>JARFJB010002143.1:2292500-2512500 GCA_036346205.1 Vesta saturnalis | reverse complement strand
TGCATTATCAGCTTCTATTATAGAAAATGTTCATTAGTCTATACACTGGCGCTAAAATCAATTTTACTCAAAGGGGCCAGGGCGCAGACCCTGATACAAGTCTTGTCTTACAAGAACCTTTATTAGAATACAATTTTGTATGACGAAGCCTACAGCTGTAAGATTAATTAGAACCCCTCAATTGGGGGCCACGATAGGGCTAACTCTACACTTGTCTTATAAGGTTAGGTTACCCATCTCCGGTCAGGGGCGAAGGCCTGAGAACGGGAAGCCCTACATGTCTTACAAAACCTCCTTATTAGAAATACAACGTTTTCTCGTATAGGTAAAAGATCATCCAATAGCATTTGACCATTTTAAAACAATAGGATGTAATTTTAATAATATCTTATTAATTATGCAAAACATTGTATGGTGTATTTGCCCAACCTCCAGGGGCCTGCTTTTTAGCCAAAAGGATTAATTAGATGACCATCAAAAATAACCCTAAGACCAACCCCAAGTCCAAGTCCAGCCCAGGTCCAAACCCCACCAAGAAACGTGAGCATGTGCAAAAAGGCTCTAATTAGGGTTGACCCGAAAAAAACCATAGGGTAGAAAATACGGTTTTATAGGTGAGCTGTCAAAAATTGGTCCTAAGTGGGTGTAAAAATAAAACACGTCCTAACGTAAGGAAAAAAATTATTAAAAAGGGCCTGAAAAGAAAGGGTAAAAATACGGTCTAAATGTGTAAAAATTGAAAAATACGTCCACAGAATTAAAAAATAATTATAAAATATTCCAGTTAAAAGGACGTTAAATCCAAGATGTTCCTTTCTCTAGTAATGAATTATTTTTTAATTATCTAAATTATCTAAAAATAAATTTATACTGACCATTAAAAAAAAAAAAATTTATTTTTGGGTTTTTCAAATCCCATAGTTTAATTTATTTCATAAAAATTTATATTAATAAAGGTTTATATTTACGTTTTATATATTTATATTCATAAATTTGTTTTAATTTAAAGAAACCATTTACTGATGGATAATCAATTGTTTAATTTATATAGATAAGATGGTATAAATTATTCAAAACTGCCAAATAAAATAAAATTTATGTTTATATTTTGAATTTAATCGACTGATTTAAAATTAAATTTTACATATAAATGCAATCAATAGGAAGAACTTTGTAAAGAAAAATGATGTTAAATACATTATCTATTTGACTCAATTGTATTAAATTATTAAAAAACAAAAAAAAAAGTCAGAGAACTTAAAATTAATTAAAGATTTATGGCATTAATCTATGACTAATATAAGAAATTTTAAGTGAAATCAACTTATAATTGCTTTATTCATTTTATTCTACTCTAAGAAAAACTTTAAAAAAAATTAAACACGCGACAAGAAATTTTTTAATTAAAAACCATATTTACAGTCAATATACAAAATACATGAAAAAAAAAACTTAAATGTAACTTATTTATGAAATTGCCTAAGTAATTTTGGTTTCAAGTAAAAAATGTCTTTCATTGCATAACAAAGGAATCCATATTGGTCAGTTTTTTTCACCAAATTAAAAAATGTTTAAAAATTAAAAAAATATATATATATATATATATATATATATATATATATTATATATATATATATATTTATATATATAATTTAAGCTTTTAGTAAAATATGGTCAAAGGGAAGCCTATTTATTGATAACGTATAGGCCCGAACAATACAAAATTTAAAACAACTACACAATCTAAAAAGCAAATAAAAAAAATAGAAAAATCCTTTCTTTTTAAATTTAAGGAAAGGATACACATTTTTATTGGTTTTTTGCTTATAAGATACAAGAATAGTTTTAATTTTAAATTAATAAGAAAATTAAAGAAAATACCTTAATTGTTTTATTATAATATTCAGTTCTAAGAATAAAATGAAAAATTTTTGAGCAAAAGGTCCATTTAAATCAATACAAAATACATATGAAAGGAATGTTGAAACCTTAAAAAATTTTAAGGAAAAATGTTTTAAAGCATAATTTTAGAAGAGGTTTAGCTTTTAATATTTCACGATAAAATAAAGCTTTATTATGAAATATTCTAATTTAAAAAACAAAATTGATAATAGTC
Organism: Vesta saturnalis; assembly: GCA_036346205.1. Lineage (NCBI taxonomy): Eukaryota > Metazoa > Arthropoda > Insecta > Coleoptera > Lampyridae > Vesta > Vesta saturnalis. Next base: position 2,510,384 of record JARFJB010002143.1, on the reverse strand, counting down.
AATATGGATTAGTGGGAACTGGATAGGCATCAATTATTAAAAAATCAAATTTAATTTGAGACAGAAGAATTAATGTTCTTATAAACTTAAAACTTAAAATTTGTGTAATGACTTTATGTTCACATAAAAACAAACCACGTAAGAAAGTTTGAAATTTAAATATTTAAAGCCAGAAATGTCAAGTCGAAAAAATGCATACGTGGGCAAATTTGAAGCCATCTTTAATTTGTTTATCACTAAAAGAAATGAAAAAAGATTGCTAGCAATAACAGACGGTTACCACTCAATTTTTTTCAACTTCGTTTTAAGGCCCAAAAATTAAACTTTAAGAATAAATTGTTTTTTTCTTTGCCTTAAGTATAACCAAAAAATATTTAATTGTTATTTTTTCTATATTGAGATAACAATACGCAAAAAAACGAATTTAATCACAAAATTTTTTAAAAAAATTTTCATTTATAACGATAAATCTAATTGCTTAACAATCTTACGAATTCTTTCTAAGAACTTTATGATAAAAAACATAATTAAAAATTCAAATTTAATAATAATTTGGTACATAAAATATTATTAACTGCGATTTCCCTGCTTGTTACCTCCTAATTTAAATCCAAACACTTCCATATTGCATGAGTGACTAATAATTACGTAATTATTGACAACAAATAAGTATATAATTTTTGAGACACCTTTTTGAAAATTTTTATACACATGCAAAAATAAACTGTTTAAAATTCGATCAAACACACTTTTAGCTTCAGAATCCAAAACATTAAAGAAATAAAAAATACAAAATTAAAATATTATCATTTGGGAAATTAATATAAATTTTACATTTATGACAAAGTTTTCTTAAATACATAGATAAATGTCAAAATAAATTTATGAAGTATCAAAACGCAAACGTAAGCCTGTTCTTAGCATAACAGTTTGATAAACGTATTTAAAAGCGGACTATCCAATTTAATTTTATTTTAGCAAAGAATAGCTAGAACTTTAATAATTTAAATATTATTAAACTACCTTGAACACACTCTAACGGACGAAGGCTAAAAGTAAAACATGTTAATCAAGAACAAATTTCATAGCGAAGAGTCAAGTTATGTTGTAACAGTAACATGTGGAAATCTTTCTTGAAGTTGAAAAAAGCATTCAAAAACAGACATACCAACTAATATCTAGTCAAATCTAACAAACAAATAGTTATTGTTTATTAATAACTGTAATTGTTATTGCATACTGAAATCACAATGTGTACGTTTCATAAGATTTGAATTAACTACATATGCAAATATATTGTGATGTAGTAAGTTAACATGCTTAATTAGTAAAGCATTTACTACAAAATGTAGGAAAAAACAAAGCAAAAACCAAGAAACATCCAAAGTTAAAATTTAGACGTACTAATACTTTTCAAATAAATGCCAAATATTTAATCGACTTCTTCTGTTTAATCTACTTCAGTTATATATCACACACCTTAAACCAACACACACACACACACACACACACACACACACACACACACAACACACACACACACACACACACACACACACACACACACACACACACACACACACACAAACAAACAAATTACATACACACAAACACTAAACACTCACTCACCACACACTCACACACCAACACAAAACACTCACACTCTAACACACTCACAACACACACACACACACACACACTCACACTCACACATACATATACACCACACATCACAATACACAAATCACAAACACACTCACACTCACACCTCACAAACACACTCAACACACACACCACACACCACCACACCACACCCCCCACACCACACTCACAACACACACACACACACACAACACAAACACACACACACACACCTCACACACACACACACCAACAACACACACACCACACACACAAACACACTCACACCATCCACACTCACACTCACACTCACACTCACACACTCACACACACACACTCACACACACACACACTCACACACACACACACCCACACTCCACACACTCCACACTCACACCTCACACACACACACTCCACACCACACACACACACACTCACACACACACCACACACCACACACACACACACAACACTCACACACCACACACACACTCACACAACACTCACACACAACACACCACACAACCACAACATCACAACACCACACACCACACACACACCCAACACCCCCAACACACCACAACACACTCACAACCACACACACACACACCACACTCCACACCACACACTCCCTCACACACCACACAACACACTACACACACACCTCACACACTCACACCCACCTCCACATCACACTCACATCACACACACACACACACTCACACACACTCACACACTCACACACACTCACACACTCCCACACTCCTCCACCTCACACACACTCACACCAACACACACACTCACACACTCACACCTCCACACTCACACACCCACCTCCACACACTCACACACTCCACACACTCACACACACACCTCACACACCTCACACACTCACCTCCCACACCTCACACACACACACACACTCACACACTCACACACTCACACACTCCACACCTCCCCACACACACACACACACACCACACCTCACACACACACACACCCACACACACACTCACACTCACACTCACACCCACATCCACCCCACTCCCCCCACACCACACCCCACTCCACCTCACACACTCACACTCCCCCTCCACTCACACACCCCACCCACTCCCCCTCACACACTCACACACCTCCCCCCCACCACCACACTCCCACACTCCCCCCTCACACCCCCCCACACACACCACACACCCACACACCCCAACCTCCCACACACACACACACACACCACACACACACCCACACACACTCACACTCCCCACATCACACACTCACCCCACACTCACACCTCACCCTCACACTCCACCTCACACACCTCCCATATACTTCAGGTTTTATTCAGTCGAAGGGATGTTGTGCAATTGTCATTCCAAATAAATTTTATCGTATCATTATTAAATGATGCAACTGTTTGCAAAGTTGAACTGAAGTTGGTAATGAACTTTTTGAAATAATTTACAATGCCTACCAGAGAAGGAACTGATTCATTTTTGGAAATTTATATTTAATGAATTTTCACCACCTTTTTCGGAGTTATGAATTCTTGTTCAATAGTATTAATTATATCCTCTAAAAATTTGCACTTCAAAATTGGCTTTAATACTATGACTTGCCAACTTTTGTAAAATTTTATTTAATTTTTATAAATGCAAATCATCATTAGTTTTTGGTATTTTAATATTCTCTAGAAACATTTTGATTTGTGGAATCTCACTTAATACATTTTTCAAAATTTGCCGAATTGCTGGTAGTCGATTTCTATTCTCAGGTGCAACCTTCAATTATATGCTTGAGACAAATCTGACAACCCTTCTAAAAGACCTTTTAGTGAAGGTAATGGAAGTTTGCATTCCTTCCCCCTCTTACGGGTAGCGTTAATTAAACCAAAAATTCTTAGTTATTTCCGATGGTTCTTTCGGAAGCACAGTATCGTACAAATATTGTATATTTCTGCACCCTTATAGCGTAATAAATAAGGAAGTTGTAGATGTGATGTCAGCGTAAAAGCCTTACTTGCGGATTCAAATCTATGTAACTATTTTTCAATTCAATTCAATGAGACAATTCAATTTTTCAATTCTTAAAGTATTCTATTGTAATTTGGAAATATTTTGAATAAATTTTCGTAGCCATTAGTAGAAGAAACAATATTGTCCCAAACGTCAATTATTGACTGGCGTGCGTTATATTGCTCAATAGGCAGAAGTAGATAATATTTCACCTTACAAAATTCATTATAAAGTTCTTCCATTTCTATAGTATGTTCACTATATTTTCATCGTTTGTCAGCTTTAGAATTTAAATAGAGAAAAAAAGGCAAACTGTGACATAATTGTTATTAGAAGAATCAAACGTGTGCATTATTAAAGTTTTAATATTTTCAGAAAAACTAACTGTTTAATATTTTACTACAATAATATCCCTTAAATTTAGCGTTAAACTTTTACTTCTCTTGGTGTCTTAATTTTAAAGGAATATTAAAAGCATCTGTGCCTGAAAGGTTTTCCTGTTCTAGCAATGATACAGAAGGATTTAGTAATTTTAGAATATTTTGAAAAAAAGGTAAATAACATTCTGTTAATGTAAAAGTTTCAACGCTGGATTATTCACTTTCTGGTTCTTCCTGAAAAAAACATTTTAGGAGTGCAGGGAAAATTTCTCCCCTTGAGATAAAATAACTTCTTATTCCAGGAAACTTGGATAACAATCTATCCACAGGCGCATATAATGGTAACCAACGAGTGATCATATAGCTTAAAATTGTCCTGTGTTTCAAATCAACAAAACTAAAAAATTACTTTGTTCCAATCTTTTCTGGTTTAAATGAACGTCTTTCCAAGGCAAATATGGCTGCTTTGTTTTCATTTTTCAACATAAACAAAGCAATATTTCCAAAAATTAACGATAGCGTTATCTGCTGTATAGCTCGAAACAGTTTTAGACCAAGTGAATCAAGTCTTTTTTTTATGTTATTGAAAATAGTGGAGACGTTCCGACCGCATAATAACTTATTAAGGTAGGGAACAGTTTAATATTTGCATGGTTCCAGGCATCAGTGGCAACACTAAAAAAGCATTGCCTTCTAAAACATTCAAATGATTTTCTAATGTACTTTCTACATGTACTTTAGTAGCTATTTTTGAATTTGGAAAAAGACTTGTACGTCGTTTTGAATCACTGTCCAGCGAATTGTGAAAACGTCCATATTTCACTGGATGAAAACCTATTCAAATTCGGTAGCTATTATTTTATCATCGTCTAAGGTGTCGTTCTCCCTATTTAAAGATGAAGTGTCTGACTTGGTTTACATTGTTCAGTTGTCTAAGGGGTTTTGCACCTTTAGAGTGTCTTTTAACGTCATGTACGCTAACACGACTTACTTGCAAAACAATTTTAGTGCTGTTGGGGTAGATGGGCCACAGCCAATTTTTTTTTCTATACATATGTCCTTGTTTTGATTTTCGGACGAGCAATTGGAGATGTATGTATATCTCCAGCAGAAGTATTTGTCACGTAGACTGATTTGCTTTTATAGATATGTGATTGTGGGCGTATAGAAATTTTAGATTGAATTATTTTAAATTTGCAATGATAGAGAAAAATTAACTGTTTATTGTTTTTGTATGTATGTTGAATTAATGGTTTTGTGAGAATTTCAGTTTAATTGATTTTGTTCCTCTTTAATCTCTAAATAAATATTAAGTTACTTTTGTAAGGCGTGAATTGGTTATCATTCTCAGCGTTCCTTGTTTGGTGCATAAAATAAAATGAGAGATAAAGTGTGTATCTGTAGTTCTCGTTTTGTATGTATGTTAGTAGAACGGGGGCACCATGGCCGCCATCTTGGATTTTGACGTCACAAGGATGCCCTAGACCATATTTTCAACCCTAATTATTTTGTTTTATCTCATGTGAGACCGTATTTTCTACCCTATGGTTTCTTTTCAGGCCCTTTCAACCCTTTATTTCTGTTTTTTACTCGCTTACTTGAGTGGCGTTTTTCACCCATTTAATGGCCGCGGTGTGAGCTCGTATTTTAATGGTTTCTTTCAGAGGTCAACCCTTGATGGAATTTTCAATGTTGTAAAGAGCCTTTTGACAGCCATGCCTTTTGTACTTGCTCACTTGATGTATTTTTTGGGTTATTTTCTTAGGGCTATCCAGGCGTTGGCCTTTTTGGTGAAGGTCTTTTCGGTGGTCTTTTCATTGATAATTTTAACCCTGATTAAAGCCTTTTTGATTTTTTTTTCTTGCCTACGTGTAGGAGTCGTTTTTTTGTTGACCATTTTTTATTAATTATTTTTTATTAATTAATTAATTATTTTTTAACCCGGGGAAAATTCTCGATCCTAATCTGTTGTCCTATAAGACGATCTTAAATCTGTGTTCTGATAAGGGTGCGCAAATAATCATTAGATGTAAAAGATAGTTTATTTAATCTGTTTCGACTATTAACAATTATTAGAGCTTGTTTATCAGATATTTGGATGATATAAAAACTCATTTAAAGGATTGATTAGGTAATAATTACGTGCGGGAAAAATTGACTGTATTTCCCCATATTACTTTATTAGCGTATTTTTATCAAATGAGATTGCATAAATACATTTATTTTAACGCCTATCTACAGATTGTTTAACATACGAAATTTATTTATACATTGATTAGGTGTTAACTTGTAGGACACGTTTCGCTGAAGGGTTCAATTGTATGCGCGTCCTAACATAATCTGCTAACTTATAAGATGATCTGTATTCTGATAAATAGATTACAAGTTTTCATAATAAAATATTATTAGAGTCGGTTTGCCGTTTATTTCAAGTAATTGTTTCAATATATATATAAAAAAATGCGTTAAAGTGGACCTTGTATTATTTTTTGTAATATGTGTTATTACACTTTCTTTTTAATTGCCGGTTGTAACCTTCTACCTACACAACCTTCAACTTATACACGAATTCATAACGACCTCCATTAGTTTATAACACTATTGCTTGGTACCGCATTTTCATTTACGTCGAACTCATATAAAAGTTATTAACACTTCATTTTAATGGGACTACCAGCTGTTCCTAATTGCAAGGTTGTTAAAACACGTCCTTGTCATGTACAGGTGCTATATCGAAATGTTTATCTAGTGAACACTTGTAAATGCATCATGCAATTAAAAGAAGAACAGCAACGCCCTTTGATATTAAAAAGATGATTAATACCTTTGTATTCTAATTTTAAAACTTAATTGCAACATTATGAGGAGAAAATCAGGTCAGACACTTAAAATAGGTTTTTAATTATTACTATTTAAATCCTAAAATAATATTAGAATAAAAATGCTGGTGTATTTGGAAGTTACTATAAGAGGTTTGTTCTGTAATAAAAAATGATAAAAGGGTTCTTTTAAACAAAGGTCTTAGATTTTAAGTTGACGTGTATTTTTACATTTTAGTTGATTAAAATTATTTTTCGAGTGTTTTATACCGTAACGAATATGTTATAAAACGCTTAGCTAAAATAAAAACGTTATTATAATTATTACATTTCTTTTAACGCCAATTTTGCCAAAACATTGGGGTAGATCTTAGTCAGGGTGGTAATTCGCACGTAGGTGATTCGGTTTACTTTGAGGGTCCTAGGGAACAGGGTAGAGTAGTTTTAAATTTAATATTAGAAGACGAACACTATAACGTCATTATCAGTCTCACATCAGCATTTACTTGTAGTTATTACTGCGAACAATGTAGAAAACGCTGTAACGACAAAAGGAAACATATGAAATGTATGTACCAGTGTCCTTATTGTTATGAGAAACCACCTTGTTCCATTCAAAACCCGAAAATTGTTGCCTTAGAAACCATAAGGACAGTGAACTATGTAAAAAATTGCGTAAATGTTTAAAGTGTCTTAAAACAACTGAAGCAAAGGGTAAACATAGAAGCGGATATAGTCGTTGTCCTACATGCATGAGCAAAAACCTATCGGTCATCTTTGTTACATGCCTGTTAACAAGGCTCGACGTGACAGTAGTAATGGTAAACCATCTATGTTTATCTTTTACGATTTGGAGTGCATGCAAGAGAAGGTGTGAGACGATATGATTCTGCATGAGCCAATCTATGCGTGGCCGTGAATGTTTGCTCTGTCTGTATCGCTCCACTGATAATTTGAATGAACAATGTCCGGCGTGTAGTAAAGAGTGCACATTTTCAGGAAAACCCTGTTCAATCATTTCTGTCATATGTTGCCGAAAGAGCACGAAATTTAAAGTTACATGCATCGCACATAACATGAAGGGTACGATGGGTGTTTTGTGCTCAGGTGCATGCTGGCTAAGAATAATCAATGGACACCCAGAAGTCATCACCAACGGTAAAACTAATTTCAATTCAATGTGGTGATATTAGGTTTATGATTCCTTAATTTCATTCCGTTACCACTCGGCATTTCAAAACTTTCAATTTCCCGAGTCCAAAGGTTATTTCATATCTTTCAACTCATCCGAGAACCAGAATTATAAGGTCCTTTGCCGCCTTGAATATTACTGTGCAGATCAGATGTCAGTGAATGATCGCAAAACTTTAGATTGGCATACCCAGAGTAATTATGTTTTTAAGATGCGTGAGGAGATTGAGAAATATTGCCTAATGAATGTTAAGATCCTTGTTAAAGGTTGTATTAGTTTCTGGTCCACCTTCACTACCCAAAATAAAGTCGATCCGTTCGAGGAGGCTACTACAATTGCTAGTGCTTCGTAGGCGTTTCCTCAAAGAAAACACAATCGGTCTCATCCCAAAAGTCGGGTATAGACGTGCCGACAACCAATCAAAGGTCGCATTACAGTGGTTACGTTGGGTTGAACATTCGCAACAAGTGCTCACACAGCACGCAGGGAAAGCTCGTGAGTTTAGAACACCTGAAGGCGTTAAGGTCGACGGATATTGCGCAGGATCAAATACCGTTTACGAGTTTCAGGGGTGTTATTGGTACGGTTGCGAGGAATGTTTTCCCAACCAGGCTAATACTGATCCTAAGCTTGGTACAAATACTTCCATGCTTGAAACGAGAAGGCGGATCGTTTTCTACGCGAGCGCGGGTATAATCTAGTAGAGATGCGTGAATGCGAATTCAAAAGACTATTGCTTGCTAACGACGAGTTAAGAGCGTTTATACAGAATCTAGGTGGCCAAGATGACGAACCTTTAAACCCTCAGGACGTGTTTTACCGTGGTCGCACTAATGCTAGCAAGCTTTATCATGAATGTGACGGCATTAACAAGAAAATCATGTATTATGACGTGTGTTCATTATACCCTTATGTAAATAAATATTGTAAATATCCTGTAGGTCATCCGAAAATTGATGTAGGTTTAGATTGTAAGAACATTTCATTGGATACGGTGGAGGGTTTAATTAAATGTCGAGTACTACCGCCCTCTAATCTCTATCACCCTGTTTTACCCTTAAAAATGCATGGCAAGTTGATGTTTTTGTTATGTATGACGTGCGGTGCAGAGCTAAATCAAGGGGAATGTGAGCATAGTGAAACCGAGCGTAGTTTCGTTGAAACGTTTGTATCTGACGAGCTGAGTAACGCTATCACTAAAAACTATAAAGTTTTGGACGTTTTTGAGATTTGGGCTTATGGGGGTAACCACACATGACAAAGCCACGAAACAGGGTAGACTGTTTAGTGGTTAGATTGATAATTTCTTAAAACTCAAACAGGAATGTTCAGGGTGGTCTAGCCATTGCACGTCAGAAGTCGAGAAGGCTCAGTACATAACAGAATATTATGAGAAGGAGAGAATTCGACTAGACGCTAATAATATTAAGAAAAACCCCGGTTTAAAAGGTACTTGGCCAAACTGATGCTGAATTCTTTTTTGGGTAAGTTTGGTCAACGCGAAAATTTAACTCAGTGCAGTATGTTATCTAAGCCAAAGGATTTCTTCAAACTGTTTACCGATCCATTGGTTCAGGAGCAATCCATAATACCTATTAATGATAATGTAGTAATGGTAAATTGGGATAGACCGGAGGGTGAAGGTGAATCACAAAAAACTATTAATGTGTCCATAGCCGCTTACACGACAGCTCATGCACGTTTAGAATTATATAGTTACCTGGAAAAACTAGACCGCCGCGTTATGCATTATGATACAGACAGTGCCATATTTGTCACAAAACCCGACGACTGGAATCCAGCTTGCGGAGATTTCCTCGGCCATGTGACTGACGAGCTGGAAGCGTACGGTGAAGGAAGTTATATAGCCGAATTTGTTAGTGCAGGACCGAAAAACTACAGTTATAATGTGTTTTCAACCGATGATCAAACAATTAAATCGGTGTGTAAAGTGAAGGGTATTACCTTAAGCTATAAGAACTCTCGTGTTATAAACTTTGCAGTGATGGAAGATATGGTGCTTAGCAATAGTAAAGACTCTCTTTCTGTGTACAATGATAAAAACATAATTAGAGACAGATGCTACAATGTGTTAAGTAGACCTGAATCTAAACAATATAGAATAAGTTACTCTAAACGACCCAGTAAAATGCTTTTATTCAATTAATTAATATACGTTAATCTTGCGAGGATGTCATCCAGATCATCAGCCCCGTAGTTAAAAGTTTGGTACGGCGTGGGAAGAGGTTGGAGCGGTTCTCTGAGGAGTGCCTCTAATATAGAGCAATCACCCGAGCGTATTGTGCATCCTCAGCCGTCGATCCTCCCCGAGCTACCGGTGGATGATGTACTTCCACTATATAGGCTGAGGGTGGTTGGACATCTTCCGCTCTGATGCCTAGTTGTGAGGACAACTGCACTTCCTCCACACTAGGTCGACTAGTTCACTTCTTCTTCTTCATGGAACGACTGATGGTGGTTTATATATATTGGAACAATTACTTGAAATAAACGGCAAACCTACTCTAATAATATTTTATTATGAAAACTTGTAATCTATTTATCAGAATACAGATTTTTAAGACAAGATCATCTTATAAGCTCCCAGATTATGTTAGGACGCGCATACAATTGTACCCTTCAGCGAAACGTGTCTTACAAGTTAACACCTAATCAATGTATAAATAAATTTCGTACGTTAAACAATCTGTAGACAGGTGTTAAAATAAATGTATTTATGCAATCTCATTTGATATAAATACGCTAATGAAGTAATATGGCGAAATACAATCAATTTTTCCCGCACGTAATTATTACCTAATCAATCCTTTAAATGAGTTTTTATATCATTCAAATATCTGATAAACAAGCTCTAATAAATGTTAATAGTAGACACAGATTAAATAAACTATCTTTTACATCTAAAGATTATTTGCGCACCCTGATCAGAATACAGACTTAAGATCGTCTTATAGGACAGCAGATTAGGATCGAGAATTTTCCCCGGGTTAAAAAATAAATAATTAATTAATAAAAAATAATTAGTAAAAAATGGTCATCAAAAAAACGACTCCTACACGTAGGCAAGAAAAAAAAATCAAAAAGGCTTTAATCAGGGTTGAAATTCCCATCAAGGGTAGAAAAAGACCACCGAAAAGAAGTCGTACCCTACCTTAGCCCAAAGGCCAACGCCTGGACCAGCCCCAAGTCCAAGACCAACCCCAAGCCCTAGACCAAACCCTCAATACACCCTCAAGTGAGCAAGTACAAGAAGGCATGGCTGTCAAAAAGGCTGTTAGTACAACATTGAAAATTCCATCAAGGGTTGACCTCTGGAAAGAAACCATAGGGGTGGAAAATACGAGCTCACACGCGGGCGGCCGTAAAATAGGGGTGAAAAATACGCCACTCAAGTAAGCGAGTAGAAAACAAAAATAATTAGGGGTTGAAAATAGGCTTCCGAAAAGAAATCATAGGGGTAGAAAATACGGTTTCACAGGTGAGCGAGTAAAACAAAATAATTAGGTTGAAATGGTTCTACATCCTTCTGACGTCAAAATCCAAGATGGCGGCCATGGTGCCACCGTTCTACTTATGTTTTTATGCAAGCAGGAGGAGAAGAAATTTTTCTTTGGTAATTGGTCAGTCGAAGTTCGGATTTTAAAGTAGAGGTCATGTAGTTGAGCAAGAGTTTTGTGGGGTTGAATGCCCGCGGGGGTTGGTAAATCGTGGATAGTGTTAAAGTGAGTGTTATATAGAACGAAGATGGCGATTCGCAATAGCGTATTTTAGTAAATTTATGACGTCAGCCATCCGTTCTAGCATAAAGAACTTAGTTATTTTGGAAATAGTGAAGTTACGGTCTTTTATTTTTGATCAGCCGTTGTGCATGTATCCTAAGCATTTGAGTAGTGTAGAAAAGCCTCTGGGGACCCATGCTTTGTTTAGGTATATAATTTGAAGAATTGAATCACGGAAACTTATTAAGTAATAGTTCTTCGGAAAAGTTTACTAACATTAATGATATTACCTAAAAGGAAAATTAACAGTTATATCGTGTTAGAATATCGAACAAAACAGTACATTGTTTTTAATTTAATTGTAAGATGAGAATTAAGGATTAACTTTTAATATAAATTTGAAAAGAATGCAATGTTGCATTTATAACTGAAGGTTTAGATAAAAGCAACTGGAACAATTATGGGATTCGTCAACGAGGCACATGAGTAGGAACTATCTTACTGTTTCATTATTTGCCTTTGGTTTTCTCTGAAATTAAGAACATGTAAATAATTATTTTGTTGCGGAAGTTGGTATTTTCGTCTTTGATTTTTTGGCGGATACCTTTGGCATTTTTCTGTGCACTGTCTTTAGAGCCTTAACCCGGCACAATTATATTTTTTTGTAAATATAAGTTATTTTGGGAATGTTTTCTGTGTTTGTGAGTTTGAAGTTTTTAGAGCATGTCGAGTTATTTAGATAGTGATGCTGTTATCGATTCATACAGTGATTCGTGTAATGGTGTTGATATTTAAAACCATTAATTGTGGAATGATATTTTGTGATTTACAAGGTAGTAGACATGTATACTCCATGCCAGTCGGGGAGGTACCACCACCCTTACCATGGGCTCCTTAATATTGGGTCTCCGAGTTTCTGAGCTCGGTAAGGGCTGCCGGTTATCTTTTCCTTCATCCTTAATCTATTCTCATCCTTATCCTTCCTTCTCGCCCTCACTGCCTTCCTATCGGATTAAAAGTCCCAAATTAAATATAAGATGGTTATGGTTTCTAGGGTAATGAATTCCGGACGTAAAACCCTGCATCATTCGGATGCCCGGGAGGGCAGGGTCCAAGCGACCTCGATCGTCAAAAGTATCAACTTTCTGATTCACTACTGCAACATCCGCGGTATCAGGTCTAATCTTAATGCTATTCACCAACACCTTGAACAATTACAACCTGATATTTTGTTTCTGTCTGAAACACAAGTCTCCTCTGAAAGCTCCGAGTCACCCGACTTGCAATTTCCTCAATACCACCTTCACTCTAACTTTCGATATAAAGGGGGCGTATGTGGCTACATCAAGGACAGAATTGCTTGCAAGAGGGTTTCTTCCTTAGAAAAGAAAAATTTTGACGTGATTTGGTTTAAACATTCTTGTCCTAATATTGTGAAATTCTACTGTTACAGGTCTCCTAATGACAGTAACTTTCAAGACTTCTTCGATTACCTTAGTATGAAAGTTGACTATCTCCTGTCTCAGTTTCCATCTTGTGATATCTCAATTGTAGGCGATTTCAATGTTCATAACTCTAATTGGCTTCAGTTTTCATCTACTACAAATCCTGCTGGTCATGTGATCTCACACAAATGATTTCTGAACACACCAGAATCCCTGATAACCCTAACCATACTCCACATCTTCTAGATCTCTTTCTTACATCAAACCCTCTTGTTTATAAAACTTCCGTTCTTTCGCCTTTAGGTCTTCCCGACCATTGTCTAATAGAAATCATTTCTACTGTACCTAATTACACTGTTGTTCGCAAAACCGATAGAACCTTGTAGTGTTTTAAGTCAACTCGATGGAGTAATTTATGGGATTTCTTTGCAACCTTTCCATGGCGTGAACATTGTTTTAAGTCGTCCTCTTCTTCGGACATCGCTCTTTCAGTATCTGCAGTCATCCTCATGGGAATGGAGTTATACATTCCCAAAAAACAGTACCGTAGGTCATTCACGTTCCCAACCCTGGTTCAATAAGGCTTGTGCTGATGCAATATCTTTAAAAATAAATATTACATTAAATGGAAATCTAATAAATCGGTCGACAGTCATGTAGAATACGTTGGTGCTAGAAATATCTGCAAAAGTGCATCACTAAAACTAAAAGTTGTTCGAACAACGAAAATGCAATGAACTAGCTACATCTCCTTTAGGCAGTCGTAAATTTTGGTCTTTAGCTAAAGCCATTAGTAAAAACTTTGGAACATCTTCATTTCCCCTGACATCTATTGACGGATCGGTAGTTGCTGATTCTGTAGACAAAGCCAATGTTTTTGTGGATTTGTTTGCATCAAACTCGTGTCTCAATGATTCTGGAAAAGATGTGCCCTAGTCAACTCTTCTTCATACGCTATGAAACCAATTCATTTTCGGTACAAGCTCTTGGAATCGATCATCAGTAGGCTTGATCTCAATAAGGGACTGGCCCAGACGGTATCCCAGCTATTGTCTTAAAGAAATGTTCCCCGAACTAGTACCAGTCCTATCTAAGCTCTATACGATCTCTATGTCTTCTGGGGAATTCCCTTCATCATGGAAGTTAGCAAATGTTCAACCTATTCCCAAAAAGGCGATAAGACCGATCCTCAAAACGACCAATTGCCATCACTTCCATTTTGTCTAAAATCATGGAAAAGCCATCAATCAGCAACTGCTCACGTTCCTTGAAACTAACAAACTCCTTAGTGACCACCAATATGGGTTTAAAGTCGTTCAACAGGCGATCTTCTTTCATATGTGACCCAAGTTTGGAACAATACAGTAGAGCAGTCCGGTGAAACAGTTGTAGTCGCTTTAGATATCTCAAAGGCATTTGACCAAGTTTGGTAAACTCAAACCTTCGTTTGGGTTAAATGATACGCTCATCAACTGGGTTTCTAGTTTCCTTGATAAAAGACGAATACGTGTCGTAGTTGATGGCTTTTTTCAAAAGAAGTTAGCATTAACGCGGGCGTACCACAGGGATCCGTTATAGCGCCTACACTTTTTCTGCTGTACATAAATGACCTTATTTCTTCAACAACTAACCCCATCCATTGCTTTGCTGACGACAGCACTCTTCACTGTAGTTCATCTCAGTCTACTCATAGTGATAATCCACCTTCTATGTCAAATCAAAAATTAAAGCTGAAATGGCAAATTCAATCAACAAAGACATTCAACGTATTCTCGAATGGGGAAGCAATAATCTAGTTAAATTTAATGCTAACAAACAGTTTCTTTTCCAAATCACCATTTTTGTGTATTAATACTCGTTAATTCACTCTATTACTATTGTACTGTATTCAATCTTATGGTTCAACTTTGTCAGTAAATGCGTAAAATAGGTTTTGACAACTAACATACTTTACCCCGCAACCCTTCTCTGATAACCAATCGCCACAATATAACTACCTTATCCCCAATACACTGATATCGTTATTTAAAAGACGGCTTTAATACGTTTAATCAATACAACCTAATAGAAGAACAGCTCAACCAACAACGACAATAACAACACACACACACACACAAAACACCGACACACACAACACACAAAACCCACTCTACACAAACGCAACCACAATACACAAACACACCAACACACAACACACAAACAAAACACACAAAGACACAAACACACAACAACATACCTAACACCCAAAACCAAACAACACACAAACCAAACACAACACCACAAACACACAAACACAAAAACACAAATAGAAAATAACAAAATTTCAAACTAAACAAAAACAAACAAAACAAACAAAAGAATTCACAAACACAAAGCACACAACAACACAGATTCAAGAACTTACAAACACACAACACACAAAACACAACAACAAACACAAACAAACACTAAATCAAATAAAAATAAAAAAAAAGATACAAAGCACAAAAACACAAGAAAATCTACAAAAACACAAAAACAAAATAAAAACACAAAAACAGAAAACAACACACAAATACAAAGACAAATACACAGACAAAACCAACAACAAGTTAAACACACTACATCACACAAAACTACGAAACAAAATTCAAAATACAAAAGAAAAACACACAAACAAAACCCAAACGATAAAAACAACCAACGGAAAACACACGTAACCATTACAAAAATACCAACCACGGACAAGCAGACATACACACGCACAACACGCGACTTTAAAGTATACAACAGAGCAAACCCAAGCACACACGCCACACGGGCACGGACACATTTTACGCACATCACCTTGCGCACACCACACACCACACACAACAAACCAACAAAACGAACACGCCAAACGCACACATAAGACAAGTATTACAATTCCGTTTAACACAACAGCACAAAAAACGCAACGAAACGTAAATACCATTCCACGAACGCACAACAGACAAGTTACACAACTACACCGCACACAGAAAGCACACACACACAAACACCAAAATACACACACACTCACACACACACAACACACCACAACAACACAAAAGGAACCACAACGAAACGCACAGCAACAAAACAACGGAATTTCTTAATAGTGTAAATCACAACTGAAACGATTACTAACATTGTTACAATTTATGTATAATTATGAAGTAAGTCAAACAATTAGACTATTATAAATTTTTAAACATTTAATTAATAAAAATACAAGTGCACAATTAACAATTGCAATTTAAACTCTTAAATTACGTTTCTAGTCATTATTTAACAAACTTGTAAACTATTTTGTTGATAAATTAACGAACAGTAATCCCAGTGCACACCAACAGTACTTATTCAACAACCTACACACACTAACACAAACTCGGCATTTAGCCACGCGCACGCACATAACGCAACGCACACACCAAACACAACACAACCACCCACAAACACACACGCACACGCAGAAACACCACACCCACACTCACAACACACAACCACACAACACACACAATAAACCCACAAACACAAACAACAACACAACTCAAACCACAACACACACCACCACACAACACACACACAAACACACAACGCACAAAATGAAACACAAAACACAAAACAAGAATATGACACAAAACACACACAAACACAAAAACAATAGCTCAAACAACAACACAAACCACCTAACATTTTAAACAGAAACAAAACCCACAAACACACAAACACACACAAACACAAACAAACAACACAAACAACACACAACAACAAATAACCACACAACAACACACAAACACAAAAAACACAAACACACAAACAACAAACCACACACAATTAACAACAAACCAAAAACAAAAACAACACAGACAACCAAACACACAAACACATCACACAACACACAACACAACACAAACAACACACAAAATAACAAACACAAACAAAACACACACATTACAAAAAACACAAACAACACAATAACATAATAACAAACCATACAATAACAACAAAATACTACACAATACCACAAACAACAACACAAAACAACTAACTCACACACACACAACAACACACACCACAATCACAACACACAACGACACACACACGCACACACGCACACGCACGCGCACACGCACACGCACACACACACGCACACACGCACACACACACCATACCGCACACGCGCACACGCACGCACACACACAACACCGCACGCACACGCACACACGCACACGCACACCACACACGCACACCACACACACACAACACACACACACACACACACACACACACACACACACACACACACACCAACAAACACACAACACACACACACACGCACACACACAGACACAGCACACACGCACAAACACACACACGCACACACCACACGCACACACGCACACAAACGCACATACACGCACACACGCACACAACACACAGCACACACGCACACACGCACACACACGCACACAGCACACACGACACACAGAACACGCAAACACGCAAACACACAGCACACACGCACACACAACGCACAACCACACGAACACACACGCACACACGACACACGCACACACGCAACACACACACGCGCACACGCGACACACGCGCACACACGACAGCACAACGCACACGCAGCACACGCGCACACGCACACGCACACGCGCACACCACGCACACGCGCACACGACACGCACACACGCACACGACACACACGCACACGCACACCGCACAGACACACCGCACAACGACACGCACACGCACAGACACACGCACACACACGCACACACGCACACACGAACAACACACGCACAACACGCACACGACACAACGCACACACGACACACACACGACACACACACACACACACACACACCACACACGACACACACACACGACACACGCACACGCACACACGCACACAACAACGCGCACATCGCACACAGACACACGCACACGCTACACACGCACACACGCACACACAACGCACACAGCACACACGACACAAAT
Organism: Vesta saturnalis; assembly: GCA_036346205.1. Classification (NCBI taxonomy): domain Eukaryota; kingdom Metazoa; phylum Arthropoda; class Insecta; order Coleoptera; family Lampyridae; genus Vesta; species Vesta saturnalis. The sequence goes on along the minus strand of JARFJB010002143.1, from coordinate 2,492,139 downwards.
AACACACGCACACACCACACAAACGCACACGCCACACACACGCACACCCAACGCGACACCCACACCGCACACCGCACACACATCCATACGCGCACACGACGCAGACACACACACGCACACACGACACACGCAGCACGCGCGCACGGCACACGCGCACACACACCACACACACACACGCACACACGCACACACGCGCACACACACACACACGCACCACGCACACACGCATCACACGCACACACACACACGCCACACACAACACACACACCCAACACGCACCACACACCCACACACCCCACACACTCCACATACTCACACCCCACACCACTCACCACACACACCCACGCACTCACACAGACTCACACACCCCACTGACACACACTCACACAGTCAAAAACACCACAATTCTCACACCACACACACACACACACAACACACAACTTCACAAACCACACACAAACACACTAACACAGACCACACACAACTCAACACACCACAACACCACACACACACACACTCACACACCACACACACACACACACACACACACACACACACACACACACACACTCACACACACTCACAACTACACACACACACAAACACACACACACACACACACACCACACACACCACACCACTCACACCACACACACACACACCATACAACACACACCACACTCACACACTACAACTCACACACACCACACCTCAACACACACACACACACACACACACACATGCACAACATACACACACACACACACACACACGCACACTCAACACACACACACACACACACACATCCACACACACACACACACACACACACACACACACACCACACACACACACCCACACCACACACACTCACTACTCACACACATACACACCTCAGACACACACACACACACACACACACACACACACACACACACACACACACGCACACGCACACACACACACACACACACACACACACACACACACACACTCACTCACACTGCACACACACCAAATCAAAAAAACAAAAAGGTCTCAACACTCAAACTTACAAGCATACGTACAAGTAAATACTAATACACCAAATGCATAAACCGATAAAACAAAATTTTACAAACATAACAATTTTTTTCATTTTCTTCCGACGAAAATCTATCAATGAATACAAAAATATGTTTTAGTTATGGCAACAAAGATACACGAAATTTATCAAAATACTTACCTTTTAGGTATTAGATCGGGTATCTTTTACATACATTTTCATGTTTCGATAATAATTACAGTTTTCGTCCAGGTACACATTGTGTTTTCAGGTTACAATGACAAATCCAATTATTATTAGTGGAAAACTATTTTTTCATTAGATATCGCTAGATCTTTAATTGATGTGGCAAGTTTCTAATTGTGAATGATTTTATTTGTTTCAAATTAAAGTTTTTCACAGGTTTACAGTTAATATCATATCTTGTTTAAGTGTTGTTAAATTTGTTCTTTGATTACGACATTTCTCATTGTTAACCGACGTCCATTAGAGGGTACTTATTCGTCATGTGTGAGGAAGCCTAATAATATTTAATTTGTGAAAGATCTAGTTATTTGGTCAATATTGTATACAAACCATTTGTTCATTTCTTGAAAGCCTAAAATATCTTGCATCTTTCATTTACAACACAACCATATAGCTAATGTTCACCATTATAGATTCTTTAACTAAAAGTACTTTAAAAAATGTATTCACTATAAATTTAAACACTTTCATACCATGAATTTTCCTAGATTATATAATGAGTATGGTTCATTACCGTGTTTTTAATGATTGTACGTTTCAGTTTCATATATATATATATATATATATATATATATATATATATATATATATATATATATATATATATATATATATATATATATATATATTTCAAGTTATCTTGGTGTGGCTACAAATCATACGTAGTAAGAACTTAACTTGTTCATTCCCAAATATGGATGTGATATTATGTATCTACTTATGCATTCTAGTTTCAAACTGTACTGGAGAAAGATCTTTCTCCGTGCTTAAACTAGTAAAAAATGATTCGTGTAGTAGTTTAGGTGATGCTAAAACCGGGGACTTAGCCATTTTAGGAATAGAGTCAGATGTAAAATCCACTCCATTTGATGAAATAATTTAAAGTTTCTTTGGTCAAAAGTGTCGAAAAAAAAACATTTTTAGTGTAAATACTTACTTTTTTTATATATTTTAAGTATTTTTTGTAAATAACCTGGTGAGAATGTGAGAATAAACTTTTTTTTATGATTCATGAATTACTTTACTAAACCTTTATTTTCGAAAACCATAAAAACCATAAAGACCTTAATCCGGTCCTGATCTTAAATCACAAATCACAGGCTCGAAGGCATCGATGCACAATCCTGAGTTTGAGATAGCTAGGTGTTCTCTGCACGTGCACATTAGTCGGTATCTTTACATTTTCGTCACTTTGCACATTCCACGCACCTTGTAAATTATATGTTTGTTTTTATAATTTAAAATTTTTAACGCTTTTTACATTTTTATTTGTGTAAATGTAATTTTATACCCGGTGAATTGTTAACTTGGAGTAAACTCAGTAGTATAAAAATAACGTTTTTTTTTATGCTCGGATACGTCGGTTTTTATTTTCAATTACACATTTTTAAACTAAGGTAAGTAACGTAGTTTTCGTAAAAAAATCGGGATTCGACATTTTAAAACCATCTAGATCATTTTCAACTTATAGTCTGTGTATGTGTGCACGCGCGTGTGTGTGTGTGTATGGGTGCGTGTGTGCATGCTTGCGTGCGCACGTGGGTGTGCGTATGCGTATGTTTGTGCGTGTTGCGTGCGTTGCGTGCGTGTGCGCGTGAGTTTTCGTGTATGCGCGCATGTGCGTGTACGTGCGCGTGCGCGTGTGCGTGCGCGTGTGCGTGTGCGAGTGCGTATGCGTGTGAGAGTGTATGTGAACGTGCGTGTGCGTGTGTGTGGTGGGGGGCGTAAATGGTTGTGTGCTTGTGTGTCCGTATGTAGCCACGGTAACCTAAGCACTACGTATCCAGCTTTAATAGAACTACGTATTTAAAGTTGTTACTGATGTATCACATTTTGGTTAAAATCCATTACAAATAAAACTACTTTGTAGAGGGCGTTAAAGCACATACAAAGTATATCTCGAAAACTGTTAAATTTGAAGAAAAATATGTACAGACGTTTTTAAAGAGAATGAAATTTTAGATAAGCTTTTTTCATGAAAGTTTTCGGTAAGGAAATAAATAAGCTCTACAAGATCAAAAAAATCCCTAAAGTGATTTTTAAAGGAACCTTTTTTAAAGATAATTTAATTATACATGTGTTCTTTATACGAGTAGGAAGCGAAGCGCGCATCACTGTATTATTGGAAACAAAGTTGGGTATCGAATAAATGCCTTAACTACCCATGACCCAACAGTCATATGGTCTATTTATCTTTTAATTTGGTTTATCTGAAAAATACACCAGTTAGTAACGGTAATGTTTTAATACAAATTTGGTTATGAAAGTTTTAACGTTAAAGTGGAATTGAAACTTGCTTTGAGAGAGTTTAAAGTTTCTGCATCTTTTCATTTGTTTCTTGCTTACAAAATTATGTGCAAACTGTGCAATATTTTGTATATAGAGATTACGTACATATATAAATGTTAAACCTTAAGTGCATGATTTTTATATAGTTAAAATTTGGTAAAGTTTAGACTGACAAATATTTACAAGTTGATGCTTTACATTGTGTGATATTACACTAAAGAACTGGACTACATTCCTTAAGAGAGGGTTACACTTTACCTTATGCATTTTCATGATTTTTCAATTGTATACCAAGGTAGATATAAGAAAGAAGTGGGACTACACTATGTTCATTTCATATAAGCGAGAATATGAATAAATAAAAATTATCCATCCCTTTTTATATATACTCCTTGATAACACAACATGGAAGCAAGCATATGAAAATTATGTAGCTGGCTACATCAGATTTTTTAATTTGAGTTTCGTTATCGTTTTATTCATATTTTACGTATGTAAACGAGTTGAGAAAATTATTAATTTTTAACTCGTATGTAGTAAGCTTTAATGGGCAGAAAATAGTTGTTATGGTTGTTTTAAACAAATCATTTTATTTGAAAAATAAGTCACCTACCCGTGTGGTGGTACCCATCGGGTGCGTCCCCACGTGGCGGATAAAAAAGGCAACTGATTGACAACGATGATTCAGAAGTAGAGAGGCTATAAGTCTAGACGTTGACAAAAACCTTTCGTCGGATCACTCCTCGTCCCAAGCTGCCACGTCGTGATTTAGGGATTGCACCGAGGTAAACGATGTAGGTTATCGTTCTTCTTGGAGAGCCCACCCGCCAAGCCAAGCAAGTCTATCGTCTGTGGTAGTAGGTAGGTTTGGACAGTTTTGGAACCTCCTCCACATTGTGGTGGGGTCAAGAGTCACACCGACGAAGTGGACGAGCACTTAAGCCCCCGCCCCCACATTTTCAAGGTTACACAGTACAAAGGTCTAAGCAGCGCCCCCCACATTTTGAAGGTTACACAGTACAAAGGTTAGGTCCCACATTTTCAAGGTAGCCAGTACAAAGATCTCACAGTGCAAAGATTACACAATACAAAGGTTACATTATGTAAACGTTTGTACATCAACATAATTGCAAACGTCTCAAAGGTGCATAAAAAATTATGATCGTGTACCACACTCAAATTTTTAATATTCACACAAAAAAAGAAAATGATATGTTAATGTATTTGTTTGCTTTACGAACAGACTGTACAGGTGATTATTGCATGTATCTATTCAGATATATGGTTTTTTTAGGAATAAAACATTTTGATCTAGTATAAGTGCAACAGGTCCTTTCAACATCTGTTTCAATACATCTGGGTGGACGTGGTGCAAGTAATTGGACGTACGTGCAGTGTGGCGCCCATAGTAGATGTTCCTGTAGTGGAGTATATGATGGCTGCCATTGGTTTATTCTAACTACACACATGAAGCATTCAACTGTGTCGTTGGAAGTTGTGGAAATCAATCCTGCTGAAGCAAACTACGAAGGTGAGTGAACTCCAGACCATGTTCGATACGTTAGTAAACGTTTCTCGAAGCAATTGTAATACTGAGGGTAATAAAGGTTTAGTGGCACGTCACGCATGTTCTCACGATAAAAGACAGTAATCTACTAACATGAAATAATTTATTATATACAATACATACAGTATAAAAAAATATTAATCGTTCAGATATACTTCACCACAAAGAACGCATGAATCATCCTCATATGCTTCGTGTAACATTGTTAGGGGCAACTACACGATGAGCACCAGTATTCTGGGTCTGATATGTTGTACAGTGCAACCCATCTTTCCATATGTGTATGGTGGTTAATAATTCGGTAGTTACTTGGTTGTGATGCTTTGTAACAGGATCATAATGAGTGTGAAGGGCAAATGTGAGTGAATAATAGCATAAATTACCCAAGAAGTCATGATGGTGGAAGTATCGAATTTATTTATCCAATTTGGCGAACCATTCCGAATCCCACTGCTCATCCTCATATATATTCCTTAACGGCTCTGTTGTGGCAGAAGGCATTAGTCCCTCTTCTTCAAACTGAACCCAGTTTAGTATTAATTCACATATTCGGTGCAGACTAAGATTAACCAGAGACGATGGTTGGTAGCTATCACTAGACTCCCAATCGTCTTGTAATGGTGCGTTCGACATACTGACACTGTTGGAAATGACATGTTGGTATATGTGTTTAGTTATCCCTCATTTTAAAGTATGTATGACCTTTTACAGACATATAGAGAGTTAACCTAGTTGACGACCTCGTGTGTACTGAAGTGGAATCGAAGGTGACCCTGATGTGTGTGATTAGAAAGAGCCTTGAAGCGGTGTGGTTGCCGGAGTCACGTTATTAACCTTGAATGAGAAATAAAAGGGGGGGGTAAGATATAAATAGGTATGGAGTATATGTGAGGACTGCGCCGTGCATAATGGAAAACATATTACAACAAAAAGTTTAAGATGGCGAGTGTTATGAATTTGCGTGAATGTCGTGATACTTTAATTAATAATGTGCAGTATTTTCTTAATAAAAGTAACCCGAACTATGGTGGTGGCACGTTTTAAAAAAAGAATAGCCAAACTGTAGTAACGTAAGTTCACTAAACATCGTGAATGCATTATTATTATTATTATTAATTTTATTAAATACATAAATAAAAAGTTTACATCGAGTAGGATTTGAACCTACGACCTGTACTTTGCTAGAGTACCGCGCTAACCATCTGCGCATGAATGCATGTTTGTGAAACGCTTTAGTAGTTTGTGTATATATTAAGATAAATAAAAGTTAAAATTTACAAAAAAAATTATTACATAATGATATTACAGTAAATATAAGTAAACGTATGTAACGTATTATATGTCTGTTAGAAATCCATGAATTGTCAGAATTATCGAAACCCAACCACTTAAAGAGAAATTTATTTCCTTCACGTCGTATTACATGTTCAACTAAGTTAAGTTACGATATTTAACACTTTGAAGTTCTGGATCATAGAAACGTCCTTGAATCTCTTCATGTCGACTATCACGTAATGTGTAGGTAATTGAGTTTGAACATTTTACTGCTGATATTTGAAAGACTTCGTAACTCCAATTAGGTGTGTAAATCTTAGGGAATATGCTTCTATGTTTGCTAATACGTACATAATCCGCCATTTAAAATTTAGGTGTTTTACGGTCAAGAACTTTGTGACATTTTAAATGTTTCAAAATAGGCGTAGCGTTCTTTTCCGTTACATCTACCGGTTTGTATCCAGTTGTTCTATACTTTTTTGAATTATAATCAGCAACGATTTCAGGAAATATTGATAACCGTTTATAGCAACCCTGCATGCTGAATATTTTCCACATTATTGCTTTAAAAGTACAATCGACACGTTCAACTATGCCACCTTTCAAATTGGGATAACTACTGTAATGATTGATATAAAATTTGTTCATTACGTTTTTTAAATTCAGCATTATAGAACTCCGTTCCCATTTTCACTTTATATATGTTTAGGGTCCTTTGCAAACCAGATAAAAGTTTATTCATTACATCCACGACTAGTTTACCATTCTTATGGGAAACTCCCAGACATATTTAGTAAATGCTTTTATTAGCACTAAAGTGTATCGAAATCCTTTATTTACCTGAGCATAAGGTATTATTTCCTCTAAATCAGCTTGAAATAGACCATTTAAACCTTTGAGTAATACACAACGTCGCGGAAAATTTCTTCCTGCTGGTTTGTACAGTTCTTCAACGCTCATTTTGTCACTTTTGATTTTAGTACGATCTCTACCGTGAAAATCGTTGGATGTGCATACTGTACAAACTTTATTTTTTATAGTGTAACTAATTACTTCACGTGACAGCACAAGCTTTTTACCATCTATGTGAAGCTCAATACATGGATGACTCCACTTGCAATACAATACGGCACCTTTGTTACAGGGAAAGATATGTTTGTGATCTGCACCAATTGGAATAGAAATTCTCTTCTTATTGGCTACTCCAGCGAAATAACAAACATTTCCATGATAAAAATCATCGTGTTGTTTCGCGACATCACTGTGATGCTGAATAATATGTTTACCAAATTTATCGATTGTCATTTTCTGGTGAAGATGCCCACCAAATGTATCTATTGACATCACCGCTGGATATCTAGTAGTATCTGTAGTAGCAGTAGTTGTAACAATGAAATGAAATGAATAACAGTAACAGGTTTATAACAATAGATCTTATTTTATTACTTTTGATTACGTAGTTCGTCAATTACATTTTATTTCGTTGTGATTACTAGTGCTTTCTGCTGACATTGATTCTAATAATTCCCTTAGCCAATCCACTAATTTATTTGGATTATTCCAAGGTACAAACTCAATCGCTTTGTTATTATATCGCAATACCTGCATTCCACTTCCTCTTTTGGAGATAGAAGTTGTTCTAGATCTTGTAACAGGAGGTACAATAGATGATGTAGCAGAACGTTTTCTAGGTTGAAGTAATGGTTTAACGATCTCAATAAATTTCTTACTACTAGTCCCTTGGATTTGGTCGTCTGGATTGTAATTACGTCGTGCAGCATTTGTACGACGCATAATGTCATTGTATTGCTGAATATCACTTTTTTGTATCTCATTGGCACTTTTTTAAATAATAGTTCATATATCCTCGGACTTCCATCATGGTTTAAAGATGATCCATCAGAAAGAGTGATAAGAGAATTTTGTCCAACAAAGTCTAGTGCAGTATCACCAATAAAAAATTTCTCTCCGAGAATAAAGTGTACGCCTTATGTTAAGATATACTCGTCTTCGAAATCTCCAAATATACCTTCCACGTAATATTTCGCTAATCCTTCATACTGACTCTGATACTCTTCAAAATCCGGTTGAGATCCAGCAGCTAACAGTTCTGATTTCAATTGCTGTAAAGTAGGAATCTCAACCTCCCCGCCATGTGTAATATAGGCAATTATAGTTTCTTCTACAGTTCTGGGAATGGTGTGAGGAACAAGAGTACGTGGTGCTTTCGTATTCCGGAGAATTTAGGCGTATGATAAAGAAATATTTGATACAGTTCTAGGAATGGTGTGGGGAACAAGAGTACGTGGTGCTTTCGTATTCCGGAGAATTTAGGCGTATGATAAAGAAATATTTGATTTTCATGTCCAGTTAGCTCAGATTTTCCAAATTCTGGTGTAAAGCTTTGATGAGAGAAGCATCTTTTCAATTGTTTTAATGGTTGTGTTATAGGTTTAAAGTGTGCTTGCATTAGGATGTTCTAACAAGGTAATCATAACATTTGTTTTTCCACAGCCAGATGGACCGACGATTATACCTCGTTTACAACCTTCTTTTCGTAGGTCACTACGTTTAGAGTACTGTTTCTTGTTGAAAGTGATGTCATAATTTTTTGTAGGCAATTCAGTATCTTGCGGAATGAAACAGATGTCACCCATTATAATACTGAAGCCCATACTGTATGGATATATATATATATATATATATATATATATATATATATATATATATATATATATATAATCAAACCTGATATGGTCTGGTCTGGTCTAGTCTAGTCTGGACTTGTCTGGTATAATCTGGCCTAGTCTGGTCTAGTCTGGTCTAGTCTGGTCTAGTCTGGTCTAGTCTGGTCTAGTCTGGTCTAGTCTGGTCTAGTCTGGTCTAGTCTGGTCTAGTCTGGTCTAGTCTGTTCTAGTCTGTTCTAGTCTGTCCTAGTCTGGTCTAGTCTGGTCTAGTCTGGTCTAGTCTGGTCTAGTCTGGTCTAGTCTGGTCTAGTCTGGTCTAGTCTGGTCTAGTCTGGTCTAGCCTGGTCTAGTCTGGTCTAGTCTGGTCTAGTCTGGTCTAGCCTGGTCTAGTTTGGTCTAGTCCGGTCTAGTCCGGTCTAGTCTGGTCTAGTCTAGTCTGGTCTAGTCTGATCTGGTCTGGTCTGGTCTGGTCTGGTTTGGTCTAGTCTGGTCTAGTCTGGTCTAGTCTGGTCTAGTCTGGTCTAGTCTGGTCTAGTCTGGTCTAGTCTGGTCTAGTCTGGTCTAGTCTGGTCTAGTCTGGTCTAGTCTGGTCTAGTCTGGTCTAGTCTGGTCTAGTCTGGTCTAGTCTGGTCTAGTCTGGTCTAGTCTGGTCTAGTCTGGCCTAGTCTGGTCTAGTCTGGTCTAGTCTGGTCTAGTCTGGTCTAGTCTGGTCTAGTATGGTCTAGTCTGGTCTAGTCTGGTCTAGTCTGGTATACTCTGGTCTAGTCTGGTCTAGACTGGTCTAGTCTGGTCTAGTTTGGTCTACAAAGGAATCATAACAAAATACGTAACACAACCCTTTCTTATGTATATACTTTTTGTTACAGACCGTAACAAAGCGTTAGAATGTGAATGTCTGAAGAAATTTTCTAGAAAGGATTCTCTACTTCGACACCAAAAAACTTCATGTTGGATAAGGATATCAGTAACTACTCCACCTTTTGGAGCGCAGGATGTTGTGTCGCAAAATCATACCACAGGTAGCAACACAGTGCAAGCCGGTACTGTCGACAACAACAGAGCAGAATACTTTGCACAACCCGGGCTAGTGATTCCTTTGTGAAACCAGGGCCATCAGGTTTGAGCAACTCAAGGAAGCGTAAGTTAGATCAACTTAATGACTGTACAAAAAAAGAGTAACACAAGTGTTAATATTGTACACTGCACTGGTTGCTCAATAGATGTACCGCGGTATGCTTTTCAAGGACACCTTAGAAGCAACAGACATAAATCAAATGTATGTCCACTCGTTGCTACTAGGGTTGAAGTTATTCGGAATGCGTTTAAACAACGGATTGTTTCGTATAGACTATCCCCAAGCAATAGTCACACTGATGTGCAAACGTTTATGGGGTACGTGAAAGTGAATGTTTTGAAACTAATACAAATTCAGTTGCAGAAACACTTCTCCTTAAAATGTAATGTTGAGTTATTTGGTTTTTTTAACAGTAGAGAAAGCACGAAACTTAAATCCTTTCAGACTAAATATGACATTCTAAGTGTTGGGATGGTGGTGGAAGATTATATCCAAAGCATAATGGAAATATTGGATGCCAAACAATCTGAATTTCAGCATAAAGATTCTGGTAAGTGTGAGTCATGACTAGTAGGGTAGTGCATTATTAATATATGCTGTTTTGTAGGGTGGTCGCTGGTGAATTTCGTATATTTAGAGGTAAACATGTTGAAATTTTCTCCCACTACAGGTTCATCCTATATGAATGTCCCGCCTGAAATTTCGCAGAAACATGCCATTGTGAATGTGAAGAATAGTGATAATTGCTGCTTTGCATGGGCTATTGTATCAGCTTTAGTGACACCGAAGGGTCTACCACAGCGGACAACTTATTACTCTGATTTCAGAACGTTATTCAACTGGAATGGTGTAGAATTTCCTGTTAAGTTGACTAACATTGCAACGTTGTAGTCCAACAGTAATCTCTCTATCAATGTTTTTGGACTGGAGGGTACGTATCGTGATGGTCATCGCATTCCTGAGGTAGTGGGTCCTATCTACTATACTAAAGCCAAACAGTCAGTTCATGTTAATTTACTACCATTAGTCAGTAACCAAACGGATAATCAGCATTATGTATGGATCAAAAAATTTTCTCGTTTACTTAGCAGCCAAATAACCCGTCGCAATGGGGCAAAACATTTTTGTGATTCATGTCTTTGTTATTTTAGAACGCAGGAGCAATTAACTCGACACGTGTCTCATGACTGTAATTTCGTATACACAAAATTACCTGACGTAATGCAAAGAATATATATATATATATATATATATATTATATATATATATATATATATATATATATTATATATATATATATATATATATATATATATATATATATATATACCTACTAAAGTAGGGGATCCTTAATTGCTCAACAAATTTTGATAGCTCAATATTATTTAAGGCGTGGTGTGCTAGCTTCAGTGGGAGTTTTTTGCATACGGTTGTAAATATAAGGCTAAACCTCGTTTATATAAACCCTTTCCTAAGGGTGCTGCTTCCATTGTTTGATTGTGTCGTTTGGTTTCTTCTAACGTTTTTGTCGCGGATTCTGCGTCAGTAACTGCCTTCGCCACTGCAGCAGCACCTCCACCTAAAGAACCTAAAGCTCAAATGCTGCAAAGAGGGGAATAAGAGGTATAAATCCACCACGTTTTGGTATTAGTAATATTCTGTTCTTGGGCATCATAATTGTTTTGTGTTTCAGAGCGCTTAAGGATTTCTAGAAGCACGCTTTCTTCGTCGCAGTTTGTTTCCCTTTCCCACTCTCCTTTTTCCTGCCCGTGGTTTGCTTCCCATTCCCAATATCCGTTTTCCTTTCATTACACCGGCTATGGTTAATGCTGCAGGCCTCTCTCCAAAGGAGGCGTTTGTGGAACGAAATCTATTCCAAGCTTTTTTGTTTCAAAGTCTTATCGGCTATGTGGCGCTGCCTTAGATCGTTGGACTGCGAGTATGCAATATCGTGTTCTTTACACGCTTCGTCCAATTCGTTAATACCCGTATCACCGCGAGCTAATCGTTCTTGTAACCGAGTGTCTGGTCCATAGTAACTGTACCCAGGTATATGCAACTCCACGGGTAATTTATTTATTAAGGTATTAATTAATCCTGAACCTTTTCTCTTACTATTACACCGGGAGCTATACTTCATACCAGACTGACTGACACTCCACTACTAAACTAGTTTTATGCATGACGTATATATATATATATATATATATATATATATATATATATATATATAAACAGCATCCAAACGCTGGCTCAGTACTATGATGACAAGACAAGATCAAGAATTACCTATCAAAAATTATGACATCACTTCGAAGGAACGCTGCTCTCAACATAGCGGTTTCCTAAAAGGAGGATGTAAACGAGGCATAATCGTCGGTCCGTCCGGTTGCGGAAAAACAAATGTTATGATTACCTTATTAGGACATCCAAATGGTTTGCGATTCTAAAATATATATGTATACTACAAATCATTATACCAACCGAAATACCAATACCAAATTTAATGGAACCCATAAAAGAAGTCGGGTATTATGAATACAGTGCAAATAGTGATGTTACATCCCCTAGTGAGTCAATAATGATTTTTGATGATGTAGCGTGTCATAAACAAAATGAAATAAGAGATCATTTCAGTTTTGGCAGACATCGAAATAATGATTGCTTCTATCTGTGTCAAACATATTCTTCAATTCCAAAACAGGTTATACGTGATATTACAAATTTACTTATTCTTTTTCAACAGCATAACACTAATCTTAAGCAGGTGTATGGTGATCACGTTAATGTCGTTATGTCATTTGATACATTTAAAGCTTGTGTTTCTGTTGCTGGCGTGACAAATTCGGATTTCTTGTGATTGATAAAGAAAGTGACGTTAATGCAGGTCGTTGCCGTAAAAGATTTGACTGTTTCATTGCATTATAAATATTGCAGTAGTACTGTATCCATGCAGTCGCAATAAAGGAGCGCTTAACACAAGACATTTTACGTGCTCGTAAGAGTGTGCGGCAAAAGTATGCTAATTTGAAAGAAGACACTGTACTTACAGAACGTGCAATGGAAGCACACTTTAAACCAATCACACAACTATTAACACAATTGATTACTAAACAAGATGATTCTCTCATCAAAGCTGAACCCAGTACACCAGAAGTAGGAAAACTGAACCCATTGCACTGGTAAATGAAATTCATACACCTAAAGGGATTGGATTACATAAGGCTCCACGTACTCTTGTTCCTGACACCATACCACGACCTGTACAGGAAACTGTGATTGCTGATACCACTGACGACGAGGTGCAAATTCCTGCTTTACAACGGTTAAAAGCAGAACTGTTAGCTACTGGATCGCAACCCGCCTTTGAAGAGTATCGTAATCAGTATGAAGGATTAGCGAAGTACTATGTCGAAGGTATATTTACAGATACCGAAGACGAATAATACTTGACATATGGTGTACATTTTGTTTCGGAAGCAAAGACATTTTTTATTGGCGATGCTGAACTAGACTTCATGGGAGAAAATTTTCGTATCGCCCTTCCTGATGGATCATCCTTAAACTATGAGGGCATACCGGGATTATATGAACTACTCTTTAAAAAAGTGCCTGCGGGATTCAACAAACGTGATCTACAGCAATATAATGACATTTTGCGTCGTACAAATGCTGCCCGACGTAATTATAACCCGGATGACCAAATCAGAGTAAATAATAGTAAGAAATACACTGAGATCATTAGACCATTACTTCAACCTAGAAAACATTCTACTACTTCATCACTTGCACCTCCAGCCACCAGGTCTCGAACAACTCCTATGTCCAAAAGAGGAAGTGGAATGCAACTGTTGCGTTACAATAACAAATCTATTGAGTTTGTACCTTGGAATAATCCGAAACAATAGCAATCACAACGAAATAATATATATATATATATATATATATATATATATATATATATATATATATATATATATATATAATTGACGAACTACGTAACGCAAAAGTAATAAAGTAACATCTCTTGTTATAAACCTATTACTATACTCATGTCGTTTCATTGTTACAACGACTATTACTAAAGATAGTACTGCATATCCATAGTAATGCCAACAGATAAATTTGGTGGACACCTTCATTATCAAATGACAATAGATAAATTTGGTAAACATGTTACTCAGCATCACAGTGATGCCACGCATATTACGAAACTTATTTTACCTTGCAGGGTTTATTGCATAAGAAGACAGTAGATATTCCATTGGGTACAGATGGAAAATATTTGTTTCCTTATACAGAGTGTACAACAACGCATTGTATGTGATCACCTCACATTCTTCATCTTCAAGTGGATGATCTACTATGTACGACGCCGCTGTATATAATTAATCGAACTATTCGTAAGGAAGCTGTGATTCTACCTATAATACCAGAAGGTGTCGAGTTTACGAAAGAACAATCAAAATAATGTTGCAGTTATTTTGAACCATTTAAAATGTCATAAAGTTCTTGATACTAAGATACCTAAATTTCGAGTGGGGGATTATGTACGCATTAGCAAATATAGAAGCATATTCTCTAAGGGTTACACACCTAATTGGAGTTACGAAGTCTTTCAAATATCAACTTTAAAGCGTTCAAGACCAATCACCTACACTTTACGCGATAGTCGCGACAAAGAAATTTAAGGCCGGTTCTATGAGCCGGAACTTCAAAGTGTTAAACATCCTAACATTCACCTAGTTGAACGTGTAATCCGACGTCAAGGGAATAAATCTCTCGTTAAGTGGCTGGTTTTGATAATTCTCACAATTCCTGGATTTCCAACAAAGATATTATATAATACGTTGTGTACGCTTACTTCTATATGTTGTACTAATTTTTTTTTATTTTACATTTTTTATTTATGTTAACATATATACATACAACACTACATACTACTAAAGCGTTTGACAAACACACACTGGCGGTACTGATTTTCGAGGATTGGTGAGATTATAGTATCACAGTCTTCTATTCTTTTTTTAAATCGGGCAGTATCTCTAGCTAATCGTTCCTATTCACCTTTTCGCGCCTGCTTATGCGCCACGTTCCATGCTATTATACAGTGAACTACGTTTTTGGACTCATTAATGCACACCTTCTTCACTTGGCGAGTCGTCATCAAATGACTCATAATTTGGTAAATACCGTTCTATTTCGTGTACAAATTGATCCAAAGATATTTCTTTAAGTTCTTCTATTAATCGATTCATACAACAAATGCACATTACACCATCGTCATGTGTTTGCAAATATTTCTCACAAAGCCGTATTCCTCCCCCATACTTATTAACTAAATTATCTAAATAGTCATCACTAAACCTACCCATCCCATACACTTTTTCATGTTCAGCATCAAATTCTAATGATTGAAATTGACATATTAGTCTTTGCACTGCACTAACACAGTCCACAGCTTTAGGGCACGACTCTGCACTATAACACATCCACATATTGACTAACATATATTATATATCCCTGTTCTCTATATGCTCGTTACCTCCCACTTTTTACCCACTTTGACAATTTCTACAACAATATTCAAGAATTTCCAAGGAACATACTATATTCGGATCGAATATATCCTGCAATGGTGCTATTAACCTGCCTATGTCAAGCTCAGACATTTCCGCTGCTGCACTTATTATTTTATTATAAAATAATGAAAAGTTCATAGTAGCTATTAGATTCAATCGATAACTTATTATCTTAAGAAGTCTCCATAACTGTTCTATAGACTCCCATCCTAAATAGATTTCTGATTCTTCACAATCATTGATGCGAATAACTTTCTTCTTGTTAATAGTTTCATACGATACAGTTTTCGAGCCCCGGTGAGAAGAAAGAATTTGTAATTATTCCCTGATTGTCCATGAGTAAATGCCATTCCTTCTTATCAAACGTCACTCCACTACTCTTACACCCATCAAGTTTCACGACTGCTTCAAAATTGAATCGAGGTGACAGACCGACACTAACATACTTCGACTTACTTTTGTTTATGTAATACTGTACATTATTAATTAAAATATCACGACACTCGCTTGAATTTATAATACTGGAAATCTTCGCCTTTTCTACCGCTTGACGTAAGATGTTCTCCATTATGTACGATACTGACTTCACATGCACTCCCTCTGCATTTATATCCCACCTTACCCTCTCTTTTTTTACCTGCAGGGTCAGTGACGTGACCTCGACATTATTAACACGTATTACTTCAACGATCTTGACAGCTTCACTGTTCCAAGACTACCTGTCAATACTGGAGGGTCCACTGCTTCAAGGTTTTCTGTCAATAATTTGGTTAAGGTTAGCACTCCTTCCCCTTCAATACAAAACCGAGGTTACCTCCTTCTTACAGGAAGTTACCTACGCCTCCACAAGGTCCTTTTTGAGTTAAAAAGGAGGAATAACACGTATACTATTGTACAGTTTCCACGATATTCAGTATGTCAGCTACCCCTGTTCAAGACGATTGGAATACAACTGAAGTCTACCAACCATTATCATTAATTAATCTTAGTGCGCGACGAGTAAATTTGAAAAAAGAATTACTACCGCCTACTACAACAACAGTGCTTCGGAATCAATATGAAGAGGTAAAGTGGGATTCGGCATGGTTCGACACCTTAGGCAAGCGAATCTACGATCACGTCTCGGGCAGTAGTTTGAAAGATTACTCTCACATAATCGCCCTATACATTAGCTACCATCTGGTTGGTGGTATACATTTATGCCATGCATGCTATTCCACGTTGCAACCACGAGATTACCGCGTGGTTGACCACCACACCCATATGGAGAAATGGGCAATTTTTTACCACATATCACATGATGACTACTAGTGCTCATCATGTAGAGTACCCCTAACCACGTTATATGATGTATATGACGATGACTTGTGTTACCTGTGTGACGAAGTCTGTTATGTGGACTAATAATATTTTTTGCTATGTATTGTATGTAATAGACTATTTTATGTCATTCGATTACTTTCTTCAGCAGTTAAAAGATGTGCGACGTGCCACCAAACTTTTATTATCCTCAGTGTTACAATTGTTTCGATAAACGCTTACTAACGTATCAAACACGGTCTGGAGTTCAATCTCCTTCATCACTTGCTGCGGCAGGGTTCATTTCCACATCTGCAGACGACATGGTTGAATGCTTCCTGTGTGGGGCTAGAATAAACCGATGGCAACCATCTGATAATCCGTTACAGGAGCATCTCCGATGGGCGCCACACGGCACGTATGCTCAGTTACTTGCACCACGTCCACGCAGATGTAATGAAACGGAAGTGGAAAGAACCTTTTGCACTTTTACTAAATCAAAATGTTTTATTCCTAGCGAAAATCATATTTCTGAATAATACAATTGTACATGTCCTTGTTTATACAGGAAATAAATATATTAATATATCGTTTTCTTTTTTTTTGGTTTCTAGAGTGTGTATCAGCTAAGCGTAAAGTAAGGTGAATAGATAGGGTACACAGGTAGCGTTCAGTCCGTGGTCATCACAAATGACCTTGCTAATGTAAGAGATGACTGACCTTGGTATTGTGTAAGCTTTTGGGACCTCGAGGAAGTAGGACATACGAGTGGCCTTCATGGTTTGTGAACTTGGTAAAATAGGCCACTGTTGTATAACCTTGGGCGTGTGGGGCTTTGTGAAAGTAGGTCATACACCACAATTGTGCAACATTGGTCAGGTGGTAGCCTTGATAAAGTGGTAACCTTAGAAATGTGGGACCTTGTAAATGTGGTGTGTTCCAGAAGTCTGCTTACCTACTGATGGGATTGTAAACTAAAAGCCTGATTCTGCGGTAAACCGTTCGAAGGGTTACATAACGACCTTCGTTAGCTAACCATTGATCGGCAATTGATCTGGTACTTGAGAATCGGTCTTCCATAAGTTAAAGATAGCGGTCCTGCACCCCATTTGTTCCTATTCGCCCGGTTCCTCTTCTGCGGCGGTCCTGACTCTCCCTAATCCATGCCTGATAGCAGCGCATGATGGTGGTTTGGTTCCGGTTAAGACGATTTGGAATTTCTCTAAACGAAAAACTACCTTCTCGCAAACCAACAATACGACCTCTGTCGAATTCGCTTAATTGGCGGTAATCGTTGGCACACTCTAGGCATGATCACATCCTCAAACCAAACAATCACAAGCGAAAACAATAAAGAACTGAACACAATCTCGCACAATATACACCTGACAAAATTGTTCGAAGACACTCAACGAACTGTCAGATAAGCCATTACCACTTGATCCATATGAATGAAATTTTAATCAATTGCAACCTTTTAGTATTTAAACGTTTCCAGTTGGTTATCAGCAAGCTTTAGACAATACAATTTTGAACCTGCACCATAAAAATATTGAATAGCTTCCCCTGCATATTCATCTTTCAATCGTCCTACGACAGGAGTATTAGTAGGAATACCGTGTAGACCGTTTTGATAATCATAAGTGTCATATTCCTATAAATTATTACCGTAAGTTATTACGGTAATCACTGCGTAATATACCATAAAAAAATCGATACATCACAATTTTGGAAATATCTAAAATACTAAATTCGGCATATACGTGTTTGTCACACATAACAATCTGTTTTGACAATTCTGCCGGGAATAATGTATCAGTAAATTGTGTAAAATTTTTAAATTGTGGTTTTGCCACGTACCGTGGTAGTCCTAAACGACGACCGCTATTTTCCCAATGTTTCAATAACTTGATTAATCCTTCTTTTATCAACGTTCTCCACTGTTTACTGTACTTCCTGTACTCCCCGCTTAACGCAAGTACTCATTCCACTACGAATACCTTACTTGATAAAGTGATACTAGCAGCCAGCAATTCTAACTGCACTTTCGTACATTTCAACATGGCATCCCACGGCAACCCAGGTATGGTAACATACTGTGCAGGTTCTACACCATACACACTCACACATAACCGTCTAAAGTTCTCGAACACGTCAGCCAGCAGCAACACATTTAGAACAGATTTAGAAACATATATCCGCATAATCACCGAGTGTGTTATACTTAAAGTGATCCCACATCTGAAGGACGCGACAGTATTCCTCATCACTTATATTTATATTTTATATTAGAATTTATCATAAGAAGGTACAGTGACATCATCTAGTTTACTAAAACTATCGTTACCAAAACATTTCCTTACCTCTATACATTGTTCGACTGATACATTCTAAGATAGTGTATCTAAGGATGTGGCCATGAATCTACAACTATCAATGAATCGTATATTAATATATTTCTTTTCTTTTGATGAACATGTGGACATCATAACCACTAAAGTTATGAAAAAACCGGGTCAAATAAAGGTAATGATAGTTTAATTACAAATCGAATGTGCAGCACCGCGGCATTTACCAGTCACATGACTGGTCTCGTACTTTAGGATTTGTAAGGTCACCCGAAAAATGTTGGTCGCATATATGGCAATTTCGACTTTTTTCAAATCTTTCCTTTTGTTCATTAGTTAGTGGTAACACTAGAGCAACAATTTTTAAATGTTCATTATATATCCGTTTCACGTCGCCTTCTATTCGTCTAATAAGTTCCTCCGCGGCATTTATCCAGCTATAAATTTCTAATTTGGGCCAAGTATCGTTTTCGGACTTAATATAATAACAGAAAGAATAAGGTTCGTGTTTACAAGTTTTTATGGTAAACGGTTGTTTGGGATAGGGTTCAGCTGTATCTACCGGTGTTAATAAAGCTTCAAAATCAGCATATATCACGAATGGTAGTGATAGTTCCGAAACGCAAGCATATTCAAATCAGGTAATTGAATGTACACGAAGTTACAATCATGCGCTATTATTGTTCTAAATTAATAAAGACGTTTTTTTCACTATTCCGAAATCGACTTATTAGTCCATTTTAAAAGTTTTAGCCAAGTTTCGTCAAGATCCAGTTACCAATTTTTCAAGTACTTTGCTCTTAACTCTTATAAGCTGCAGAGATCCACTTAAAGCTTGCTTGCGGTGACAAATTTTTTCGAACGTTGCATATAGTAACATCTGTAGCAGTTAACCCCATTCCAAAAATATTTCTACAAGAGATATGTATAGAATAGCGTTTAGTGACAGAAAACTGGTAGAAATTAATAGTGAAACTGTTTACTTTTGCCAAATGCAATAACCAGAAAAACTAAAATTCCATTAATTAAACCCTCAAAAATTATAAGAATGAACATAACTAATAAAACTAAAAATATAAACTTATACAAATCAATGGCGCCTTTGAAAGCACGCTACTGTGCAAACGAAAAGAACCAGTAAGTTAGCATACTGAAGGAGGTGCGTGGATGCCTAGCTCAAGGACAACGTCGCTTACAAAAGGATTTCTTCTCTGGAGAATAAAAAATTCGACGAGTTTGGTTCAAACATTCTGATCCTAAATTTGTGAAGTTCTACTTATGCATTTATAGGTCTCCAAATTACAGTAACTTTCCTTATCTTAGTTTAATACTTGACTATATTCTGTCTCAGTTTCCATCTTACAATATCTTAGTTCTGGGAGATCTCAATGTTCACAACTCTTTAATTTTCATCTACTACTGATCCTGACGGTCATAGTTTAGAAACATTTGCTACTTTATGTGATTCCACACAAATGATTTCTGAACTCACAAGAATCCCTGATAACCCCAACTATACTCCACATCTTCTAAGTTTCTTTCTTAGATGAAGCCCACTTGTTTATAGAACATAAGTTTTGTCCCCACTCCTTAATAGAAATAGCTTCCTCTGATGACAACACTGATAGAACCTTGTGGTGTTTCAAGTCAGCTAAATGGAGTGATTTACGGGGTTTATTTGCAACTTTTCTACGTCGTGAATATTGTTTCAAGTCGTCCTTGCCTTTGGGCATTACACTTTCAGTACCTAAAGTCATCCTCATGTGCATGGTGTTTTACATTTCCAAAAAAAAATCGTGTAAGTTATTTTTGTTCTCAACCCTGGTTCAATCGGGCTTGTTCTGAGGAAATATGTTCGGAAGATAAATTTTATATTAAATGGAAATCTATTGAAACGGTCGCGAGTCATGCAGGTTACGTTGTTGCTAGAAATGCCTGCAAAAGGGTTATCACTAAAGCTAAAAAGTTGTTAGCCTAACTAAAATGCAATAAACTAGCTAAATGTCCTTTGGGCAGTCGTAAGTTTTGGTCTTTAACTAAAGTCATCAGTAAAAACTTTGGTACATCTTAATTTCCTCCCATGACATAATTTGACATATCTGTAGTGGCTGATTCTGTAGGCAAAGCCAATATCTTGAGGATGTCTTTGCATTACACTCATGTCCTAAGAATTCTGGAAAAGATGTGCTTCTAGCCAACTCTTCTTCATATGATATGAAACCAATTCACTTTCAATACAAGCTCCTAGAGTGGATCATCAATAAGCTTGATATCAATAAGTCTACTGGCCTAGACGGTATTCCAGTCATTATCTTAAAAAAATGTGTCATTAATCAGCAACTATTCTTTCCTTGAATCTATTTCCGTGGTGACCACCAATATGGTTTTAGGCAAAGTGGTTCAACAGGTGATCTTCTTTCATATGTGACCCAAGTGTGGAACAATACATTAGAACAAACCGATGAAACAGTTGTAGTCGATTTAGAAATCGCTTAAGAGGCGATCACGTGTCGCAGTTGGTAGTTTCTTTTCAAAATAGGTTGACATTATCGCCACCGGCTACGGGGCGTGCCACAGGGATCAGTTATACCTCCTACATTTTTTCTGCTGTATATAAATGATCTTATTTCTTCAACTACTAACCCGATATATTTCTTCGTTGACGAAAACACACTGCATTGTTGTTCATCTCAGCCCACCCATACTTGTAACCCACCTTCTATTTCAAAGCAAAACATTAAGGCTAAGATGGCCATTTCAATCAACAAAGACGTACAATGTATCCTTGAATGAGGAAGTAATAATCTAATTAAATTTAATGCTAGCAAAACACAGTGTTGCTTTGTGCCTGCCAAAAAAGATTGGTTATTTCCTATTGTAAGTATGAAGGGCTCAGATCTTGGGCATCTTCAAATCTATCATGGGTTGACCATCTTCTTTCAGTTATTAAAGTATCTATTCGTGAGATAAGCTTTTGACACAGTTCTAAGCAGTACTTTACCTCCCGACAGCCATTTCTGCTGTATAAGGCCCAAATTCGACATCATCTAGAATATAATTCTCACCTCTGTGTTGGTGCTCCCTATTACGCTCTCGATATTGTTGATCGTAATGAAATAAGAGCGATTAGGCTTATAAATGATCCGTTCTTAACTTCCGACATACAGTCCCTTGAACATAGAAGAATCGGTAATACAATGGTTATTATGCTACTGGATTACATATTTTGATACAATCTCGGGGTCATATTTGCTAGGAATACTAGAGTTGATCATTTATATCATCAACATGCAGTGCAAATCTTCACTTGTTGTACCAAACGGTGCAATTCACATTCTTATATGCGAGTTTTAAATTTTGGAATGATCGTCTTAGTTCCTGTTTTCCTCTCACTTATGATATCAAAAAATTTAAGGTGCATTCCTGAGTGGTTTCGCACGTTAGGCTAAACTTATTTTGTTCAGAACCGTAATTATTAAACCAAAGGCGTTTTGTTGCACTATTTAAACTGTGCACACGTAAAGCCAATGCACAAACAGCGAATAAGCGTATATTATAGGATACAGCATTTTCAAAGTAATTTCTGCTATAAGAGCTGAATATTGGGCAGTCGGCGTCTAAACGTATATTTACGTTTGTAGCAGTGCAAGACTCACCACACAAGCACCAACACTAACTATTGGTCGATTTTTAACTACGAAAACGCAATACCACTTATTTAGCAGTTTTACCTTGGATATATATATATATATATATATATATATATATATATATATATATATATAATATATATATATATATATATATATATATATATATATATATATATATATATATATATATATATATATATATATATGTAACAAATTATTTATATTTAGTTCCGCGAAAAAATGACGGAATCAATATTTCTGAAAGGTAAAGATAGCTTTGATTGTATTTCTTGTTTTTTTTTACCATTATTCAACTATTTAACTTTATATACCTGCTTGTTCGCTACTCTACCTCCAAGTACGCTTTCTAACTCTCATTAGACGTTATGTGGTGTGCACGGCAAATTTATAAATCGTGATCTAGACTGGGTGGTTCAATAAATAATATTTAAATCTGTTACGAATTTGTTCCCTTTTACAAAATTCGGCATTCATTTTCATTTTTCATAATCGAATACAAATATAATATTCTTTACAAAACAAAGTCATTATTATTCTTATAAAGTGAATGGGGTTGCGATGTCTAGATGAGAAAGCGACCGCTTCGGGCGCTGGCGGCTTGTAAGGCGCAATGTTATTGTTAGGAAACAATGCCTCAATGGTCCCACAGAAACAGATATTGCCACAAAACAGCACTAAAGTTTTGTTTCTCACACAGCGAATATGTACTTACGACTATGACACCTCAAACGGGACATTGGAATGTTTTATTAAAGTAAACGAGTTTCTATATGTGAAAATTTTCATTTTAAATCAATACTTGCTTTATTTTTATTCAACATATTGTTTCATTTCAAGATCGTTGTCCAGTTGACTGTTTTTGCAAGGTTTTCTCAATCGTGTTATTCGTCTAACGTATAAAGATTTAAATGATTAAAAACAGCGCGACAGTTTGGTATTCTTTGGGCAAAAATTAAGTCATAATTAGAAATTCAACTTTGTTAGGTGATAAACCGATAAGGGTTAAGCTCAGTTTGCAGAACTAAAAACAAATAAGAAAACTGAAAGAGGTAATTAAATACATCAATTATGCTGGTTTCAATCGTAAACTTCGTATTCTCAATTACCACAAAGCTTTAAAAACATATAATTCCGAGTTTATGAAGGCGGTAGACTCAACGGGCCCAGATCGGTGCTGTTGTAGACCATCGGGAGCAATCGGGCCGCTGTTGTATTACTGTCTAATTCAATGCATTACTGGTGCCTTGTAACTGGTCCCTAGGCGCCTATTGCTCCGGTTGGGCGTTGTGCAATTGTCCAACGTTATCGACCCCACCACTAGGCGCCATCCGCTATCCTACGACGCCAAGACAGTTACATTTACACAATCGGCATAAATAACATCCTTGTGAGGTCTAAATTTCACTTACAATTCCATCGGTTCAGTTCATCATTTTCAAGTACGTACACACTGAAATATACTTTTTGATTTTAGTGATATGTAACTCTACTTTTACTTTTTAACAAGTTTTCAATAATAGTGTTTAAAATTGTATCTATTCCCATTACTTTCGCAGAAGTATACATGTCAGCGATCCATTGAGGAAAGCTCTCTCAATGATCATCTCATTCACAAGTCTGGATAGTTTATAATAAACTAACTAATGAAAGGGGATAAAGCATAAAATAAGTATCTACATTATCGTAACAGCGCACCTCGCCCATATTGTTTCACAGAAAATGTAATTGTGGTTACAAAAATTCATCCAGACGCCGAAAAGACATCAGCAATATGTATAATGAAGCTTTCATCAAACTAATTCTAAAATAATGTTTATTTGGTAAGAAATATGTTTCCAACGCGTGCATTAATCCTGTATATTAGAAAACAGGGATACGTCGGTTAACCCGAAACGAAATCGTTTTTTTAGTAAATGATAATAGTTTTTGAAAATTATTTAAGATGTCAAATAAATATATGAAATCTGAAATCATAAATGGAAGCTTGCGATAATAGTCTGAAAGTTGACTACCTTCCGCATCGGTTTCTATTTGGCTATATCTTGTCCAATAGAACTAAATTTCACTGTCTCTAATTCATCTGTTGCTTGCAACCCTGATAGAACCTTATGGTGTTTTAAATGAAGTGATTTACGGAATTTTTTACAACCTTTCCATGACAAAAATATAGTTTTAAATCATCCTCATTGTCGGACATCGCTCTTTCAGTATTTGAAGTAATCCTCATTAGCATGGAGTTATACATTCCCAAAAAAACAAAATCGTGTAGGACATTCTCGTTCCCAACCCTAGGCTTGTGCTGATGCAATATTTTAGAAAAATAAATCTTATACTAAATGGAAATCTAATTAAACGGTCGGAGTCATCCAGACTACGTTGTTGCTAGAAATACCCGCAAAAGTGTTATCAGTAAAGTTAAAAAGGTGTTTGAACAACGAAAATGCAATACATCTCCATTGGGTAGTCGTAAATTTTGGTCTTTAGCTGTAGACAAAGCCAATATTTTTGCGGATATTTTGCACAAACTCGTGTTTTAATGAATCTTCAAAACAAGTGCCTCTAGTCAAGTCCAACAATCTATTTTCGCTACAAACTCTCAGAATCTATCGTCAGTAGGCTTGATCTCAATAATGCGACTTCCCGAGACGGTATCTCACATATTGCCTTAAAGAAACGTTCTCCCAAATTAGTATCACTCCTATGGAAGCTCTATTCGATCCCTGTGCTTTCTGGAGAATTTCGTTCATAATGGAAGTTAGGAAATGTTCAATCTATTCCAAACACAGGCGATGAAATCGATCCCTTCAACTACCGACCAATTGCCATTACATTTCCATTTTGTCTAAAAGCATGGAAAAACTTATCAATCAGCAAATGCTCTCTTTCTTTGAAACTAATAAGCTCCTTAGTGACTACCAATACGGATTTAGGCAAAGTCGTTCAATAGACAATATTATTTCATATGTGACCAAAGTTTGGAACAATACATTAGAACCTCAAAAGCATTTGACCAAGTTTGGCAAGGGTGTTTACTTGCCAAACTCACCTCGTTTGTGTTAAATGATTTGTTCATCAACTAGGTTTCTAGTTTCCTTGATAAACGACGAATACGTGTCGTAGTTGATGGCTTCTTTTCAAAAGAAGTTGGCGTTAACGCCGCGTATGCCACAGGGATTAGTTATAGCGGCTACACTTTTTCTGGTATACACATAAATGTTTTTATTTCTTCAACGACTTGCTTTGCTGACGATAACATTTTTCATTTTAGTTCATCTCAGTCTACTTATAATGGTAATCCATCTCAAATCAACACATTGACGCTGAAGTAGCAGTTTCAATCAACCAAGACATTCAACGTATGTTTTAATGGGAAAGCAATAATCTAGTAAAGTTTAATGCTAATAAAACCTAGTGTTGCATTGTGAACGACAAAAAAGTATATGTAGGTATGAACAGCTCAGATATTAAGTTTTCAGACTCTATTACTATTGTTGTTAATGACTGTATCTTCAAATCTATTATGGGTTGACCATCTTCTGCCAGCTAGTAAAACAGCTGTCCGTGAAATAATCTTTTGGTACAGGTCTAAACAGTATTTTGCCTCCCGACAACTATTTTGACTGTATAAAGCCCAAATTCGACGTCACCAAGGATTTAATTCTCACCTCTGGGTTGGTGCTCCCCAATACAATCTCGATGTCGTTGGTCGTATTCTAAAAAGGTGATTAGGGTTACAAATGACCCGTCTTTAACTTCTGACATACAGTCCATTGAGCACATAAGAATCGTTTTAGTTCTTTCTTTGTATTATCGGTATTACAATGGTTATTGCACTGCTGAATTACATTCTTTGATACCACGTGTCGTACCAAACGGGCGCAATCCACGTTTTTCTACACGGATTTTAAACTTTTGAATGATCATAGTTCCTACTTTCCTCTCACTTATGATATACAAAAATTTGAGGTAGCCGTCCATAAGCATCTTTAAGCAATTCAATATCCCCCTATCCATCCTACTAAGTGTTCCTGAGTGCTTTAACACGGTGGGCTAAATTTAGCCTGTTCAGGATCACGATTATTAAAAAAAGCCTTATCCGGCAAACCTAGTACCGCAGCGTGGTATCAACATTAATCTGGTTCAAACTTTAGCCTTGATTTGTGAGACATGTAGCTCTAGGGGAATCTGTGCTAACTTTCTTACCGCTCTTGTAAAAAAGGAAGCTAGTTTAATCATTTTTTTACCTAATGGACCTGCATTGGCAAGCACCAAACTCCCTCATACTGTGAAAACGTGTTTGATCTATCTACAGCCACATTGGTTCGCATTGTCGAAAGCAAGTGTCCACACTGTTCCAGGCAGCACAGTTCATTAAAATTGTAGATAGTGGACAATTGGGCATTGACGGATATTATGGAATACTGAAACCAAAGAAACCAAGAAATTTTTGAACAAAGTTTTCTATGCCTCTTTGTCAAGATTATCGCATAAGCAATTAAAATGCTGTTGGTGGCTTAGTTATGCTTATGTTTTGTTTGTTTGCCCAACAATTACTAAAAAAAAAGAGATTTTGGAACCATATCTCCACTATAACCCAGAGAATTGGAAATCCGTACCGTACATCAAGTATAAGTTCCGCTTTGTGTCCCACATTCTGAAAATAATTTGGATATACCTAAACACTTTCTATACATTTACGATTTAACACCGTTCAATTCTAAAAATATCAGAGGAAACCACCTAGCGCACGGCAGCCTATCTCCTTAAAAATGAAGGATATTCTAATAAAAATAACTGGTTGGGCAACAGGAATCTTATTTAAAACCAACGTGTTTGAAGAATTTCTAGTAAATTTGTTTCGCCTACGCCCATTACAATTTAAAATAGAAAATTCGTATAAAATAATTTTCTGTAACACCTAGCGCCCGGATTGTTACAAATAAACTGTTAATAACGTTTTGTTTTGCACATAATTTATTACATGGCGTTAGTTCTAAGTTTCATTTGATAACAACAGCAGGATGCTTTGTAGTGTATGATCCTAATACATCAATGGAACTGCATCATTTTTGTAAATAAAATGAATGTGACAAATTTCATATTTTAAGAAACTTACTATATCTAGAGAAGCAGCAAGATGCAAAATTGTAACATTTAACTTACAACTAACCCAAGATTTACGTAGCACAAGTATATCTCGGGCCGGTTGGCATACGTTTAAAGCTTTTGCCCTAGAAACAAATTGTTTTGGGTAAAATGCACTTTATTTGAGAATTTCAATCATCTGTTACTTTAACGTTCCGTTTTTAAAACAGAGTATTTCTTACTCTACGTTTGCGTAAATCACAAGGCGCACCTAAATGTTATACCACTGCAAGAGAAGATACAAGGAGGGAAATTAAGGTGGATGAAAGATATGTAAAAAGTGGTATAACATAAAGTGAAAAACTAAAGCCAGAAAGACCACGGAAAACATTGAAAGATGAAATACGAGGGACGAAAAAGCGAAAGAAGTCAAGGGGAGACATACCTAGATTAGCACCGAACAGAAATGAGTGCAACGAAAAATGGAAACACAGCTTTACTCCTACCCTGCCTATATCAAAGGATTAAGTAAGTATTTATCCATATATTGGTATCGGAAACTATATTTCCGTATATGCAAATTTTTAGACACAGTAACGGGACTTCAACTTTATATAATAACATAAAAATTTACATAAATAAAGCTATTCAATTCAGTTAATACCAAAGTAGTAAATAAACAACCACTCAATTAATTTGGTTGGAAATACTTCCAACTTGAAATTTGCATTAATGAAGTATTT
This sequence comes from Vesta saturnalis, assembly GCA_036346205.1. Classification (NCBI taxonomy): domain Eukaryota; kingdom Metazoa; phylum Arthropoda; class Insecta; order Coleoptera; family Lampyridae; genus Vesta; species Vesta saturnalis. The sequence goes on along the minus strand of JARFJB010002143.1, from coordinate 2,463,224 downwards.
TTGTTGAATAGCTTTTCCAACAAACCTACCAACGCCATTCAACAAGGTTGATCTTTCTATAATGTATCTTGAACCGGAAATCATTAATTAAAATTTCGAGAACTTTTGCCAGAAGCCGTAATGAATCGCAGTCAATATGTGCTAAAATTACTTAACTGTAACTGAAAGTCTTTAAGCGTATGGTGAATTTTGTATTTACTCAAACACATACCAAAAAAATGTATTATGATCACTGTTCAAGACGTTAATGAATTAAATAGTTACATTAAATTTAATAGTCTGTGTAAGTCTAATTTACTAATATTAATATAAATTGGATGTTAGTTCGTACAAATATTGATTTTCGAACTACTTCCAATATTTAAAATAGCAAGGAAGTATTTTTATCACTCTGTATATATTATTGTTGTTAATTCCAACACAGAATCATAATTAAGATACACGTTAAAATAAAGTTCACGTTTCAAAATTAATAATTTTTGACAAATCCATGTCTATAAAAGAAAACGTTTAAGGTCATTAACCTTAACGTTAGTAATAAATGTCATGCTTATATTGGTAAAACTTGTAAATTGCTCTAATATCGTATATCTCCCTGAGCTATTTAAATTCTATCTTATAATTAAATGTAATTAAAAGGTAATGGTCCCACAAGAAACACCATTCAATTTGCAAACGAATGAAGAAAACTTACCTGGAATTGTTATTCAACCATTCAACCATTAAACAATCTTAAATTTAAAAGAAAATGTCTTATTTCAAAGTTAATTGTGCTACAGCTGTCCTGTGGTTTTAAATGGTTGCACTATCACATAATTATAGAGGTTGTGAAGTTATAGTTGTAGTATTGCAATTTCTCAACAGTTAATTGCGTGAGCGCATCAACGACAAGTTCACTTCAGTCGATAACTATACAATTTTTTACAACAAAAACTATAATATTGTAACTGTTTTATTTGTATATGTAATGTTTGTTTGGAGCAGCATACACTTATTTCCTTTCATTTAAAAATTAATAATCGTCGTACCTTAACGACAAAATGTTTTATTCATAAAACTACCTCCGTTGCAACTCATAGTCCTTCAGCACATATCTTTTAATGGTTTTTAATCCGTTACACGAATTTGTAATTTTGAAATAAAAATTACATTACTTTATGCCTAATTTGCAACACAAGTTTAACAAATCCGCCTTGCCTAAGTGTTGCTACTCCAATTTACCCTAATCCCTTTCCGGGTATATAAAATTATCTCATATTACGTTGCATCAAACCAGCCAATAAAGTAATTACTATCACTAAGTACTATTTATAACAACTTGACTATTTTCTTACAATTTCTCAGTAACGCAGTAGCGCCAGGTTCAAGGCACATATACCGAAGAGTTGTCAATATTAGTGTACGTATGGAGTGTTAAAGGTCTTAGTAGTCTCCAAGTAAGTACTAATACAGTTTTGTATAATTATCAATATCTCTAATAACGTCATTATTAAACTGTAATATGGCGTTAGTGCTATCAAATACGTCTCGAAATCCAGACTGTGATTAGTAAACTGTTTTGATTGTGATAGTATTTTTGATTTGAAATGATATTTATCTTTGAAACACCTTAAATAAAACCGATATAACACTTACATACATTAAATTAAGACCGTTTAATTATTTTGTTAATCTTCAAAATTTACTGTACATGGGCACAATATATATATATATATATATATATATATATATATATATATATATATATATATATATATATACATATAAGCTTTGTGTTACTGCTGCGTGCTCATATACTATGCTGACTTACTCCACCTTCTCATTCACGCTTTACCTTTTCTGCTGTGTTGGTTTTGTTGTTGTTTCTCGCGAAGGTGTTTTCTTTCTAGATGGGCTGTTCTGCTAGCTGCATGTTTGTTTAGTGCTAGTTTTCAGGTGTTAGATAACCCTTGCCCATCACCTTGTGTATTGAGGCTATGTAGTCGTTTTTTTAATTTCGATCGCTTACCTTTTCATTATTTTGGTTAGATAGTTGGCCGTAGCGACCTTTTTTGTTTTGTTTATGGTATGTGCGCGTGTTGTACTAACCAAGATCTTGGTGTATTTCTCATAACTAATAAACGATGTTCCTCCCGCCTCACACTAATTCATCCATTGTTTGACCAAAATTTACTATACATTGTCACATATATATATATATATATATATATATATATATATATATATATATATATATATATATATATATATATACAGGGTGAGTCAATAATCACTCCCTAGCTCTCGGATATGTGTTCTATAATTAAAAATAAGACAAAATGAAGAATACTAAAATCCCGAAAGCTAATATATATATATATATATATATATATATATATATATATATATATATATATGGAATAGGTGAAGGACATCCATCAACATGATGGATGTCCTTCACACTATTCCCGAAGAGTCCGTGATTTCTTAAATGTTAGATACCCAAATCGCTGGATGGGAAGGGGTAGTTTGTTTCCGTGGCCACCTAGATCCCCGGATTTAACTGTATTAGATTCCTACTTGTGGGGAAGAATAAAAGATATTGTTTACGAAACGAGACCAACCACCCGAGAGGACATGATTCACCGAATTGAAATTGCAATAAATTCGATTCCACGAGACGAAATCGAAACAGCTGTTTCCAGTACAAGAAGAAGAATTAATAGTTGTATTTTACAAAACGGCCGTCAATTTGAACATTTATAGCTTTTCACTTGTTTTTTAACAGTTGTTCATGATTTTTTACCATTCTATTAAAAAGTTTCTTAAACAAAAATCAATCATTACTTTGATATCGTTGTTATGGCCCGTTGGCCTCTAAACACGCTCCAAATTTTGCAATTTGCTTAGTTTGGACTAGTCCTAAGCCTAGATAGAGTATGATGGGAGGCACAGACTATGATAAATGCAGATTCCTCATTACTAATCCAACCTATACACCTTAAGAAACCATAGCAACAATCAATTATTAAATTAAACGGTTAAAGAAGTCTTCTTTCGCCATAACTCTGGAACAAATAAAGATATCAAATTGCGTTATTTACGTTTTTTGTTACAAATTTAAGCTACTTTCCGCTTATGATGTCATAATTATACCGTATGATTTAATTTTTCTGAATAAAATCAAAAATACTGGTATTATTACAAATTGCGCCCTCTAACAATTTTATTATGAGCTATCGCGTACCAATGGATGCGACAGTTAAAAGTACTTACCTTTTTCTTCTAAACAAGCCTAGGTTTACTACAATCGGATAAGTCGTTTAAAAATAACAGCGATTTAAATGATTACACATTCAATAGCTTCCCCCACTCTTATTAAGGTCGGTACGCCAATGAGCCTTAGACCAAAATGATGCAGAATTGTCTAAGCTTTCTAACGATGTTACCAAAGGTATGCCTTAATGTGGAATTTTCGGAGAAATTTATAATTTTATTTTTAATTTTCAATTGCGCCCCTTGCGATGAATTACGGAACTTAAAAATAATTTCCAGGATTTTCTCGTGGCGACTTTTATAATGAATTTTTTTTCTCCACTTTTTATGTCCACTAGTTTCTGAAATATGGCCGGTGGTCAGCCTTAATGAAACACCCTGTATATACATATATATATATATATATATATATATATATATATATATATATATATATATATATATATATATATATATATACATATATATATATTCTAGCTGTAAAGTACTCGATGATTGCCAAAGTTTATTGCGTCCTCAAATTTAATTTTGGTTCCTGTTGTGGCTACGTGTTGTTCCAAGGATGATGTCGCTTGAACTTTATTAACCGCGTTTTTGGGTTCTTCTATCCTTGCGCTGATTTTTCTGTTGGTCTGTCCAATATACGATAGTCCGCAACCTCCACATGGAATCTCGTACACTCCTTGAGTATCCAACGAGATGTTCTTAAAATCGAATGAATTTTTCGATACGTAGAACAATCTATACTAACAGAGGGTTTCAACTTCGCAGTAATACCAGCACTTATACCCCACGTAGAAATAATATGTGGAATAGAACCAGCTATAACCGCACTCGACAACACTACAGCCGAAATAATACATCGCACGTGCTTAGAGCAACACAAGCTCTTAAGAGGAATTTATCTCACAAGGAGTATACAGCACTGCGAGCCTTGGGAAATAACCGGGGTATTATAATCTTACCGCCGAACAAAGAAAACGTGACAGTAGCAATGAACAGCGAAGAGTACAACCTGAAGATGACAGCGTTGATGGAAGGTGCAGCATACCAACAGATAGCCACGGATCCCACGACGTACCTGGAAAAAAACAACGAAAAAGAAAATTATGGATTCGCGAATTGATGAAGAAACCCAAAAAACACTGATACCGAGAGAAAAGTCGTCTAGATGTACCGACTGTCTAAAATACACAAAGACGGTGCCCCACTATGGCCGATTGTTAGTTCTCTGGATCACCGCTACAAGCACTAGCTAAGTACCTTGCGAAGGCACTACAGCCACTCACTAACAAGTCTACATCTTACGTGAAAGACGCGGACCACACGGTCAAACCAGGAGAGCTCCTAGTCAGCTAAGATATAGTATCACTATTCACAAATGTACCAGTCGACGAGGCACTTGAGGCCATCCAAAGGAGACATAAACCGGCTGACTATATAATAAGTTTAGCTAGCCACTGTCTAATACCTGTTTCATTTACAATGGACACCAGAAAGCAGGAGCACCAATGGGGTCACCGTTATCTCCAGTCATTGCAAACCTCTTTATGCAAGAGTTTGAAGAGAAAGCACTACACTCAGCTGCATATAAACCTACGCTATGGTTGAGATACGTAGATGATACATTTGTCATCTGGAGCCACGGACAGGAGAAACACAGAGCTAAATCGCATCATCATGCAAGTCAACTCAAATCTGTCATCAATACGCTGATCGCAGAAATTAGCGGACGCCGACATCAAAGAAGAGATGACAAAAATAAGAGAGGCTTTGATTAAAACTAGATTCCACCACCACGACATACAAAGAATTTTGAGGCCTTCTAGTAGAGAAGACAAAGAACCAGCTGATCTTGCAACTGCCAAGGCATACCTACCATACATCAAAGGGATAACGGACGAGATTAGCCGTATTCTTAAAAAACTAAAATCCACAACACCTAAAACAGAATCAACAAAAAAAGAAGTGAAAACAGGGAAGCAAACAGTGAAAGTAGTGAAAGCTACGAAAGCAGTGAAAGCGGTGAAATCAGTGAAAACAGTAAAATCAGTTAAACCAGGGAAAGCAATGAGTAAAAGCAATAAGGTACATAAGCAGCAGCACACACAACAGGAAGTTACTTCATTTCGAGTAACTCGAAGCAGGAGTAGACAGCTACCAACCTGACGATGGCAAATGAGACTTTGCTGAAACGTTGTATTGCAACAAACGGTTTTTTGAAGGCCAGAAGAGGTACGCGGATCAACACCCGAGAAACCAGCAGTACATATAGCATCCGCGAAAACCTAAAGATCAATATTCATATATATATATATATATATATATATATATATATATATATATATATATATAGTTATAGACGGTATCTTCCTGAGCCCGGTATAACAACAGGTCTCTACTGAACGCGGCCCCCAGCGCTAATATACAAAACGTTGCGTGGCCCGATTTTACACACCTAATACGTTATTCGTACGTTGTGAATCCCGGCAGCGTTGTCGATATTTTGTAGCTATTTTACATAGATATGCACTTATTACTCTTCCTTTTTCCTTATTTTTAATTATATTTCGACGAATTACACTTTTGTTATGTATTGACAAGATCATTTAAATTTTGGAGCTTTATTTGTAATTTTAACACATCGTTGTGAGTAGGTAACTATCAATCAATCAATATTTAATTGTGTAATTCAAAAGGCGTGAGCAATCAAAATATAATGTTCAAGGCTCAAATTCTTATTAATTAGCACAGTATTTTATTTTCAGTAGCAGAAGGTTGAGATACCTCATGTATTATGGAATATAAGACTACTCGATACTTTTAATCGATATCCACTCGATAATTTTAATGTTACTGGTAATGTGTGTTACGCTAAAAAGGTTTCTTACACGAACAATTTTAAGTAGAGAAACAAATCCAATATGCTGTAAGAAAAATTTCAAACAGAAAATAGCGGAATATGAAAATGTAAGCTTTCGCCATTATTGTACATATTAAAATACATATCTTTTTTGGATTTTTTAATTGGTGTGTTTGTATATACAATCTATCTAAACGTTTCGATAACACAATTATCTTCGTCAGTAGTAGTATTATCTAATAAAATTGTTAAAGATGTTAAAAACAATTTTGTTAAATTTGAAAAATTAAAACAAACATAAACCTACTATTAATATAACAGTTTGGAAAACGTATAAAGCCAACTATAGAATATAATTTTAGTAAAGAGTAACTAGAGAATTAAAAAATTAAGTATTGTTAAACTGTCTTTAAGATGGCAAATCCAAACATCCTCTAACGGTCGAAGGCTAATAATGAAAAATGTCAACCAAGAAACAAATTTAACAAAATTTAATCGAAATATTCACAAATAGAAACTTGACATCGATTAAAATAATCCAGTTAAATCTAACAAATAAGAAATAGCTTCATCAATAAGTGTAAGTGCTATTTAACAATGAAAAGCATAATGCAGAACGTTTTATGTAATTTTTTAATTTAATTTCAAACAATTACATTGAATTATAGTGCTGTGGTAATTCAACATATAATTGGTAAAGCATTTACTTCAAGGTCAGGAAAAAATACAGCAAAAAATCTAGAGACACTAAAAGCTAAAATTAAAATTAAAATCAAGACGTATTATCATGCCTTTTTTTTAAATTATACTACGACAAAACCTATTTAAACGGAGACTTTCTTCTTGTCTATTTATATATCTCAATAGCTTCACGTTGTAAACGAACATAATGAGTTTGTATTGGCAATATTTCCATATTGTCAAATTAAATATCATGATTTAAATATTGACAATATTTCCATATTGTCAAATTGAATATCATGATTTAAATTATTTAAGGGATGATCAACTACCGCAGACTTTTCTGGTTGACCTAATCTACAAAATCTCATATGTTCTTTACGTCTTGTATCAAAGCTACGTTTTGTGGTTCCAATGTATACTTTTCCAGATGAACAATATACACTCCCAAAGATGATAATGGGTTTGAAATATCTTTAGGTGACCTTAAATGTTCTTTAATTTTTCTTGTAGGTTAGAAATAGTGCTAACACCATATCTAATTAAGATATTTTTTGAGTCCTATCTGTAACATTAGCTGTAAAGTGAAGAAAAGCAGTACCAACATTAAGAACTGTTTTTTCTTTAAGGTTGTGTCTAGAAGGTGTAATAACATTATGATTATCAGTAAGTGAATATCCATTACGTCGTAAAGATTTTGTTAAATATTTATATTCATGTTTTAAAAATTCAACTTCGTTTTGCTCGATCTACTAAAGATTTATTTACACACATTTTCTGACGTGGATGGTGGTTGGATAATTTATGAAGAAATCTATTAGTATGTGCCCACTTTCTGTAAACCTTAAAAGATAGTGAATTATAATTTTTTGATATTAATGTGTCAAGAAATGGTAAACTTCAATTACTTTCTTTTTCCATGGTAAACTGGATGCTAGGATGTACACCATTTATAAAAACCAAAAACTCGTGTAGTGCCTCTTCCCCATGTCTCTAAATAATAAATGTGTCATCTCCATATCTATACCAAACTGCAGGTTTTTTTGAGTATTCTGTAATGGTAATGTTTCAAATTATTCCATGTGAAAATTGCTACACCATCAATCTATTCATAGGATTTACTATTCCACTGAAAATAAGTCTTAGTAAGACAGTGCTGTAAAAGAATGGTTGTATCCTTTGGAAAAAGTATCTTTTTGAGGGGCTTTTGTAAAAAGCAAAATATCAAAACTGACCATTATATCACCTTCTTCAATTTTGAAATTATGTATGTTTTCAACAAAGACGGTAGAATTTTTAATACAATACCTATATGAGGTTGTAATATTTCATATTTCATATTTCAGTCCTTTATGGGGAGGAAACTTATCGTTCTATTAGACAATTTGAAAAATTAAGGAAAAGTAAAGCACAGTTATTATCGTTACTCACTTTTTTATTACGATGTCGTGATAGTTTAATAATATTTAATTTTTTAATGATCTAGTTTTTCTTTACTAAAATTGTATTGTATAGTTTCACAAAATTTATTTGGACATCTTTAACAATTTTATTAGATAATACTACTACTAACGAAGATAACTGTAAGTGTTATCGAAACGGTTAGATAGATTGCAGGGCCGTAGCCAAAGTTTTTTTTCGGGGGGTGTTTAGTGTCGAATATTCTTTTTCAGCCAAACTGACAACATAAATATTCGAAAATGTAACAATGGTATTACTGGTTTCCAACTTAAAAAACCACTAACTCTAATTTTAATTTTAGTAACAAACTGTACAGAAATTTATTTATTTATTGTACAAAATACAATAAGACATGACATACTTACTTCCTAATGCAAATAATTCATTTGCGAAACATTTTAAAAACAAACAGTACAAAGCGAATATAGTACATGAACACAGAATATAATTTATCCGCAAACGTCACAAAAGTGACACTTTTAAGACTAAATGTCACAGGTAAAGGTTTCACTTCTCGGACATGGAGTAAAAGTTTCACCTTTGCGTCTAGCCATTTTTACTCTTACCAATTTGTGTATTTAATAAGGGTTGTTATGGTTTCATTACTTGCAAAACGTACTGATTATTTTATTCTTTTACCTGCTAATTAGTTTTGCTCCTTTCTTTCGATCCTTACCAATTATCTTTAATTTATCTGATTACGTTTACGGATAAAATAGTATATGTTATTCAGAGTAAAAGTGAGTTTATGTGGCTCAGCTGCATAATTATTAAATAAACATTCAGCTTCGCCACATAAACTATCACCTTTACTTCTAATAACATAATATACTATTATATTGCAAAATCAAACAGTCCTGATTTATTTGAAAATATTTCTAAAACACATTGATTTTCTATTGTAATGTTCCTGTGAATACGGATAAGTGCAAGACCATTTAAACGATTTTGGCCAGTTGAATTCCGTAAGTAACTTTTTAATCTTTTTAGTGATGAAAAACATCGTTTTGGTGTAGTTACTGGTAGAGTCGCTAAGACTTGAATGAGAAAGAACACACTTGGGAAGATTTAATTGATAAAATTATTTAGTATATCAATAGCATTTTTTGGCGTATCGTCTAGGGGATATGATTTCCACTTATTCTGCCAAAGACTAATTTCAGCTTCTAAACTGTCACCGTTTACGTGATTGTAATAATTTTCCTTGATAGTTACTATATCGTCATCTGCAAAATTAGACTGGTTACAGTTTCTTGGACCGTAACTTTTTTGAGGATATACGGTGAGCAACATAATTTTTGCTTCTCATTTCGGGGGATGCTTGAACACCCTAAACACCCCCCCCCCCCCCTGGCTACGGCCCTGATAGATTGTTTATCTTTGATCCACAAATATACCATTTAAAAAAGTCAAAAAGACAGGTAAGTAATTGAATAAGAAATAACAGAAATTATTATGATTCATTTACTCAATAATGTTAAACAAGATCTAAAATCTAAGGTAATTTAAAACCAAAATTACCAATTTTTATTATAAATTATGATCATTTAGGTGTTTAGAAAGCAGATGAGAAAATTAATCTGTTTAAGCCTAGATAAAAAGTTTATCTGATCTGATAATACATCAAATTACAATTATTAAAAAATGTACTTTATTTTCTGTATTGTCCATTGAAAGAGGAAGAACAATAGAAATAGTTATTTAAGGCTAATGACATGGGGATTGGGACCATGAACGGAAATTCTTTCTATTTATTGCAATTTGTTCATTAGTCACGTATGAAGCCAGTCTTTCTACCGCCGGTTTGTGATTAATACAGGGGTTCTTCCCAGTGACCTATCTATGAATTAGTCAGTTTGTAAAGTGAAGCTGATGCATGTAGGTATCTATAAGCGAAGAAGATGAGTGCACGTAGGAAAAAATTAGTTGCCCTGGCTGTAGCTAATACTTCTAACGGTAAGTGTACCTTAAGTTTCATTATTTGCAAATATAATTTACTAATAAATTTCTTTGACTAGAATCTATACATTTAAGCAAATAATAGATCTTTGTTGTTAAAATGAATTAAGAAAAGTACATTTTTGTTTTAGAATACATTCCAAGTTTGGAGGAGTTTTGGAGTGGGATCTTTACGAAGAGTTTTCTGTTCATAATTACTCTTTTTGTGAGACAAAATCAATTCAAAAATTGCATTTTTTATTTATCTGCTACTTCGTACTCAATATTGCAATAGTTTTATTTTAGTAAAGATCAAAAGAGGAGAATTTTAAGTTCGTCCCACAATCAGAATTTAAAAAATATAAAACATTTTTCAGAACACAAACATATCTATTTACAGATAAAATTGATACGTGAGTTGAGAATGACTCGATACCTTCCTGTAGCGGTGATTCAGAAAAGGTTAGTTATATATTTTTTCGCTACAACACTAATAATTAGTAAAATATTATAAATATATCATAAATATATATGAATAAATAAGAATTAATAATAATCCATATTGCAAATTAGACAACCAAATAAGGGGTCCTCTGGAAGCACCAGTATTTGTTCTGAGAGTACTTTTGCGAACACAGATGAATCAAATTTTTTAATACCTATTATCTAGCAGGTAAAAATAAATATAATATAGTTTTAATCGTTTAATTGTCATCACTCAAAAGCAACGAAAACCTACCTAACGGTAATAGAACAAAGAGGAAATCTTATTTCGGGAAAATTACTGACAAAGGTGGTATGTACTATCAGATCTATTTTTTCATTGATTCCTTTACCTTTTTTACGTATTTTAGTCCAATCATCTAAGTCAGGTAAATCAGATATCGAAGGTAGTGAAGCATCTAAAATATCTAATTGCGACACAAGCAGTAGAAGTGACCTAAGTAGGTGTCTTTGTAATTCCCTTTGATAATTTAATAAACGTCCAAAGCAAGCAAATCAGTTCTCAAAAATATTAGAAATGCACGTGATTTCAAAATAGCGAAACGGAAATCTAATTGCGATACAAATAGTGGAAGTGATTTAGGTATGTTTTTCTCTAACTTTGAAAGTATGCCATTTACTCATTTTAGCTAAAACTTCCAAAGGAAGTAAAATGGCAGATTCTAGTAAATCAAAAAAGAAGCCTAATTCCGATTCAAGCTGTGAAAGTGACAGGTATGATTTATAAACATTAACTTATTCTGTATTTTATTGTTTCCACATTTTCAGCCAATGTTAAACCGCCAAAAAAGAAACAAAAAATTATTAGGGTACTGTGGACGGAAAAACAAAAACAACAGATTGAGAAACATTTCAGCCACCATATTAACATAAAATTGCACCTAAAAACACGAAGTTTAGCAATTTATAACGAAACATTCTTCATTGTATTGTGGAAGGAACTGGGTTGTAGTTAAAACCTTCGTTTATAACTTATACAAAAATACTTAAAGCTTGTAAATAATTTTTTTTACTACTAACCTGAGAAATCGCCATTATTTACCTCATTTCTTTAATGAGAAGTAATATTTCTGTCCCTAGGTAAATAATGAAAATAAAACAACACCTAGCTAAATAATGATTTTATTTATTTTTAATGAATGAATCAAAACTCATAACTCTAAGAAAAAAAAACAAACTCGAAAATTTAACAAGATAAAAATTGCTAGTTAACTGCACAATTTGTTAGTTTGACAAATAATGCCCAGTCTACCTGATATTTTGAAAGTGGATAGAATATTCAAATACTAATTCAATCAAATTGCAATTTTGACAGTTTTATCCTCAAGTAGCAAAAAAAATTCTATATACACCTCGGTTTAAAATTGCTCGGTTAATAATGGCTCACTTCTCAACCTAGGTGTATAATATACTATTGTGATTACAGTAACTTAATAATTTGTTATGCGAGAAGCACCATATTAAAAATATGCACATACGTACCCGTACGTCACGTAAACATTGCCAATATTTTAAAGATCTGCACACAGAATACTTTGCACATGTTTTTCTGTTAAATAGTGATCCCAACTTTGTTGCATGCTGGGCCACACAACGTACCGTTCGTGAACATCGAGAGTTTGTATGTAAAGGCGACCTCTGAAGCGGCCTCCTCAGAACTATTCTGTATATAGTGGAGGTATAAACGGACATTATGAAGCCCGATCTAATTTTCGTATTTACACGTTTTGATGCCTATACAATCATATTTTGATTATATACACATGAGTACGTTGTTGAGCCCGGGGTCGGACTCAACAAGGTTGTTTCGGGCTCAAGAGAGTATAGCTTATATATGCTACGGGCTCAGCAATGCCCGTTTATATATATATATATATATATATATATACTTTGTGTTGCTGCTTCGTACTCATATAGTTATTCCAGCTTCTACTTCACGCTTTACGCTTTCTTGTGTATTGGTTTTGCTGTTGTTTCTCGCTAATATGTTTTCTAGATGGGTTTTTCTGCTCGCTGCATGTTGGTTTAGTACTAGTTTCCAGGTGATAGATAACCCTTGCTCATCATCTTTTGTATTGAGGCTGTGTAGTTTTTTTTTTATTTCGATTGCTCCCTCTTTATTATTTCGGTTAGATTGTTGGCCGTAGCGAACCTTTTTGTTTTGTGTATGGTATGTGCGCAATTTTGGTGTATTTCTCCTAACTAATAAACGATGTTCTTCTTGCCTCACGCTAATTTATCTACTTGTTTAAGCAATATATGATTGTTGACAACGCTGCATGGTATTTTTTAAATTCTTTGATCTTCTAGTTCAATTTTTCTGAAACGTCACAAATACAATTACAGCTATAAGATCATTGATTAGCAGTAACGAAAAACACCACAACCTCATCTTTAGCACAACATGTTTAATCAGCATTGCACAATATCAATTTCGCTCAGACCAAAAGGATAGCATCAGCAGAGCATCTAACCAAGAAAATAATAATAGAAGTTGTAGAAATCGAAAATTGCGCAAACAGCCTTAGTATCCGAGACCACGCGAAAAAAGAAAGTAAGACAACGAATGCGAACAATGTGAAAATCAGCGTAAGTATAATTAACAGTTCAATTCGAACAACGCGAAGCAGAACAAGATTATTAGTGACCTGAAGATGGTAAACGAGGGTTTGGACCCAGAAGAAATGGAAATACACATAACACTCATTGAAATCCCAAAGAGAACACCTAAAAAGTACAATATTAATGGTTACAGGTACACTTAAGAAATTTATCTGTTAAATAAAAAGCATGGTCGGCTAAGTAAGATACTAAATTTTAAATTGCTTTACTGAAATCTTTTATAGTGTGATGAAAGCTATTATAAAGCTTAACCCCAATATAATTGCTTTTGGATAAACGAAAATGCCGTGGACCTATAAAACCGCGTTGTCTAGTGGGGTAGTTGTCAACATTGGCATTTTGCATAAATTTGACTTTATTACTATGAATATCCAGTACACACGTTAATATATAGACACGGAAACGTTAAAATTTTTAAGTTTTTGAATAGGGGAATGCAATCATCCCTATTATTCGCAAAAGAAATTATACGTACGTATTTACATAGCAACCGAAGTATTCGGTGACACCATCACAATGTCTCTAAAGGAGTAAAGCATAAGTCAAGATGGATTGAATGTGGCCATAATAAACAGTTTTTAGAAAATTCGCCGAGAGATGGTCAGACTATGATCACAATAAATAAAGCGAACTGCATATCTTCTACTACTAATAAATTTATTGTGAACAGACCAAGTTAATTCAGAACCAATAACCACTACCAAAAAATTTAACTAATACACTCAATGTTGCACATAGATAATATAATTAGCGTTGTTTTATTTTCATTTAAACACTGGTTGGCAATGGTCTACTTCTCCACTCTTTTGTCGTTGTCGTCTAAAAGGATTTTGGTATTAACTAGTGTTAGGTAAAAAAACATGTTGGCTACCATTAGATAAATAGATACTAATTTAGCAAATGGTATCGTTACTAAATTTCTAGTAAAGAAGTTTGTTGGGTAGAATAGACCGACTAATGGCATTTGTAGTTGGACAGTTCGTTCTAAAACCATATTGGACAAGAGAAATCAAATTATTGTTCTCTAAAACCTAGGGATTTGCCTGTGCACATACTTTTCGATCAGTCTAGGGATTATAGGTAACAATATAGATCAATCATTAGAAGCATGATTTACATGTAATAATTTCAATGAACACGTAAAGGCACAAGATTTGATGCACTCATGATTAGTTTAGTTAAAGGCGATATAATAAGGTTCAATATAAATTTGACTAATTCCACATTAAGACCAAAATCTTCACTGCATTTACTATTTTTTAACAATCCAACGACATCGCTTTAGGTAACAGTAAGGAATGAAAGGAAAGTTAGTTTGCAGACAAGAGTTGTTGTTATCAAGGTAAGTCCATGGATCAATGGCAGATACAGGAAGGTTACAAGGATTTGTAACGGTGTAGAAAAAATTGTTAAAATATTTAGTACATTGGTTAGTAGAGGAGTCACCATTGGTGGGTTTATATTTAACAATTTTCCACATCGTGTTGCTTCGATTATTTTTAGCTGCACGTATGGTCCTCCTGTACCTCAATTTCAGTATTGTAACCTGACGCTTGATTCCAGCATTACAAGTATATTTCCAAATATCATATAACATATCAAGTTGGTCCTTCGTTTGCTTTAATTCGTATGCATACCAATTCGTTTTCAAGGAGTTGTGCGACTTCGCCTTGTATGTTTACGTACATCTGAATATGGGCCCATAGTTATCGAGGCAGGAGGATCAACGGTGTCATATGGTAACTTAAAGACATCTTTCTCAGCCAAATGATCAGACAAACGAAGGTCGATTGCTGCAAACACAAGGCAAATATTCCGACGCGTATTCATTTTAGTGTTTGGACAAAGACCGTATGGGAAAAAAGGTCACATATGGCCGTATAGCGCTTATCATTAGTATAAAATCTCATATTAAAATCGCCAGAAACTAAGACGTAATTACACTTGGTACTGACGGACATCACGTTGAGAAAAGAATCAAAACCACGTAAATGTGACCTATATAAGGTTAAAAACGAGGAGATAAATGGTGTTAAAATATGAACCCACTATTTCACAGTGAATTTCAGTCAAAACATTATTGAAATTATAGGCGTTTCTGGGAAAAACCCCTTTAGTCCAAAATTTACGTATTTGGGGAAATGATGAGTTTACGGTTCTCTTGGCTAATGATTATAAGAAAAAAAAAATTAAAAACACATGGACATAGGATTTTGAAGGAAAAAAATTAACAAGTGACGTTATCTTAGAAATGAGAAGCTAACACAAGTAAACTTCCTGTAACTAAAGGTAAAAACTAAAAATATTATCACTAATACAGTCTACTGTAGTATAGGACAGAATGGTTTTATTAGAAATCAAAATACATATAAAAAAAAAAAATTAACATAAATGAACTTCTTGCAGATAGGAACAAAAACAAAAAAAAAAATTTTACACTACTAAAGTTTTGTAGCCCTCGCAGCCACTACTACTATTACCGTTGTCAACAGTATCTACTTTATCATTGCCAAGCTGATCCTGGTTTTTTATCGAACTGTCATACGTTTTTCTATAATAATAATAATATCTTTACTAACAATACATCAGTATACATCGCTGTATGGTAATGTCTGTAATAATTGTCAGAATTAAAATACATTAGTTAAACAAGAAAAAAAAGACGAAGGAATGCAAATACATTAATTCAAAATTAACAGGTACTCGGTTCTCTTGGCTAATGATTATAAGAAAAAAAAAATTAAAAACACATGGACATAGGATTTTGAAGGAAAAAAATTAACAAGTGACGTTATGTTAGAAATGAGAAGCTAACACAAGTAAACTTCCTGTAACTAAAGGTAAAAACTAAAAATATTATCACTAATACAGTCTACTGTAGTATAGGACAGAATGGTTTTATTAGAAATCAAAATACATATTAAAAAAAAAAAAATTAACATAAATGAACTTCTTGTAGATAGGAACAAAAACAAAAAAAAATTTTACACTACTAAAGTTTTGTAGCCCTCGCAGCCACTACTACTATTACCGTTGTCAACAATATCTACTTTATCATTGCCAAGCTGATCCTGGTTTTTTATCGAACTGTCATACGTTTTTCTATAATAATAATAATATCTTCACTACCAATACATCAGTATACATCGCTGTACGGTAATGTACTATATGTAATAATTGTCAGAATTAAAATACATTAGTTAAACAAGAAAAAAAACACGAAGGAATGCAAATACATTAATTCAAAATTAACGGGTTGGTAGACATGCCATTTTCGGTAGAATATCTACCTGGGCCAACATATTTTTTTGTTGAATTATTGCAGTTTAACATCTTCTATACGCCTTCAGCAAATTTTCAAAATTTTTTGCTCATCAATTTTTTGAAAGAAAGACGGCAGACACCGGTGTCTGCTTTGGCCACCGTAGAATGAGAATTATTAGCAGACAGAGTGGGAGGAGTGCAAAGGTCAACTTTATTTACTTATTTTTATTGGGCTTTTGCTGTTTAGTCTTGCATTTTATGTGAAAGACAATGAATAGTCGCGGAGAACGTATTCTTCAATTAGCGTTAGAAAAACATTATATCATTGGTAAGTGTCTTTCGTTATTTATTTATTTATGTATTTATTTCACCAAAATATTACTGTGCAAAAAAATACATCTAACATTCCGCGTTTGATAATAAATTATTATTCAATATTTTTCGCGGACGATCAAGATGTAGAAGATCCTTATGCGACGGATTCAGATGGTGATTCTGTGTATATTCCCAAGGATGGCTGTGATGAATTTGCCAGCGATTCGTCCGATTCAGACACTTCTATGGTGAATGCACACTTTATCTATCAGGAGGTTGAAGAGAGTGATTTATCTATATCAAACTTTCGTTTATCAGTTATTGAAGATTTGCTTATGTTTGAATCAGAATTATTAGAAGACGATCCCAAAATATTTTTCTCAATTAGACTGCCAAATATAGTAGAGGGTGCTACAAGAAAAAGCAAGATGGGTTATTGACAAAAAACAAAGTAAAACAGGTAATAACATTCTGCAATAATTGTGAAAATTAGGTAATTCTAGATCTTGCCTAGAATGTTTCAATAACTTTCATTTAAAAAAATAAATTTTTAAATAGCGTTTTTTGTAAAATATTCGTTCCTTTTTTTTGAGAATAGGTGTATGTCTTTATATAATGGTTTATTTAAGTACTTACGTATTTTTATACTACATTTTGTGCGTTTGTAAATAAAAAAAATGATTTATCTGTGCCCACTTTTTACAAAAGCTTATATTGTTAAATAATTAAAATTGCTATTCACAGCCTGGCACTACTATGTAAAATATCATAATATAGTGTCTGGGGCAGACACTGGTGTACGCCATGGCCCAGGCCGAAGTCGGCCGGACAGACACCGCTGCATGCCATGGCGCTCAACCTACTAAGGTTATGTATAAGTAAAAATTCTTTAAGATTTGCTTTAAATTTTGCCAAATTATTAATTTTTCCAATACAGATTGGTAATCCATTACATATTTCGCACGACCTATACAGCAAATTCTTTTGAAAAAGAGTTGTTTTGTGATTACCAGCACTTGGTAAAGGTTTGTGACGTGTATTGTAACAATGATAGGATAATTTAAAGGTAATTGTACTTCGTTACGCAAAAGAGCATTGCTTCAAAGATGTAAGTGTCAATGACGGTTAAAATTCGTCATTTTGCAAAATAAGGTTTACAAGATGCGTATGACAGATAGATTACACATTGTTCTGGTAGCACGTTTTTGAATTTTGAGAATACGTCCATCTTGTGCACTTCCGCTCTGAATGCTATTGTTATAAAGAATGTGCGAATGAAAATTGGCGTAATACAACGTTAACAGAGTGCTCTGATTACCTAAGACTTTTAGAAATTCAAGGGAGTACCAACATTTCACAAGTTTACTGCACACGTCTTGAATATGATGGGACCAACTTAATTCTGAAGTTATTGTTATACCTAATATTCTAATAGAGTCGGAACACGTCTTGTCTACAAAATTTTTGATACTGCAAACTCTATGTAAGTTTCTTAAAGGAACTACAAAGGTTTTCTCAAGGGTTACTATTAAGTTGTTCTTACTACACCAACATTTCAGTTTATTGAAGATAGCATGGATTTTCAGCACAAGATCTAGTGTCATCCGCATAAGTAATAAAGATGTTTTTATAGTTTTCTAAAAGATACAGTACCATATCGTTAATGTAAATTACAAATAGAGTTGGGCCTAGGATCGATCCTTGTGGAACTCCTGATCGAATAACAGATATGTCACTACGTGTACCGTGTGGTAGCTCTGTTACTTGTTTCCTGTTTGATAAGTAGGATTGAAATAGTTTAAGGGCATTTCCGAGTATTCCATAGTTGAGCATCTTATCCAACAACATTTTGTGATTAATCGTATCAAACGCGGATGTAAAATCGATAAATAATTCAGCGGTTACAAATTTTTTATCCAAAGATTCACAATTTCTGAAATAAACTCACATAAAGCAGCATTTGTAGATTTATTCTTCATGAATCCGTGCTGTGAATTATTTAATACATTGAATTTGGTTAAATAGTTGGTAAGTTGTTTATTAATAGCACATTAATAGACCTTGGAAAATAAGGAGAGCAGACTAATAGGAGTGTAATTGCAAAATATGCTGTAGATTCCCTTTTTTATACAGTGGTTTAATTACACCGGTCTTTAGATTTTCGGGAAAAACGTCAGTTTGTGAGGTAAGATTGATCAGAAAGCAGAGAGGTTCCGTTTTCAGAAATTTTGCAAACTTTAAAATATTAGAACTAACCGGATTATTTCCGCAAGAATTAGACGATTTTAAAGAATCAATTATGCTGTGAAGATGTCATATGGGCTGATTCATTACATCGAGAGAAATAACTGTTAAATAAAGAGGCTGATACCTCATCAGTTACGTTGATACCTTTAATATACAATTTTAACATTATTAGTTTTGTTGTTGTTTTTTGGTGAATTAATAATTAACCATGAAGTTTTAATTATGGTAGACGCGTTATTAAGTTTATCATAATATTCCTTTTTTGATAAAATTAATTCATTTTGGTAAACCTGATGATAATGTTTCTATAAGTTATAAAAACCAGGGTAACGATGTTATACAGTGTTGTAATCTACAACCAATTCGAGAAGTTTATTTGTTATCTAAGGATTCTTACCAAACTTCATTGTAGATTGGGATCTACAAGTGAACTAAGGAAAACACAAATCAAAATAATATTGGAAACGTTGAAAAAAATTACTAAAAGCTACATCCAAGTTAGTGCATTGATAAACACCTTCCCAGTTTTGGTTCGATGGATATGTAATAAAACATTCATGATTTTCTTTTGAGAAACATCGTTTTATGAACATATTTGTATTTTATTTTGTAGTTGATTTATTATTGAGAAGTAAGTTTGAAAATTATGCATGACGATCGGAAAGTGCTAAATCCATATTAGTTATATCAGATGGTATATCAAAAGGAACGAAATTATCAAGACAGGCTTTAGACTTTTTGGATATTCTGGTGGGTTCGTTTATTAAGATTTTCAATCCAAAGGTTGACAGAAGATCCAGTAGTGAAGAAATACCAACACTTTTATCCAAGAAATTTACATTAAAGTCGCCACACACTACTACTTTTTGATTGAGAAGGGCAATTTCTCTAGTAAATCTAAGAAAATTTCCAAATCACCATCTGAATAGTCTGAATTCCACAAAATTCAAAATGACTTTCGGAAGGATGTGTTTTTAATATTAAATCTGCAGTGTCTAAAATTACACCATTTCGTTTGTAAATTGTAGTCACCATTTTTCGGAAATAGGCCGATCAACTGAACCAATATTAACATTGGCAAAATTATTAGCATTGTACTACAAGTTACAATTAATTTTGTAAACGCGTCAGTTGTAAATAGCATTCCCCTTACCATAAGGAACGTTAACAACCGTACAATTTAGTATTAGTCAATGTTTTAACTATACAATTATTGGAAATTTCAGTATTGTTAAACGCATTATTGAAATCAGCAAATAATATTACATGGTGATTTTTATTGAACTCAGATGATAAATTATCGATATCACAAACCGCTTGATCGAAACTAGCGTAAGGTTTAAAAATACCATAAACACCGAAAATTTATTTGAGGGAGGAATAACTGCGAAATTTGTTTACTAAATTTCTACCTTGGTTACCAGAAATTAATATTTTATGCTTTCTCCCCGCATGATTGCGTTTTTCATCGGTAGACTTAACCGGAATTGGCTCAGGAATCTTGATTGCCATGGCATGATGCGATTATCATTTTCTTGTAAATTTGTTACCATTGTAGGATTAGAATTACATATCAGTACATCTTCTTTAACAACATTTTAAATTTTTTCGGGCTGCTTGTCATTATTTTCCAACACTTCCCTGAAACATTTCGTAGAATTAATAGGATTAATAATTTCTACTTCTCCCATATCCTTGAGTTCTTCTCCTGTGAGAGTTTTTAATTGTGGTTCAGCTAAGGTTGGGTAAGTTTGTGTTCGTGCATTTTTTACTTTTTTTTTTAACGCATTGTGAAGATTCATATTGGCTTTGCAATGTAGCAATACCCACATTACTGGTCTTCATTTGATATTTTAGATGTTTGTTCTCTTCCACCAATGATAGTTCAGTTTCTAAGCTTTGGTTAAAATTAGTTTCGATTTGTGCCTTTAGCTTTAAAATGTGTTTATTAAGTAAATCAGTTTCATTATTTTGGCTTTTGATAGTGCTAGTTAATGATTTTATTTCATCATTGGTTTTTAAAATTATTTCTTCTCAATTGGAGCAACTAGTTCTCGGTGTTAAATTGTCATGTTGCATGTATCTTTTTAGTTTTGAACGCAAGGGCACATTGAAGTAATAAGAAGAACGATTAGATTACAACTTATTTTACTAAATATCGCGGTAGCATAACAGATACTGCAGCCAATCTGCGAAATAGTAATGATTATAACTTTTATTGTCAATGTACGACAAGAGATAAATAATAATTAACTAGAATAATGTTACCAGGAACTTAAGCACAAGGACGTACACCACGCACACACCAGTACAACACCAAGTTTTTATGATTATGTAAAAGTGGCAGAAGCTTTGCAAGTGCCCAGTTTTGTTTTTTGTATAAGGCCATTGTAGGTATCTCTAACGAAAATGTGTGAATTCGTACTTTCAATGCGGATCATTTTCACATTTTCTATATTGATGGTTGGTTTTGGATTCTTTGAGAAAAACTTATCATTCGCACTGTTCACATCGAAGACAATTGATTGGTTTACTTTGAGAACTCTAAAAGGAGACGGCTTAGATCGATCTTGCAAAATAAGATCATCCCAACCTTCTGGAATTTCAACGCGATCGAGTTTTCACTTTTTTCTTGAAATAAGAATCATTAGGAAGATACGAATGACCTCATACCGGAAACACATAGGTTACAGAATCGAAGAGTTTGAATCCATGAACACACACAAAATGTATCATGGTGTAGTTTTTGTTTTGGTTCGGACAACTATCGCTTATCAAGACCAAATTCCTAGACACTTCGTGACTATTAAAATAATTTAGTAGCATGTAGCATGAATAGGTCATATGATCCCTTCTTTGCTTGGTCCTTCGTATAAGTATACATTGTTACCTCATTTCTACCTAGTCATGGATTCTGAAGATGTAAAACTATATCTACCTTTAAAAAAAAACTGGATTAGACGGATTGTGTGGCAAAGGCAAGTTCTGCATAAAGTCGGAAGTAACGCAAGTCTGCTTTGGCTTTCTCTCCGTAGCTAGGTTTTTTTGGAGTGAA
The DNA here is from genome assembly GCA_036346205.1 of Vesta saturnalis. Taxonomy (NCBI): domain Eukaryota; kingdom Metazoa; phylum Arthropoda; class Insecta; order Coleoptera; family Lampyridae; genus Vesta; species Vesta saturnalis. The sequence goes on along the minus strand of JARFJB010002143.1, from coordinate 2,441,019 downwards.
ACCTAGTAGCTTTTCTTACATGAAGTTCCTTTTGCATTAAGCAAGAAGCTTGTTCAGCATCTGAAATTCGCTTGTTGCTTAAAGTACGTTCAAATCTGCCACATACTGCTCAGGTATCTGAACGGGGATATCCAAACTTAATACTAAATTTTGCTTTAAAAAAATTTTGAAAAAAATTTAGAAAGGCTTTGTGCATATCATTCACTGTTAGGTCGGATGCTAACTACAGCTGATTTGGATTTTTCGTCATTGAGTAATGCGACTGCATGGGAGAAAAAGGATGAATATGGAGCATTACAAGGGTAGCAACTACATTGCAGCACTTTCTAGGGCGGTTAGTGTGTTTTCTCCTCATATCTCTAGGTGCAGCTACCGATAACTGAATTCTTTTTGGACGAGGTAATGTAACTGCAAGAATGCTGGCAAATGCTTGATACAAACCGATTTTTCTGTACCATACCATTGCAGCTTGTAAGAATATGCAGCACAATGCGGTTTCTTGTTTCGATCGCCACATTTCCTGCGTCTCTTCATAAAATTTATTGTAATTAAGCCAGCCAGTATATTTTCATTTAAACAGGGTTTGGCATCCCATAATTAAAAAAAGGCACATTAGTAATTTTAGCTTTTGGTATGTTTAGGCCTTCTTTCTGTATTTCTTCCTAGACCTTGAAGTAAACGCTTTCTACATTGCGTTTTCACTGTACAATAACAATTACAATTATTAATGAAAAACTAATCGTTTGTTAGATCTTTATTTGGTATGTCAAGTTTCTATTTGTGAATGCTTTTATCAATTTTAAATTAAATTTTTTCATAACTTTACACTACATTATAATTTTATTAAATTTTTTCTTTGATTATGACATTTTTCACTATTAGTCATCTTCATGGCAGTTCAATAATATTTAGTTTATTAAAGATCAAGCTATTCCTTACTAAAATTAGATTCCATAGTTGACGCTATGTACTTATCCAACTATTATATTAATAGCAGGCTTATACTTGCGTTTTAAAATTTTTCATATTTCATAAATTTGTTTTAACATCTCAAGTAGTCTTCAAAGATGTTACCATTTACTGAGGACGACTGTAATAGTTAACCAAATATTTGAATTTATATAAAAGATAAATAAAGAAAATAAATTATTTCATTACCCAAAAGATAAGTTTTAATTGTTTGAAGAGATTGTCGTATTAGGTATGTATAGCTGTACACCACTCTCGTTAAAATATGATTAAATTTGTTGATTAAATGTTGTTCTCAAGCTGTAATTGTTGATGTATAAGTAAAATAGTAATAATGAATGTAGATTTCTTATTCTCGTAAAATTATTTATTGAAATCTTGAAGACAGTTTAAGCACTCAATTCTAAATAGAGAAGTTAAATTTTAAGGAGTAAACTTTAGAGAAAGCTATAAATCAAGTTTTTCTATAGTTTGAGAGGACGGCAAATTTCGCAATGCTCAGTGAGTTCCGATTATTCAAAACAAAAAGGAAGGACGTGCATGTGTTGCGGAAATCTAGGGAACTTGGTATGAAGAACAAATATAAGGTAAAAGTGGAAAAGTAGTAAAGTTTACAAGATTTATGTGGAATACAGAGGATGATTTGTGGGCTTCTGCACGTGTTGATTGCAGAACTCATGCGTGAACTGGAATGAGCGTACACAATCTCCAGATATGAGGTTTTCAATTATTCAGTGCCTTAGGTGAGACTCGGAAATGCTCTGAATACACAGAGGTGGTTCTATCGTAAAGCTTTTGTAAATGTTTCGCATTCTATAGTCTAATATTTTTGAAAAATTGTTGTATATGTGCCAATTTAATTTAATTTAATTTCAAATTGATTTTTGAGTAATTTAATAAAAAAACTTAGAATACATAGAAAGAAGGCCGATGCATTATTAATCACTCCTGCATGTTTTCTTTTATAAACGACTTTCTTTTATGGCGACAAAGGACATATTTTGAATCATCTCGACGTATGAAACATCAACATGAATATGCTATTAAAGTTTACTAAATAAATGAATGACGTACATCTGCTGTTTCGTTGTATTACCTATATACGCTACACAGAGGTGGAGGTGTTGGTGTTTATATTAAGTTAGAAATACAATACGTAATTGCTGTGAAAGAATGTGATGAGTCAGTTGGGGAACTATGGGTAAAATTTCTATTATCTAATAAATTGTTAGTTGTGGGTATAATTTACAGAGCAAATAATGATTTTTCAGATTTTATGAAGTTTGAAGATAGCTTATCAGTAGTTCAACCCTTTGCGGATGAATTATACTGCTTAGGCGACTTCAACATTAACGCTTTGAACGCAGTTAATTCCCTTTGTATCCATTTCACAGAGTTATCGAATTTTAATACTTATTAAACAAATAATTGTAAATCCAACACGAATAACTGAAAAACTGAAAGTACAGCATCCTTAATTGACTTTATAAAAGTTTGCAAAGATAACCCAATTGTTAATCGCTGTGTGTCCATTGTTCATAATATCGGTGATGACTGTTTAGTATCTGTAGTAGTACTATTGGATCAATTAAACGTACTCCAACAATAAAAACGTATAGAGATCTGAATACAATTAATAAAAATAGAATCTGGAATGATTTAGTAGCTGTAACATGGTGTACCCTTTTTGCATTGCCGAAGTAGATGGTAAATTAGAATTTTTCAACAATAGTTTGCTACATTTATTTAATATTCATGCTCCTTTAGTAACGCAGATTCAAAGTAGGCCGTACACTCGATGAATGGCTGATAATTTAAAACTATTAATCAAATTGCGCCAAAACCCCCATTTAAAATTTAAAAAATCCAAAAATATTTCAGATTGTCGTTATTATCAACAATTAGGCAATAGCATCAAATCCTGTACGACCTAACTAACTCAGCATAAATATGATTCTTTTTTGCTGCCGCTTTGTATTCACTATATTCGCCACATCAGAAATTCCTGTATAACTCACTTCACTGTTTCCTCAATTTGGATATATTGCTAAACCATTGTGTAAAACTTCAAACCCAGCCAATTTCTCACATCTTTGACCAGTTGGTATATTGCCGGTTCTTTCAAAAATATTTGATAAAATTATTTACACTCAATGACTATCTCATTTAGAACGATATAATGCTTTGCCTATTTCTCATTCAGGTTTTAGGAAAGCATATGGCTGTTCTTGAGTACTTTTAGACGTAGCCGATAATATATTCAGAACCACAGACAAAGGTGAATGTACGGCATTAGTGCTGATTGACTAAACCAAAGTTTTCGACACCATAAATCACAAGCTTTTGCTATCAACACTACATCGATCTTTAAATAGAAGCAATATCACTATTTGCGTCGTATATACTTAACCGATAACAAAGAGTGTTATTGCCAGTAGAGGACTATGATAAGGCATTAGTTGTATCTGGGGTGGCTCACGGATCTATCCCTGGACCATTGTTATATTCATTCTACACTTTCTTTCTTTATTCATCTTTACTGTATTGTAATTATCATATTATGCTGATGATATTAAGATATATGGGAAATTCCGGTATAAGCACCTGAAAAAAAAACGTCGCCTTACTTCATCAAGCATTGCGTAAACAAATTCAAACCAACGTTAACTTTTATACTGGGGATCAAATTTTACCTAAATATTGCCAAAAATCTGGGAGTTATAATGGATCACTAACAGTGGTTATTTTCTGGATTTGCCAATCATGTAACCAACAATAACAGACTATCACTCTTCAAATACCTCTATCGTGTCTAGGAAAACCCTTTTTAGTTTCTAGTGTCTTGCTTAAAATAGCGTTCAGAAGCCACGTGATCATCCTTGAATCCATTTCCGTTCCTTACTCTTTTATCTACATCTTAACACAGTGATTTTAATTTTCGATATATATTTTAACCTATACAACACCGGTAAAACTTTTTGTTACTGTACAGGGCTTTTTTACTAATTTAACTTTAAACGCGTGTAAAACTTGACAATAGCGTCACACTTTAATTTGGGTGGTAGTACAAATGGATGATGTGTACGTAATCTCGACGTACCATTAGAAACGCATTGCTTTGTATGGTTTTTTTGTGCGCCCAATTACAGTGCTTAGTAGGTTTAGTGGTTTATTGGACCAGTGCCGTGTCACCTGGATCTAAGCCTGATGGAAACTTTCACCCGATCAACACACGCTTACCCTAAACCATGCATCCACAGTGTTATGGCTGCGTGTTGGGAAACATCGGGTAAATAAAAAAGCACCTCATCGCTTTTACGTTAGTAATTTTCAAGCTGGAGATGAGCGGCAGAAGAAGGTAAAGAAAATAAGTCTGAGAGTGGGATCAAATTTAATACTTGTACAGACACCGAGAACAAGAAGAGGTAGCTGAAGATCTAACAGATAAGGTGGATGATAATGATGGTGATGTGGTTGCTGATGTGTTTTTATGCAATCTTAAAAATAGTATTACTTATAATAAATTATTGAAAACCTATTTATCTTTTTATTACTGATACTAATCAAGGTGTTCTTAGAGAACCCGCATCAGACTTATATCTTGAATTTACATTCATTACTTTTAAAAATACCCCACTAGGTGTCGCCACAAAAACAAAACCAATCAATCAGAATTGAAAGCCTTAGACCTCTTGATCCACCACTACTTTTAATTACTACTCATAATTAAAATTCTCTGCGATATCGCGAAGTTTGCACTGAGCATCTAATTGATTAATACCGAGGTCACCGCGTGCGAGTCGTTTTTCTAACTCTGTACCAGGACCGCAATACTGGTAACCAGATACATGCAATTCAAACGGAAGTTTATTGATTAGAGCATTCACTAAACCATCACCACCTGCACTCTTTCGCTTCTTAACTAACATTGTGTACCTGGATGGGTATTTATACCTAAATTGAGAAAAACAAATCATAGCTATTTCTTTATTTAGTAAATGCTATACATTAGATAAGCAGGACGATAATACAATATTTCCATTAAACATACAGTGTTATGTGAATTAATATTACACTTAGCATTTATAACATTATCAATGTCTTCATAAATGTCATCATCACCACCACGGAATTCTTTCTATCATAACAGTTTTCAAAATTCAGTCATATCCTTTAATCAATTCTCAACTGTAATAAGTACCAAGATTGATAGATAGAGATTCATAATGTTGATCATAGATTATATCTTCATCCTCGTTTAAATTTGACCAATCAATTTTATTTTCAATTTCTTGGGATCAGAAAAATTGTAATTCTACATATGAATGCCATCTTAGAAGCTCATTCCATTCCTTCATATCCAACGCTACATTATTGCTTTGATCACAGTTAGAACACCCCATACGCACTACTGGCGCAACCTTGAGGTGCGTACTGTATCCAATTTCCATATGTTTTGCATGATGAGTATCGTTCGATAGTTTATAATAGATATATCATACGGCTGCCTGTCAGTGCTAGAAGAATAACCTTCATCATGCTTCTCTTCATTCATGCTTCTCTTCATTTTTACTGCTACTACCACCATCACTATTTTGACAGCATCAACAACAACACAAGGTAAAATAATTATTCATATTGTTACTGCAACTATGTGGGTATCCATATATAACGGTGCACTTCTGAGTTTGGATCGTTCCAGAAATGATGTTATTGCTGCCTGTATTATAAAGACTGTACTTGCTTGCAATTGTACTAGGACTAAACGCTGTTTAGGAAATTATTTTAGGTAAATCATGTGGTGTGGTTGTGGCACTACTATTGAAAACAAAATGTTATGTTTGTTGTTTTCCCGACTGCATCCAAACTACTCATGAAGACATTCCTCGTGTTTAGCTTCGTTTGAAATTTTTCCACTCGAGTTTCTTCTTTCAAATACTCATAAAAGCGTTGAGGTAATATATATTTAAAATCATCCGTTTCCATCACTATACGTTCACCATACTTAGTATTAATTACTGCCACATTAATCACTTTGTACTTTTTGGATGTCTCGAGGTCACATGCACTTTTAAAAAGTTTGCAATAGGTGCTTTGGTTTAACCCTGCTAATTCCATGTTTAACAATTACAAGTTGCTAACTAACTGATCTTAACACACCTCGCTGTGGTTTATATCACAACAACGTGCCCTTGACTTGAGTACCTATCACATGTTTAAACTTGTTAAATACTCACCTACTTTTAGTTTAGAAAATTAGTTGACCTTTACTCAATTTAGTCAATATAAGCACCATTTGATCTCGGTCTACTTTTAAGCATAGACAACAACCCGCATTCTTCTTGTTTCCATGAACTGTTTCTATTTTTATACTTCTAAGAAATGTCATACGATACTCCTACAGGTCAATAATCTTTGACCTTGACCACTCTATTTTTAGACTTCTAAGAATTGTAATATGATGGTGACATTGCAATTTCTATTTTTAGATTTTGACCTTGACATACAAATTTCCCGCCAAAACGTTTGACCGCAGAGTGACTTTGTAATATGATGATGATGATGATGACATTGCAATTTCTATTTTTAGCGAGCTCCAAAAATGTAAATTTCCCGCCAAACGTTTGACCTTGAAGAGATCCAGAAGCTTACATTTCTCACCACCAGAGGGCGAGTGGCCTTGAATTGGTCCAGAACCGGCACCTAATCACTACTCGTATCTATTTTTATATTATCTCGATGTTTTCAAATTCCCGCGTCATCACCGGTATGTAGTGTGCAGGCGAAAAAATCCCCGTAAGCGTAGTTTTCAGAAGTAATATTGATTACACGCATAAGCGGATATAAAACATCACGCACAATTTGCGGTTCAACGATGTCGCAATAAACAAACATCTGCGTTGGTAATCCTATCCATATACTAGCGCGGTGTGAGGGTATTGGCTCCATAGATATGTTTTGATACGGTCGATAACCCAACTGTAAGATTAAACGTTGTGAGAATCCGAATAGCGAGAGAGAGGTATTTAATTTCGTAGTGATGCGCTAAGTTAAATTATGGTATTCAATTATTAGTGATTTACTTATTAGCTCGTGGTTATTTAGCTCGTTGGCAATTTCTTCAATATAAATGGCTTTCTCGTTGTTGTGCTGGAAATTTGATGCAGCCTTTTCTAATATATTCTCTAACATATCTTCATCTCCTGCTGGTGGACCGATTCTATAATAAATTAAATTGTCTGCCGGACTTACAGCGGCAAAGGAACAAGGGTACTGAATTTCCGAAATGCCTACAACCCATGAGTCCGTTAATATTATTCGTTTTGGCAGTTGTGTAATAAAACTTGACGTTATATTCTCAGGAAAATACGTCATAGAGCTTATCAACCGTAACAACTTGCAATTCCTCCTCGTAAAATGTACCCACAATAGGCGATAAACTGGAGATCTTCTTTTTATCACTGCACTAATTGTAAAAACTTCCTCGCTCTAGTTCGTTTCATATCCCTTCTCAAAGGAGTACTTAGTTCTGGCGATTCTAACATGTTCATCGGCTTTATATTTAGGATGACGTGATGTGCATAAGCCTTTCGCGTACAGGTTATTCCACACTTCTTAAATGTTTTCATCGTTTACAGCCGCAGGGGCTATCTTTACACTTAAATAAGGCCTATTTTTGTAAGCGGTCACAAGTTTGTAGAGTACATCAATATACCTGTAAGAGTTCTGGTAGATAAAATAACGCCACATCTTTGTTTTCAATGTTTTATTAAATCTTTTAACTACAGATGTATTTACATCAGGGTTATTTGTTACATAGAAATTGATATTTTGTCTCTTGAGGAAGTTTTGTACACTGACCGCCACAAACTCCTTGCCTTTATCCGTCTATGGATTTTTATTATCACTTTCCTTAAAAATATCGGTGAATGCTTCAATTACAGATGCTGCTGTCTTCGTTTTAAGAACTCTCGCCCAGGCCCTCTTGCTAAACACATCAATAACCGTTAGTATGTAGTTGTATCCACTATTGCGTTTACTTAAAGTTCGCATATCACAAAGATCCGCTCGTAAATGTTGCTAACAATATACCTATTGCGGGGAATTTTTTTTCTGAGAGGTTTATGAACCGTCTAAGCCTCAAAAGCCTGCAGCTACTTTTTGACTTCACCGTATCTACCCTTTACAGCATTAACTAAAGGTGTTATACCCGAAAACCCTGCCGGATGCTCTGGATCATAGTATAAAGCACCCATGTTATGTTCTCTACGTATCCCAATCGAGTGAAAGTCTTCGTCTTCGAAAGGATTTTCGCGGGGCTTCACTCGAGTCACTATCACCATCCTAATTCTCATCTATAGTTGTGAGGCTCGGTTCTATGTTGGGTGATACAGTATCATCACGTTTTCGAGTATTTCCGATAAACTCTCGTGGTATATTTATTTTTTTAATGTACGTCGCAATCTGTCGCCAACCGTGTGGGTTTGTAGTGTTTCGCTGTCTTAACGTTTCGTGAACCAGATCGATAATACTGAAATGAGGAATATCACCTTTTATTGTGATAGTACCCCTTTTATCCCAAAATACATCACCGCCCGTATTCAGTATACGCTGATTGTTATACTAGCGGGTTGATGTAACTGATTGGAAAAGTGTAGAAATTTTTTAAAAACCACAGGCGCCAAAATCCTAAAATACGTAAAATTGTTTCAAATTTAGTTCAGTACTTCACCGTCACACCGCTTATTTCTAACTACATCTTTTACAGCATATCTTCCGTACATTTAAAATCATTATGGCGTCTTTAAGTGACACCATAAAAGGAATTTGTAATATTTGTTCATATTTAGCTTGAAGTAGTTTTATGTATTTACTGTCTATAAGCCTTTGGCGTTATTTTAACTAAATAACGTTTGATGCTACTTACATCAATTATTATTACAAAAATATGTTTCTTCTGTTATCATTTTGAAGTCACTTTTTATACCTATACTGTATGTGCCCGCTACTTCAAATAACTGCCAAGGTAAAATACACTATGAAAGAAGCAAGAAAGAGGCAAGTGAAACCTTTAATATACTGGGGTATTTATCAAAATTTCAGAGTCACAAATACGTAACTGTTCCTTGTTATTACACCTAATGGGACATCCTTTCAATTTGAAAACAAATTTATTAGAATATCAAGCATATGCAATTGCAGTCAATTAAAGCCGTCAATTTATAAATTGGTAGGTTTACTACTCAAAAATGTATACTAATTTAATTCCAATAGCAATAAGCATAAACTAATGACCGTAATTTATTAACCATTAAACAGGCATACACATTCAAAATATATCATCACTCCTATCGATTACAAAGGAATTACTAACTTCTAAACACAACAACGATTGTTTGCCAGTCTAAGCCCGTATAAAGTGCAAAGGAAGGATTTAGGGAAGTTATTAGAATTTATAAAAGTTTAATTTTCGCGTTATTATTTATTTTCAGATCAATTTACATGTGAATTTTATTCCCATGTTTTTATGACCTGCGTAATTTAATCAGAGGCATACTTTTTCCGCCCGTCCATATGTTAGCGTCCAAGTGTCGCGCGTCTTAACTCCCGCGCTCTTTTGTCGCGACACGGTGAAGATCAAGGTGACGTTTCATAAGTGTAAAACTGGCCACCCAAGGCTTTTAGTGATGGGTATTTCACAGGGTTCACTCGTACACCTTTTTTTATTTACTGAACCTAAAATTAATAAAATTTAGAATTTAGAGCGGTTTGGTGTTGTAAGGTAACTCCCACCTTACGTGGACGTATGAGTGAACCTTGAAAGTACGTCCTCCTATAATCACGGTTATCTTGGGTTAGTAGTTTTTCTTGAGACGCCCAGTATGTACATATGTACAACAGCTACATCATGGAATGCAAATGTTATAAAGGTAGGGTCTCACGGAAAGTAAACTGTGAAAATTGTGCTAAACTCTCACAAGTCATCCTTCGAGCGATAGTAATCCCAAAAGTTTAACTGGACGCCATTTCTTCTTATGCCGTGAAAGCATTATTGTTAACAGTTGAGATGGAATTTTGGTTCAGGTTTTGTCGTAAAGGGCTTATAATGAATAAAAGAAGGGCTTATAATGAATAAAAGAAGTTTACATCGTTTGCTATTTTTCGCTACCAACATGTGAACCTTGTTACACGTCCAAACCGCACTAGGCGTCGTGCAGGCTTACCGAAGTAAGCGGGTTGCCAATCCAGCTACAGTGTAAATGGGCGGGGTCGATATAAGGAGTAAAATGATGGAAAGGCAGTTTCAAACACCTTACACTTACCATAGATCTACAACCCACAATCCTCAGTCCAGGAAAAAATATCTCTAGGCGTCAACCACAATCTTAAATTTTGCTAAAATAAATAGTCTTAGGTGGGATATTAAATTAATCCTATCTGATTGTGGAAGGCAGGATTGCAGCCTACTCAGTAAAACCATTCACCACTCAAAGTCAATCACACTTGAAAAGAAATTTATCCAAAGGTCAAGAAAATAAAAAAAGGTCGGTTTAATAATTTTTATCTCAACAAAACATTCGTTTGAAGCTGAAAAAATTTAAAATAAAACGATCGGTGCTTTCATCAAAAATAATACCTTTATATTTTATTAATACTTTATCTTTACAAATCGTATTTAGACATTCATCAAAAGGTTTAAACGTTAATACTTCAAATCTGTAATTTATACGTAATAAAAATATTCTGTCAGTAGCGTTTGGTATCTGATTGACTGTAAACTAATTCAAAATAGTTAAAATAAAATTTTGTAATCGATCTGGCTCATTACGCAATTTCAAATCGATTATTACACTCAAAATAAACAAAGATTAATTTCAATTATCAATATACGTAACCCATTAGGTAAAATGACAGGTTAATGCTAAAAATTTTATCTCATCTGATACAACTAAACAACAAAGTAAATTAAATACTGGATATATAGTGACAAATTTGCAATTGTAAATATGTACGCACACGTGGCTTCAAAAGAACACCACAAAAATCAATCGCTAAAGATTAAAAATTCCTCCAAAATTCTTATTACTAAATACATCAAAATAGATTAAAGTTCGATTATCCTGTTACTTACAACAATGATTAACCCAACAAGCAAAAATGAACCTAAAAGATAATCGTACTTGTATTTGTTAAACAAAACCTAAAACTAGTTCTTACAATTTATGTTAATTAATCCTTTATCCGAGATATAGTGAAGTCCATATGGTCTGCTTTCAATAATCCTTTTTTAAATTTGCAAAAACACTATGCACAAAACACAGAAGACAGCCGTATCCGTTAATGCATTCGGCTGTACAGTCGCGAGCAGTGGTCTGTCGTTCACTCGCATATTTCACATGGACTTTTTGCTTTGCCTTACATTCAGATTTGCACTTCAACGGAAACGTTTAACACAATAAATGTTTCCACATAAATATTAAAATTATTCAATGATGATGACGAATGTCTGAACTACATAAATTTACAAACTTTTACTTCGGTTACTTAAAGGGTTACTTCAGACTTTCTTTTTATTATTAGATCACGCGCTTACTGAACACTTAACTGAATATTTTGTCGTTTTATTTTCAAATCTGCTTTCGCACTTTTTAAATTTCTTGAAGAAAATCACTATTCTTTTCTTCAACTCACAATTAAACTATTTATTGATGAATGTCTATGTATAATTTATCTCCTTATGGATTATTGCAGCCGCTATATATGCGCTGCTACTAAACTACAATTTCACAAATAAAGAACCCAACACAGACTATTCTAAGTCCCCTAAAAAACAACGCGCGCGACCCTTGCTTGATCTGTCACCGAACTATATGAACTTAACTCCCTATCCCTTCAATTGGGCTCTCTGATATACCCTCTATCAAACATTCTCGCGCCAAAATCAAAATTGATCTCGTGCGTTGCTTTGCCGCGTCGATGTCCGAAACGGAACCACCGCTACGCAAGGTAACAAGTACGTTGCCATCCTGAATTTACTTTTAAATTTACTTACAACTCTCCGAAAAATCCATTAATTGCAGTTTCATTCACTCTGTACATTATTGAGAACATACCTCAACTTTCTATAAAAATTTAACATGTGGGCGAACTCTATTTCTCGAAATTTAGGCAACTACCTCATATTCTAACAACTTCATTCTTGAACTTCAAATTTTCCTATTGCACAATATTACAAATTTCTACAAATAAAAATATGCATACATATTCCTTACTGCACGTTAATACAATATAAATATATCATAATATTACTCACTCATATGTTTACAACCATTTCTTTAATCCAAATTCTTTTATATACAGTAGCAAAAGACCAGTAGCCTCTTACCAGTGCCGTCCTAGTGAAAATTGTCCTAAAACATTATTTTTCAACCAAATTCAAAATACGTTACGTACGTTATCTAAATACTGCACATACACGATGTGTCAAACTAACCTTACAACCTAGGAGAGCTTGCCATCGCCTTCTTAGCGTGAACAACTTGGTGACGCCTACTAGGAATGGGTCCTACTCGGTGCAAAACCCAATCGGTACAAAAGTGTCTAGGTACAAAGCCAGATTGTTAAATTGCAGGGCAATAAAGCAACTTTTTGTATTTTCTATTAATTTCCTGGGGGAATAAATTCATTTCACTGGTAATGATATTTACTAAATAAGAAATTGATAACTATTGAAATAACCGCTATTGTGTAAAAATCAACTCTAAATTGCTTCTAATTCTTCACAGAAAAAAATAGAAAGTAACGTTTGAATTACTTGCGTTCAAGAATGTTTAGGTTTGCAGTGAGTTACGTGCGTTGTGTTATGTATATAATAGCTATAACTGTAATAACCGTTTAAAAGGTGTGAAATTTTTCTTAAAACAATGTCCGTGTGCAAAATAGTGTGGCTTGTCATAAATTTGCATACATCCAAAGAACAACACACATTTAATTGATGCTATACTTGTTTATACAAAATCGGAACCTGATTGTAAGAAATATTTTTTTTCTTTGTCATCTAAGCAAAGCAATCAGCTGTTTGGTAACTCCCCTATTCCAATTCTCTCGCGACGAGTTTTACAACCAGACGTTCTGCGTCGACTGTGGTTTGGGGCAAGATGACAATACCCGACGACTGTAAAGCGTCCTGATTCATCAACCTGCATGTTTGGGCTAAATTGGCAAATTTCGAGTGTTCCTTAGTGTGTGTTGGTGACTGAACTGGTGAGCTATACCCATAATCTCAATTTAACTAATTCCTATACAGGGAACACTTTAAGTTGGTTTAGCTCATATGTCACAATTTTACCATTTGGATTTTATTGATAATCTAAATTAGGAAGATGCTCTTCGTTTTGAGTAGCAACTGTATGTTTGTTATCCACTTATTTCTTTTAATCTGTAAATTTTGTTACTTCTTGCAGAATGAACATTCACAACGATTTTTATTGGGTACCTTAGAAAAGCAAAAGCCATAGTAATAGCGATAATACAAACGAGATCGCTCGCAAGGTGACGGTGTTTGAGATAAAGCAGATTATTTGTCAGACTAAGATGGTTAATCAATCGGAAAGCTATCTTCTAGAAGTGTTAAAAATGAAAAGCATGTTGAGAGGAATTCATCCCCAAACCAGTGCTGCAGTTTAAGTGTGATTTGTACAGTACAAGGAGTACGCAGGAAGCTAGAGAGAAAAATCTCCTAATCCGGACGCCTTATCTTTAGCAACTGGTGATGCCAAAGGTTATACATGCTTATGTCAACGGATATCTTGCTCGAATTCGACACCAGTCAGACTAAGCGGCTCGTTTGCTTTCTAGGCCTTGACCGAACATGCGGGATAGAGTTTGATGATTTCCTTAGAAAAGTTGACATGTCTGAGTTTTAGAAGGCGTTAAGTACACATGAATAGCCGTGAATTATATTGTTGGTGGAAAAAGGTAGGTCGTCTGTGCGCCCTGAAAGACTCCAGCATTAATTTTGAATATGTTAAAAAAATGCCCATAGATATTTCGATTGCAAAAATAAATCTACTGTACATGCAAATGGCTTTTGGGGTTAACCATAGGCTGGAATCCGGTTAAAAAATGTAGTATACCAAACCAAAGATATGTTTAGGGCAACAACGCAAGGTATATCGGAAACTAGCTTGAACTGTCCCAGGTATTTGGTAACATAGGATTGCACTTCGTCACAGCATTGAAAGCAGAGATATTGATCTGTGGTTTTACTAGATCTCTTCTTGAGGTGAAAGCAGTTTAAGATCTTTCTTACTGTTTTGACATTAAATGTAACTTTTTTTATCTACATTTAAGTACATTTAATATTGTTGGTAGAGACGGATTACTGATAGAGAAAAATTGTTTGTAGATCTGCTATTGTTTTAAAAGTGGATACTGTTCCTTTACCGATCGTTAAAGAATGGAAGGCCGTGTAGGAACAGTTTTGATTGATTATTTTGGCAAGAGACCAGATTGGTTTACGATTGTGTTGTTAATGAACAACTTTATCCTTTATGTAAGTGTTTGGATTCCTGTAGTAAAGGCTGAATATGTGCCCGTTCGCTTTCGGAAGTGTGGTTTAGAAAAATCGTTTTATGTACTTGATTTTTACGACCCTAGTTTTTTCACAGGATTTTGGAAACTAACACCTTGTTTCGATATTTATTGCTGCACAATTATGTTTTAAAAACCGAGCACATTATATGGAAAAAAAGCTAAACAAAAATTATTTTAGATATCTTGCTCATAAAATCTTCGACGTTTTATAGTTCATAATATATTTTCCATACTGGGTTAAATAAGGCACACTAACTGTTTCGTGATGCTATACTAAAATAGTAAATGATTTCGGATTATGCCTTCATCAGATTTGTGCGTCCATATATTACTTAAAAGTTGATTTATTGAATCATGATTTAATAAACCAATTAGCGTACCATAATCTCCGCAATCCTTAATAAATCGCAAAGAGTTATTTGCGATAAGGATATGACATGAGTTCTTTCTTGGGCGCCTGTAATTCGTTCATAAAACGAAAGCGAAATTTTTTCTGTAGCAATATAATCTTTTCACGCACTGAAACTTATCAGTGTAATTGGAGGATTACTGGATTTAAAAAATCTGTATAGTGTTTAGCAGTTTGTGGAGAATACATTATACAGCAAAGGATGGAAAGGCGTGATTTGTCGCGTGGTGCAATTTGTTCCCGAATGGTGAAGCCCAAGTGATACAATGCACCAAAAGAAAAACGGCACCTTGCTCCAGAGTGTATATACTATTTTTTAGACCCGTACAGCCGTTTACCAAACATTCAACAAATTTAAGAGTGTTCATCAATGACTTTAAATCATAATTAAATCGTGTTAGTAATGAGTAAAACATAGAAATCAGTCAAAATAAAACAAACAGATCACTATTTCTTATGCTATTTTAGTCCCTATTTTGTGGTCCTAGAAGCATACTTTTACTCTTGCGAGTAGAAAACATAAATTGGAAAACGAATCGGCAGTACCTTATATATCTAACTTGACTTGATTCCATAAAATAAATATAGAAACAACCCATAAAATCTATTCGTATTAACTGAAGTCAAAATTGACAGAAATACTAACTGGAAACAGATTAAAGGTAATGATTTTCAAAAATGGTTAGAATAATAGAAAATTTGGTAAGTCGCCCATAAAAAAGAAAATGAAGATTTATGAAAAATACTGTTGCTTTAATCAACGTAAAAAGAGAAGACATCGACCTGATTGCACATAATAAAAAAAACTGGACGCTAAAATGCTGCAATAATAACATTATGTATATTTTACACTAAAATCGGATGGTTCAGTTGTGATAAAACAAATACATTTTTTGAACAATAAGAAAGTAGACGTGAATATATTGACGCATGTATGTTTGCAACATCAACATTGTGTATACTTTAATCTGAGACGCCAAAAAGATTATCTTGTTACATTATAAGTACATGCAACATCGCAAGACGACATAATGATAGCAAGTTGGAATTTTCATTACTAAAATGCATTTTCTGATAGGAACTCGATTTAGAGTTGAGAAATTCCTACACGGATTTTCATTTATTTTGAACACATTTTGCGTCCGTACAAAAAATGATTCTGTCAACTCTGTATTTTGCTTACGCCATATCTTGTTGCTTCCACGCCTTGTTGCCAAATTGTAAAACTTCAGAATGCCTACATTGTCCATTAAATACAAAGTGAGTACCGTTATTTTGGTGTCCTCAGAATGAAGCTATAAGAGTGACTTCTTGTGACCAATTACTCAATGATTTTGTAATTAAATATTTGATCGATTTCTTTTCGTGCTAAAGAGTATCGGGATAAGTAATAATGGCAGCTTAGTCTTTAACGCTATTATGCATTACTTGGAAAGAGAAGAAAATCACCAGGACGATCCGAATATAAATTAAGTGGCAAATTGGTATTTTAGTCAACCTGGTGTTTTCAATGTATGTGAATTCATTTCAGTAGACGTCGCAGCTTCAATCTGCTTTATAAGTCGTCTATCTTGCCTTTTTTTATCTTACTCCATCTTTGATTCATGGTATGGTCCTTTTCAATAAACAGAATAAAATACCGCAAATGAAGATTTTGTAATGCTTAGATCCCAATTGAAAATGCCTAATTAGGCTCCTTTAACATTGAGGTAATGCCAAAGAAAGGTCATAATTCTGTTGCAGATCTACTTAGTTCTTCTCCAAGTATTTCATGTAGATCACTAGTCGAGAGTTTGTTTCTTTTAATAATTGTGCTCCTGAACAGGCTACCTTTAGCCTAACGCGCTAAAGCACTCAGGAACACCCAGTAGAACGCATAGTGAGATTTTTAATTGAAAAGAGATGCCTGTGAATGGCTACGTTAAATTTTATATCATACGTGAGGGGGAAACAGGAACTAGGAAGATTATTCCAGAATTTAGAAGCCGATTCCTCCCGTTTGGTATCACAAGTGGAGATTTGTACTGCATATTGATGATGGGAATGAGTGAAACGCATATTTCTTGTAAAAGTGGCACAGATGGTATCAAAGGAAGCAATTCATCAGCAAAATAGACAGTGTAATACCGACAATACAAAGAGAGAATTGAAACGATTCTATTGTGCTGAAGGGACTATATGTCCGAAGTCGGGTCATTTATAAGAATATAGTACAGATTTTAAGGTTCCCAACTTTTTAGCTTTAGTGGTTACACTTTGAAGATATTTGGTATAAGATGAGAATAACCTATACGACTTTGTTTTTTGGGAATACACAACTCCGTGCTATGAGGATGACTTTAAATACTGAAAGGGACGAGGGCGACTTAAAACAATATTCACGCCATTGAACAGTTGAAAGAAATCTAATCATTCCACAACAGCGGAATTTCACAAAATCAGAATCAAAATGTTTGAACCAAATCCCGACGAATTTTTTATTCACCAAAAAAGAAAAGTGAAAATTTTATTGTGGAAATTTTAAGTCGGGTGCATTAGAGTCTTTGGAGTAAACTAGTCTTTCTGATAAAACAAAATGTTAGAATGTAATTGTTCAAGATGTTGGTGAACAGCACTAATATTAGACCTGATACCGCGAATGTTACAATAATGGATCAGAAAGTAAGTAGATACTTCCGATGACCGAACCCACGTCACTCCTGCCTTTCCGGACATCCGAACAGGATAGCATTTTACATATGGTATTTCATGCCCTAGAAACCAGGGCGATCCTTTTCTTAAACTTTCAATCTTTCAAACTTCCAATCCGATAGGAAGAATCGAGGGTGAGAGGAGAGATACGGTGAGAATGGATTAAGGATACTGAGAGGTTGAATGGCAGCCCGTACCGAGCTTAGAAAATCGGAGAACCAATATTAAGGAGTCCATGGTAACGGCGGTGGTGCCTCCCTGACTGGGATGTGATACACATGCCTCCCACCATACTCCACATAGACATTTTTATCGTTGCAGATGGAATCAGCGAACAAATAAACAAATTAATAGGTAAAGTCAAAAAACACACCTTCAAAACAAAGAGACGAACAGACAAGTTACCCAACAAATACGCAGACAAACAAAGAGACGAACAGACAAGTTACCCAACAAATACGCAGACATACTCCTACACACACCCAACATCTCAAATAAACACGAAACATAAAAGAATAGATAAAAAACATGTTTGGGTGGTTCCAGGATCTTGTTGGCTAGTTTGTTTTTGGGGTTTGCGTGTTTGTATGTTTAAACGTCGAGTATCTTTGTTTGTGTGTTTATGGGCTAAGATGGTTTGTGTTTAAACGTTACCTGATTGCTAGGTTCTTAGTCTGTTTGCTTATATATTTCGAAGTTTACGTGATGGGGTAGTTTTTGTTTCAAGTATTTAGTTTTTCTGTATGTTTTAGTTTCTTGCGTATTTAGTACTTGTTTTGGTGTGTATTGTCTAGTTATTTTGTTTTGAAAATTGTGGATTTGGACTTTCAGTAACGTGTTCCTTTGTTTATGTTGGTATGTTTGATAGATTTTTTCATGTTTTAGTTACTTTGGTATGTTTTCTTCCTTTTTTGGTGTATCTTTGAGATGTTTTAGGTTTTGTAGGTATATGTTTGTATTTTTTGTAAACTTTTCTAGTTTTTTGTTTACGTCTTTTGGTCTTTACGTGTTGCAAGTTTCTTTGTTTTGGGTGTCTAATAGTTTATGTATGTGTATGTTGGATGCTTTTTTCTGCATGTTTTAGTTTCTCCAGTATACTTTCTTGCATGTATGGGTGCTATCAGGGGCTTGTTGGCTAATTTCTTTGTTTTGAGGGTTAAGTGTTTGCAAGTTTATATGTTTGGACGTTTAGTATTTATTTGATTGCTAATGTTTTTGGCTTTGTATTTGAAGGTTTACGTGTTGTGTTTATTCCTTGACTAATTTCTTTACTTGGGCGGGTTCGTTTGATATTAGATTTTTGCATGTTTCAACTACTTTAGTATATTTTCTCGCTTGTTTTGTGCATGCTTTGGGTGGTTGGCGTGTTAGTAGTGTATGTTTATGTATTTGTTACGTACCTTTTTTCCAATTTTGGTGTATGTTTGGGATTTACGTGTTTGGGTGTTTACTTGTTCGATAGTTCCTTCTATACTAATAAAAATAGATATGGGAAGTATTTTGACTGATTTGGATAATAATAAATAAAAGATTCGTGTCATCCGGGTTGTACCACAACTTCTTGGCTATGTCCATTGTTACACCAGTAAAAAAATACGTGTTTTATGAAGGTTTTAAAACAAAACAAAGGTAAAGAGACAAATTAAAACATGTAATTATGCCACAACGTCCAAAATATGGAAAAACCTGTTCTTGAAAACTGAAACTATTCATCGTTGCATAATTATAATAATATAATTAAATATTTATTATTTGTAGATAATATAATACATTAAAGTTAATCAAAACCTACCTCCGGTAGCCTGTGTAAAGCATAATAGAAGTATTTTTTCGCTACGACCCATTATAGTTTGTGTATGTATATATGTGACGTCTCCTAACAGAATAAAATAAACAAAGAATGTTAGCCTAATTGTCAACCGCTTTCTAAAGGCCCAATAATACACTTTATGCAGACGCAATAATTATAAATAATTTGTAAGGTACACATTGGTGTTAATCGTATTTTTTGTGCAGCAAACTTTACAAACCGCTTATGAAAGGATTTTTATATACCTTATCCGTTTAAATTGCTAATTGCTGAAAGTAATTTTTAATATCTTTAATTTCGCAACTATTACTGGCTAAATAAAAAACTTCTTGAGAATTCCATTTGCAAGACAACTTCTAAGAACTGCGTCTATAAATAGACTGCAATCTTGCCACATTTCGTACGCAATAACATGCCAACGTTGTAAAAAGTATACTTGAATTTGTATGTTAATGCAGCGCCACTATCGTAAAAGTGATGAACTAAAGATATACATTTTCATCTAAATTTGTAATATTATTGCGTCCATAAAAATTTACTTATCTTGAAATTTCTTATAAACCAGACTAGTTATTTGACGAATATTTAATTTTTTTTCTTTTTCTTTACTTCTGTTGTGGTGCGTGTGTCAAAAAAAAAAATAACAAGTATTAAAATTTTCCGTATATTTCGACTACGGTTGTAATTATCATCAATGGAACTAAATTATTACAATAAAAAGAATTAAAATTAAAAATAAAAATTGACAACTGTGACAAATAATATATAGGCTTACTATTTTAAATTTTGTAAAATATCATAATTTACGGGTAAGTTTTCTAAATCTTTTTTACTGTTATAAGAAATTTTGTTAGTAATTTTTTTATACCGAGCTGGTAGCGTAATGGTGACACGACCTGCTTAGCATTCGGGAGGTAATGGGTTCGATTCCCGTTACCGTCTACCTTGTATGAGGTTTTTTCAGGAGGTTTTCGTCATACACATGTAGCGGCATGGTCACTGCGTTTATGCACACCATGTGCGGCTACTTAGGTCAATGCTGGGGTAGTATTTTCCCCCTTAGAACCCTAACTCCGTTCCTTCAGATCCTATCCCGACCATACCCATCCTTAATCCCACCATGCATATATACGTAATGTATGTATGTATGTTGGGAATCAATAATTGTGGCTTAAGGAGCTCGGAAAGCTCGAGTAGCCCGCCCTCCCCCTTGGGGAGGGAATGAAATACGTGGCCTTTTTCTTTTTTAGTAATTTTTATATGCAACGTTTACAAAATTAAACGTTTTTTAAAATTTGATTCTACATCTCAAATTTTAGTGTTATCGTATTGAAAGATGTGCCCTGAATCGTTCGAATGTTTAGCCAAAGCAGTACTTTTAGGTTTAACACGAACATCAGAGTTATGTTATATTACTCTGTTCTTTAAAGGTTGTAAATATGTTCCTATGCACACTTTATCACAAGAACGACAAGGAATTTGGTAAATAGTATTATTGTTATTTTCAAAATTTTTTATTTTAATTTTGACAGTAAATTTATACATCTGTTATTAATTGAAAATACCGGAATTGGAATTTAATTATGTTATTTAATTGAATATAATATGGTAAGTAATTTGCATGATACTTTTCAACTACAAAATTACCTTATAACTAACTACTTTCTAAATAAGTCATTAATGTATCATTATTTTACACAATGGAGTAATGTCTACAGTTTTCAAATTTGCGTTAGTACTGTTTGTATACTATTGTTGTGTAACAACCGCAAAATACCAGGAAAGTTTTTAAACAATAGCCCTCATTCAAGTATAAAGATGGCTCCTGCGGCTGTAAACGATGAAAGTATTTCGGAAGTGTGGAATAACCTGTACGCAAAAGGCACATCACGTCATCCTAAATATAAAGCCGGTGAACATGTTAGAATCGCCAGAACTAAGTACACCTTTGGAAGGGATATGAAACGAACTGGAGCGAGGAAGTTTTTACAATTAGGTCAGTGATAAAAAGAAGACCTCCAGTTTATCGCATAAGCATAACGATCCTGTTGCGGCTACTTTTTACGAGGAGGAGTTGCAAGTTGTTACGGTTGATAAAGACGCCCTATTCAAAGTCGATAAGATTTTAGCTGAGAAGGGCTGCGGACGATATAAACAATACCTGGGCAAGTGGCGTGGATAGAGAGACAAATTTAATGGCTGGGTGTTAGCTTCGCAGCTGAGAGATATATAAAATGGAGTTTTATCGTACCTTATTAAGTAATAGTTCCATGCCATATTTTCCCGACAATGTGATCTCAAGTTTTATTACACAACTGCCAACACGAACAAGATTAACAGGTTCATGGGTTGTAGGTATTTCGGAAATTCAGTACCCTTGTTCTTTTGCCGCTGTAAGTGCGACAGACAATTTAATTAATTATAGAATCGATCCACCAGCAGGAGAAGAGGATGTGTTAGAGACTATACTAAAAAAAGCTGCATCACATTTCCAACACGAACGAGAAAGCCATGTGTACCGAGGACGGATAGCTTGTGTTACGTTTTGCCTCGGGGAATTATGCCAACATTGAAGAAATTGCCAACGAGCTAAATAATCACGAGCTAATAAGTAAATTGCTAACAATCGAATACCATAATCTAACTAAGCGCGTCACCACGAAATTAAAAACCTCCCTCTCGCTATTCGGATTCTCACTAGTTCTTATAGCTGTCTTACAAGGCTTGGGCCCATTATTTTAAATTTACCGTCAAGGGGGCCACGGCAAGAAGGCGTAGACATAACACATCTTATATCTGTCTTATGAGGTATCATTAGGGCCCCTTGCTGCGAAACTTGGCGGGAAATTTGAAATAATTTGCCCTACCCTTGTAAAACAGCTATAAGAACTTGTGTTAGGTCTACGCCCCGACCCCTTGCTATCTACTTGTGTATGGACTAATGAATATTTTATGAAATAAAGGTAACGTCAGTTACCGGTAGGACTAATTATGGTTTGGTTGTGGCGCCATCTAGTGGTGTATAGATTTATGAACATTTTCTGCATTAGAAGTTGATCATGCACGTCTCTCTTGTTACGGAAGTCTTAATTAAAACAATTAAAGTACTAAAGACGTTTTTATTTATCGGAGTAGACTGGTTGAAAAACAAGCATTATACAGTAACTTGATTATCTCATCATTTATAACTAAACATGTGAAAAATTGTTTATTCTAAAATACAAAAACACTGTCGTATAAAGTCCACATACATCCGAATAGTAATCCTGCAAAGTCGTTTTGTTATAGCGGAACCATCTAGAATTCTTCTCAAGGAAACGTAAGTGGTAACCTAGAGGGGTCGTCCAAAGGAATCAAAATATTCACCCGTCAATGTAGATAGCAGTCCAATGCTGACCTAATTTGTTTGCTGGATCCGTGTCTACTACAGAATTGCACAAGGTCTAGGTGCGTGGCGCGGCAGCTGATTAGCAGCACATACAAGTCGAAACACATTCTTGTGGCTGGGGATCGATTTCAAGCATCTCAACACTTGTACTGCATACATTTTTGGAGTTGGTATACGCCCAGTCTTGCAGTAGTTTTCCAGAGCGTATATAGGTTCCAAAGATGTATGCGGTACACGTGTTGAAATGTTTGAAATCGGTTTCCAGCCACAAGAATGTGTTTCGACTTGTATGTGCATCTAATCATCTGCCCAGGCACGCACCTAGACCGTGTACAATTATTGTAAACACGGATCCTGCAAACAAACCAGATCGGCATTGGACCACTATCTACATTGACGAGAATGGTAATGGGGAATATTTGATTCCTTTGGACGAACACCGCTAGGTTAGCAATTACGTTTCCTTGAGAAGAATTGTAGATGGTTCCGCTACAACAAAACGACTCTGCAGGATTACCATTCGGATGTATATGAACTTTATACGTTACTGTTTCTATATTTTAGATGAAATAATAATTTACCAATGCTTGATTTCTTATAAATATGTTTTTGATACACGGTTAATTCTAAATGATGAGATAATCAAGTTACTGTATAATACTTATTTTTAAACCATTCTGCTCTGATAAATAAAAGCGTTTTAATAGTTTAGTTGTTTTAATTAAGAGTTCCGTAACAAGTTCAGTGCAAGATCAACTTCTATTGCAGAAAAATTTTCGGTGAAAAAAAATCTGCAATCACAAGTATACTCTACGCTGTTTTAATGTGCTTATCTCCATCAAGATAACTTTTGGGGGGGATAATCAAAGGGGCCACTACAAGAAGGCGCAGACCTAACATAAGTTCTTATAGCTATCTTCTGAGGTAGTATTAGAGCTGCTTATTAGAATATTGTATGCGCACGCATTTGCCTACCTTCCAGGGGCTGAACTGTAAAAAAGCTCTTAATACAACCAAATTAGAATGAAAATTCCATCAAGGGCTGAAAATGACCACCGAACAGAAACCGTAAAAAAAAATGACCGACAAAAATACGCCTCGCATATAAAAAATGGCGGAAGGTGTCCCTGGTCACGAAAATCTAAGATGGCGGATAGTGTCCCGCTACTACTCCCGGACTTCACCTCTTTGAGTTACAGAATTTATTCCACTTAGATTATCCACCCTGTATATTATTATGTATTTGGGGGTGTACGAATACGACATCTAAGAAGTGAGAGTGAAATGGAGCTGCGGCGAAAAGTGAGATGCGGACGGCGAACCGCAGTTGGAAAGCTAACCAGCCGATCGTCTTTAACGCCGCAATTCTAACAGTTGCATACATTTAATTGCAGATCTCAGTTGTAAAAGGCTCAAAAATTATAATTCTTGTTTCATCAGGTTCGTGAAAGTTAAGTGAAACTTTTTCAAAGAATACGATTTTTCGATGTGGTGCCGCGTTTCCGAGTTAAAGCGAGTTAAACGTGAAAAACGGTCGAAATCAATGAAATTTTACGATTCGAACCGAGATATCGACGATTTAACTTATTTTCGTACGTAAGGGCCTATGTATTTTGCGTTTTTTCAAAGCTCGTACTACATTCAATTCCACAGACAAAGTTACGAAAACCACACTAAAAAATTCTTCGCAATTTATTCTACGTCGTAGGCTGGTTAACTCGTTTTTTGACTATAGTGCCTTTGTGCACGCGCCGATTTTGGACGGCTTTTGGATTTTTACATACCACAACCTAAGCTTTGGTTCTGTAAAGGTTTCAGGTTGTAACCACCACGCCCCCATAGAAACAATTTCTAAGCACCTTTCAAAGCGTTGAGCACTCTACAATATGTAGTCTGTAAACATAATTCTACTCCTTCTTATCTAATTGTGGGTATTGTTAAATTCAATTCCATTTTTGTTTTAAGATAATTGTTATTAAATGAGGAGGAATATGTGAGTATAAAGAAATAAGACCCAAAGACATAATTGTTCATTACCGAAATTTATTTGCTTAATTGTTTAAATTCCTTTGAGTTTACTATAGCATACTCCTTTTTATTCAAATTATTTTGTATATTTACCAAAAATTTAGATAAATTATATGTAGATGAATTTATTGAAGATATGATTGGACGAAGTGGTCGGTTTTCTTTGTGAACTTTACGTAAAAAATATATTTGTGGAACGTTTTAAATTATGAAATTCGGATAATTTTCTTTGTTTGAATAAATTTTCAATTAACATGTTAGTCATGCTTACAATTTTTTTGGTTGGACCTTTTTGTAAAGTCATACGTATTTACGTCACTTAAATGTTCCATGGCTTCATTTACATATTCCTGTTTATTAAGTATTACGGTTATTTGCCCATCTGCTTTTATTGCTATGAGATCATAATTTAGATTAAAATTTTTTTTA
Organism: Vesta saturnalis; assembly: GCA_036346205.1. Taxonomy (NCBI): domain Eukaryota; kingdom Metazoa; phylum Arthropoda; class Insecta; order Coleoptera; family Lampyridae; genus Vesta; species Vesta saturnalis. Next base: position 2,415,699 of record JARFJB010002143.1, on the reverse strand, counting down.
GTTTTGTAATAGGCTTGTCTCAAAAAGTTATTAATTCTTTGTTCTTCAAAAGTTGCTGTATAGTTTTAAACAAATGGTTCTCTAATATTATTTTTATTTCCATCAGAAAATAATTTAACTGAGTATTCTATATTTGTAATTGATCTAATTATATTATTTTTTGTATTATCTATCAGAAGAAAATTGAAGCCTCGTCCCAAACTTAAACAGTATAAAATATCAGTAGGAGTCACTTTATCACTATTATTATTAATCCTAATTATTAATCATTTTATATTACCCCCGGTGCTGCGACACCTGGCGGCAGCATCTGAACGTCGTGTATATTTGTAATTGATCTAATTATGTTATTTTATTTTTATTATCTATCAAAAGAAAACTGAAGCCTCATCCCAAACTTAAACAGTATAAAATACCAGTAGAAGTCACTTTATCATTATTATTATTAATCCTAATTATTATTAATTTTATATTACCCCCGGTGCTGCGACACCTGGCAAAAGCGTCTGAACGTCTTGCGAGGGTGTCGGCCATTTTTGTATCGTCGTAGTACATCAGGCGTCGGCGTCTGAGCTTCGTGCAAGGGTGTCGGCCGTTTTCGGAGGCCATTTTTGTATTTTCGTATTGAAGTGATTTAACCAATTACGTAATCAACAGTAATATCCTTTGCACTATTCAAATATTCATCATAATAGAAAATAAAGGCGACCTTGCAAATACACGCATGTCCAGGTTCTTTGCACATGACAAAAATTAGTGTAATCAGCTTGAACTGATTTTTACCAATTACGTAAGCAACAATAACAACCTTTCAGTATTCAAACACATTCAGCACATTTACTTTAGGCGTTTTGTTCATAAATGGACAATATAAAGTACTTAACAATTTCCTACAATCATTAATATAAAATTATTATTGTCTGGCTTTCTCAGTTATGTAACCACAATAACAACCTTTTACTATTCAAATACCTGTATATGGAATTTTGTAAATATTAGGTTAGATTAATACATTACTTTATATTAACGATCGTTAAGTACTTTATATAGTCCATTTATAAACAAAACTCCGAAAGTCAATGTGCTGTGAGTGTAAGCAACAAAAACTGTATGTTCCCCTGTGAAGGGTGCTCTATCAATGCGAGGTAATTGATCGTTTTTTTTGTTCTTAATCCTTACCGCTCTTAAGTTGCTTATAAATCTAAGGCCTTTTTGACAGAGGTAGTTATGACAAGAGAGACCTTGTATGTATAATTGTCTTATGAAATAGTCTGGTGGCCCCTTATCGGTAAAAACTTGAAATTTGGAATAGTATTCTAATAAGTGGCCGGCATACTTAACTTGTTTATAAATCTAAGGCCCTTTTTGGAACGATATATTTCTGATAAAACAGGCCTTGTATGTGAAATAATGTAGAAACCTGATATTAAGCTTGGTAATATTTGTTATTGTATAGGCATTTTTACTAATTTGACATTGTATAGTAACCCTTCCTGTTTTATTTACTTTATGTAATTACTTGTACAAATTCTTTATGTTATGATTCATCACCACAGTCAACACATCTCGGCCTAAATCTGTTGTAAACCTTCGCGCGATCAATACGCCCTTGCTAAAACTTAATCCATTCATCTACAGTGTTATGTAATTATTATTATTATGGTTATTTAATGATGATGATGATAGTTGGGTCAGGCAACTACAGAAGCCTGTAGTTGCCTTAAGAGATGAAATCGGTGTTAGTTTCAAATCAAAACAAAATTGTAAGTGAAAGTCAGCTTATTTAATTGTCCCCAGACATTTGTCAATTTTCAAAGACGAAATAGTGAGTTCAAGCTTGCTTATAAATCTAAGGCCCTTTTTGTCAGATGTATTTCCGATAAGACACTGTCCTTGCATGTAAAATAATATAGTAGTCTCATTTTGAGTTTGGTTATATTTGTTATTGTAGAGGCATTTTACTAATTTAGCTGTAAAACGTGTTTTATCACTGTATGCAAAAACGTGGCAAGTGTTACACGCTAATTAGATATTCCTATATTGACATCAATGTCGTTTTTTTTGGAGGCTGTTTTTTGCACACTGTAAGCTAAATCAAGCCGGTATTTTTGAACTGAGAGCTGGATGTGCAAGCTGTAAGTTGAACCAACTTGGTATTTTTGAATTGTGGTTGGTTTTAACAAGCTGTAAGTTAAACCAAATCAGTACTTTTGAATTATAAGTTGGGTTTCTCAAACTGTAAGTTATAATTTGGTGTGGTTGATTGATTTGATTGAGATTGATTTGTGGATGATCGACTGTTTTCCGACGCCAGTGCCCTCACGCTTAGGGAGAGTACCAGCTCTGAGTGTCGGTTAGCCTTATCTACAAAGTAAGCGGTCGCTCATAGGAGCTAGGTATATATAGTGGGAGAATCGTTGCCTTAAGGTTATGATGAATTGTCAGCTCAGCTTCTTGTTTGATTTCATTTGACTGATTTGGTTAATTGCTTTGATCGATTGACTTATTGAGATTGATATGATTGTTTGATTTGATCGAGAGTGATTTGTTGGAGATTGATTTGATTTGATTATTGATTTGTTTGACTTGATCGGGATTCATTGATTTGGTTTGGTATGCTTCGACTGATTTTATCCATCGATGGATTGATTTGATTAACTTCTGTCTTTTGACAATGGGCGAAGGTCCGAGAACAAGTTTCGGCGTCCTATACCGATCTTATGAGATAGTACGAGGGCCTTATTAGAATACACTTTCAAATTTCCCGCCAAGGTACGAAGACCTGACAAGGAACGACGACCCTAGAACAAGTTCCGGAGCCCTACCACTGTCTTATGAGTTAGTATGAAGGCTTCCTTACTATAATACAGTTGCAAATTTACCATCAAAAACAAAAATGGGCTCCATGATGGCCGACAAAGCAAATTCGCCTACAAACTTTAATTATGACTCATAATTAATAGCAAAATGGACTGCGGAATTTTGGGGCGAAGACCCGAGGGCAAGTTCCAGTGTCCTATACCTGTCTTATGAGAAAATGGCCGACAAAATTAAATTATGGCTCATAATTAAAAACAGATTGATTTGCCTAATTGATTTGATTTATCATTATTCTTCATTTGTATTCATTTACGTATTGGACGAGGATTATATTATTCATGATACATATATACAAAAACAAACTATTCCTTAAGAGGTTAGATTAATTTCAATTTTGGTTGCCTTTCCTTTATGTTTAATTAAAAATTAGAAGAATAGTGTGTATGACTGTATGACGGGGAAAACCCACTGCAAAATAATCACTTCAAATGTGCGCAATGTAATTATACAACAAAATGGTGTTAAAACATCATCTTAAGAACACTATTCAAGTAACGAATACAAATGCGTTTAATGGAGTTATGGAACAAAATAATTTAAAAGATAATTTAAAAAAATTGCTGCAAATAGTGAATTCAAATGTGATCATTGTAATTATACGTTACATAAGGAAAATAATTTTAAATGAGCATCTTAAACTCTTCAAACAATGAATTCAAATGTGGTCAATGTAATTATCCAACAAAATATTGTTAAAACACATCTTAAAAGCACTTCAAATAATGGATTTAAATATAAATCATTTTTATTATGCATAGAATGTAGGTATACTTGTATGTTCAAGGTAGCTTTAGATTTCATTTAATTACTAAATTAGATTTACGAAGTTTGAATACTGAAAGGTTGTTATTGTCGCTTACGTAATTATTAAAATTCAGTTCAAGCTAGTTACAGGAATTTTAGTCATGTGTAAAGAACGTGGACATGATTGTATTGCAAGGTCACCTTTACTTTCTCTGTAAATATTTGAATAGTGAAAGGATATTATTGTTGCTTATGTAATTGGCAAAATCACTTCAATACGAAAATACAAAAATGGCTTCCGAAAACAGCCGACACCCTCGCACGAAGTTCTGGCGGCGATGCCCAATGTCCTACGATGACACAAAAATGACCGACACCCTCGCAAGAAGTTTAGACGCTGCCGCTAGGCGCGACGCCGCGCTTCGTTGTCCCTTCTACTCATAAGGTATCATAAAACCGTATACATATTTTTCCTTTGTTCTATTGTGGTACGTGTGTCAAACAAAATAACAAGTATTAAACTTTTCCATATATTTCGACTACGGTTGTAATCATCATCAGGGGAAATAAATTATTACAATAAAAAATACTTAATGTATAAATCACTACAAAACATTTTAACTAAATGTGGTATTTTTAATTAATAACAGATGTACAAATTTAATGTCAAAATTAAAATAACAAATTTCGAAAAATAACATAACTAATACTATTATCAAATTCCTTGTGGTTCTTGTGATAAAGTATACATAGGAACATCTTTACAACCTGTAAAGAACAGAGTAATACAACATGACTCTGATGTTCGTGTTAAACCCAAAAGTACTGCTTTGGCTAAACGTTCGAACGATTCAGGACACATCTTACAGGGTGTATTTTAAAATCACCGACAAACGAAAACTGGAGATTCTATGATTCAAAATAAGATAAAAATGATCATAAACGCTTTTCCGAAAATGCTTCCTAACCGAGATACAGGTTGATTAAAAAATACTTTTTTTAAGGTTTTTTTAAGTTTCCTCAAAAACTATAAAAGATACTGAGATTTGGTACACCTAAATGTCTAATTAAATACAATTAATCAGGTGAGTTTGAATCAACTGACTCCATCCAGTGGCGTAGAATATTTTAAGTTAATCAGTTTAAGTAAAAAAAAACGCACGCCCCTGGATTTTTTTAAGAAATTTTTTTTTGATAGATTCAACATTTAATTCTGCAAATAAAATCATACTTAGTATTTTTCACTTTATTTCTACATTTGGTTGGTAGTATTATTGAACGGGTTTACACTACATGACATTCAAGAACCAGTCAAATAATCGTAGAGGTTTCTGTGTTTTATCAGCATTATCATTTATTGAAATTATATAATAAAGTGTGAATTTATTTTGTTACAATATGGTACCTAAAAAGGAAAGGAAAGGTTACGTATTTCATTCCTTCACCAAGGGGGAGGGCGGGCTGCTCGAGCTTTCCGAGCCCCTTCAGCGACAATCATGGATTCCCAGCATACATACATACATTACGTATATATGTATGGTGGGATTAAGGATGGGTGTGGTCAGGATAAGATCGGAAGGAACGGAGTTAGGGTTCTGAGGGGGGAAATACTACCTCAGCACTCGCCTAAGCAGCCGCACATGGTGTGCATATACGAAGTGACCATGCCGCTACATGTGTATGAGGAAAACCCCCTGAAAAAACCTCATACAAGGTAGACGGTAACGGGAATAGAACCCATTACCTCCCGAATGCTAGGCAGGTCGTGTCACCACTACGCTACCAGCTCGGTGCCTAATGTCAGGTCCTTTTTTTGTATGCTCTCCAGTGTTTTAAGTAGCATTTAACTGTAAATGAATCTTTTAATATGATCAAATTATATACATTTCAGATATTTTTCTGATGAAGGGCAAAATTTGTACCGAAATATATTAAGAAAGTAATAACAAATGTGGTAACTTATTGACTTTTCCACCAATTAGGCCTACTGGAACTAGGGAATCCTAAAGTTAACATTCGTATATATATATATATATATATATATATATATATATATATATATATATATATATATATATATATATATGTGTGTGTGTATGGGATGAATCACGACCAACGCCACGGAGTTCTATGGCGAAGCAGCATATAATCGTTAATTTCTAATACAGTGATATTACGTAAGTCAATATGAGCAACATTTTAAAAATACTTTTAAATATACAGGGTGCTCCAGAAAAATGGCATATCAAAGTTGTTTTTTTAAATGACGCACCCCGTATATTATTGCATTTTCGAATTTTATATAAAAAATAAGGAGCACTTTCATAAGGGTTCACTATACCTACATACAGAGTATTTCAAGTTATATCAATTTTTCTGAAAATGTAGGGTTTTAGGGAAAATTAGATCTCCTAATAAAATTAACTTCAACAAATTTACTCTTAGGTTTAAGTAAAATACTGTTCCCTTAGTTGATTTATTGACTGAATCTTTATACAGGGTGTTTTAAGTAGCATTTAACTGTAAATGAATCTTTTAATATGATCAAATTATATACATTTCAGATATTTTTCTGATGAAGGGCAAAATTTGTACCGAAATATATTAAGAAAGTAATAACAAATGTGGTAACTTATTGACTTTTCCACCAATTAGGCCTACTGGAACTAGGGAATCCTAAAGTTAACATTCGTATATATATATATATATATATATATATATGTGTGTGTGTGTGTGTGTGTGTATATGGGGTGAATCACGACCAACGCCACGGAGTTCTATGGCGAAGCAGCATATAATCGTTAATTTCTAATACAGTGATATTACGTAAGTCAATATGAGCAACATTTTAAAAATACTTTTAAATATACAGGGTGCTCCAGAAAAATGGCATATCAAAGTTGTTTTTTTAAATGACGCACCCCGTATATTATTGCATTTTCGAATTTTATATAAAAAATAAGGAGCACTTTCATAAGGGTTCACTATATCTACATACAGAGTGTTTCAAGTTATATCAATTTTTCTGAAAATGTAGGGTTTTAGGGAAAATTAGATCTAATAAAATTAACTTCAACAAATTTACTCTTAGGTTTAAGTAAAATACTGTTCCCTTAGTTGATTTATTGACTGAATCTTTATACAGGGTGTTAAATTAGTAGAACATTCATACTGAAATATTCGACTTATTTTAAATGGAACACCCTGTATTCTATACGCTTATCGTTTAGCTTACTTAACTACCTTTCAACTTCTATAAGGGTTTCCTATACCTAAACCTTCAAATTTTCAAATGATTTAATAATTTTTGGAATTTGTTTATTTCTGTATCATTTGTAGATTGAAATATTTTCAAATTCGAATCATAGTAACTTTAATTTAAACGTTTATAAAGTTATTTCTACACTATGCAGATTAAACTAAAAATCGCAAAAGATTTTTTATACACTTATATTTACTCTCGATAACGGTAACAACAAATTGTCACTTTTCAAAGCTATGACGATGCTTGGCGAAACTGATCAGCTTCAATTTTAATAAATAAAGTGAAGCTTTAAAAAATCTATTGAGATTTTTAGTTTAATCTTCATAATGCAACAGACTCACAGAGTAAGGATAGAAATCATGTACACAATGGAAACTAACATTTTATTTATGTGGTGTGATAATTTGCTAAAAAAATTACAATAAATGTTCGATATGATGTCCATCTTCTTGAATACACAGCGTTATACTTTTTTCCAATTTTTGACATTTTCTCATATAAATCAAGATCAGTTGGAGATACCGGGATGCGGTTTGCACTAAAATTTAGCTATTTTTATGTTGGTTTAGAGTCTTTCAAGAAAGTAGTACTTTTCCATTTAACTTTTTTCCGAAAATCACAAAAATGTTTAAATGCTGCAGATAACGCCCTCTAGTTCATTTATTTTAAACTAAACAGTTTACCAAAAATTTTCTTTAAAAGTGCATAAAATACTCTCTCAAATGAGACCAAAAATATTCAAATCAGTTGAACGGTTCAGGCGATATTAAAATGCAAATATTGACAAATTCTTTACTCCCCCCTCCTTTATGATATGTACGAAAAAATGTCGTAAAGCAAAATGGCGCGGTATTACCCAAGCTGTCAAATGATGTTTGGAAAGTTATAGCTTATCGTCTAACTTTCCAAGATAGCGTGAATTTGATGTTTCTGCATAGCGGTCAAATTACGAACTTCAAAATAATTTCCAGCTATTTCTCTTGCCCATTTTTTCCCAAACCTCTCGGCCCTACCAGTGTCGAGATACAACCGCTGTACCCTTATCTGGACACCCAGTATATATATATATATATATATATATATATATATATATATATATATATATATATATATATATATAGTGGTGGCAATATGTATTTTCTTCGGGTCGACATAAAAGCTGCAAAATCAAGGAAAGTTACAACATTAATATACATGATATGTATTATGAACACAAAATCAATTTATTCACAGTATTCTTATCATTAATATCTATCTTGACAAGCCATTGGATTTTTTATGGTGATTAAATTATTATTATTGATTAATTTATAGGGTATTCAGTATTCAGCCATGCTCAACAGTCAGTCAAAAATTATAATACACTTTTAATTGAATATAAGTATTGAATTGAATTGAATATAAGGTTGCATAGAGATTATTTACATAAAGCTGAATATTTTTTTGAAGCATTCCATAACGAGGATTTTAATTAGGTCACCATGTAACTAACATAAATTACAAAGTTACTAAGTATTCACTCTATAAATAACTTTGTTAACAGGGATGCTGCTCAGTCTTATATAAACATAACTTTTTTAATGACATACTGCTACGTTTGTTAGGATAAAGTCAATTTACCTGCTGTTCCGTTAGTTGTTTAGTTTTGTTATACATACAAAGCGTTGTAAAATTAAATTAATGAAATTGCTGTCGTTGACAATTTCTCATTGAAAACTACGTGGGATATATTAAAGATTTACTTATTCAAATTTGGTTTATTGGATAAGTATGAGAGACGTAATTAGCACTATATCCCAAAAAAGTGGGTGCCCACGTTTTATGGTCGTACTATCATACGTCAGTTACGACACATATCTTACATTATATGAATCCTAAAGAGATTCCAAGTATTGGAATTACGATTAAGCAGCAGCTTTATTTCCACCATATCCACATTATTTATTCAAAACATCATAAAACGCCTAGTACGTAGCCAGTCCTAATGTCGCTAGGAGAGAACCTTCCACGATATGTCCGAGAGCAAAAAATGACGAATTCGCAACTACAGAAAGCACTTTCATATTTATATTAATAACTAAAAGTAAAGTGAATTTTAGTTTCACTAACACTTTGAGAATGAATACAAACTAATTGGAAAGTCTCCTGTATGTTTAATCGGATTCAAATATTGTCAATTTGGGCGGCCGAGTTTACTAATCAGTGCTTTTAGCGAACCAAGCCTCTAGGGAATCTTATAAAACATTCATATAACTTTTTAGAGATTTAGAAAGTAGAGTAACTATATTCGAAATGGGTGTCTAAAATTGCAAATAAAAATGTTTACATTTTAGAAGCTCTAAAAAGAGAAGAAACTCACGGTTAAAGGTTAATACAGAGCTCTAATAAAGATAATATATTCAGTAAGAGGCATTTAAATCGATTTGAATGCTTGTATTTTAGTTTGAAATGCTATGTCACAAAGTTTCAATTAAATCATGTAAAAGCTAGCGAGAATGGCGTATGTTGGACGTAACAACATTTTACACTTAACATGTCGGCGAATTTTAAAATTCACATAAATGTATTGTCGGTTTTCAAAATTACCGATTTATGTAAATAAGATCATTAGATATGAGGAAAAAATATAAACGAAAATAAGTAGATATAAGAAGCTTTAAATTAAGACTTTCGAACTAGTTATTCGCCTACTCGCGTCTGATCTTAACTTACTTGTTTTTGCCAAAGAACAACTTTTAGCGTGTTTGGAATTTGTTTATACGATGCAAGATGTAGATTTTTAAGTAGTTCTAAATACGAAATCCCAAAGAAAAAAGAAAAATTTTATAATTACGTTCGGTTTTCAAATTGAAAGATAACCGTTATTAAATTTTCACAATATTTAGATGACTTTAAAATGTTCAAATGGATAAAGTATTAGGATGGACATTTAGAAACGTTTTCACTCTTTTGTAGGGTGTTGAGTAGCCCCTGCATTTAAAGTCATGAATGATAAGTGTGACAATGACAGGTTAGCCAGACCACTGCTGCACTACACTTTGGGATCTCTACATCTTTAATGGGTTCGCTGTTTCTAAAATTTATCCTAATGCCGCTCAACAGTCAACGCAATTTATAATTTATTATCTGCTACACTTTTTATACACCTCCACATTCATTAATTAACTATCCTAATCATGAAAATGAATACTTTCACGATTTGAACTCATACTTATCTTTTTTAAGTATGAAATCGTGTATTTTATTTATTTAATTAAGTTGTCAAAACAACACAATGAAAAAGCCACTATGTTAGTTAAACATGTTTGAAACTATCGAAACTAAATTTTATTTTACTAAAGATAAGCTTTTAGTAAATTAAATATTATTAAACCGCCTTGAAAATAGCAAACCAGAACACCTCTTAACACTAGACGTACTGATGCGGTCCAAATGACCTATCTCAATTTTAATTCGCTTCAAACTTTTTTTCTATTGTTCCAATTTTAACAAAATTTTGCATTGTGCATAGGAATGGTTCGTTTATCATAAGTACCTTTAAGTAATTGAACTGAACTGGAGTGAAACAGTTTCCAATAATGATATTTTCAATAACTACCGATATCCTAGAGGTTTTGAAAAATTAGTAAGTGTCAATACTCGTACACATTGAATCAACAACTAGGTACTTTACGTTCAAGATGCCGAAATATCTTACTGAAGCCGAACTACAATATGAAACTGATAATTTAAATTTGTACGATTCGGACCGTGATAATCGTAGTGTCATCAGAGGATGGTACATCCTACATTTTTGAAGATGCATTTTCGAGCACCAGTAGTGATGGTGACGAAGATGAGCAATTATCCAGTTTTCCAGGAACATCAAACAGTGTAAAATATGATGAGTTGACGGTACTAAATGGAGAATTCTGAGTGATTTGAATAACGATTGTGGACGTATATCATACTATATTCAGAGAAGAAGCTGGAGCAACCGGATCACACAAACGATTTCTGAACTCACAAGAATCCCTGATAACCCTAACCATACTCCACATCTTCTAGATCTCTTCCTTACATCAAACCCTCTTGTTCATAAAACTTCCGTTCTTTCGCCTTTAGGTCTTTCCGACCATTGTCTAATAGCAATCATTTCTACTGTACCTAATTCCACTGTTGTTCGCAAAACCGATAGAACCTTGCGGTGCTTTAAGTCAGCTCGATGGAGTGATTTACGGGATTTCTTTGCAACCTTTCCATGGCGTGAATATTGTTTTAAGTCGTCCTCTTCTTCGGACATCGCTCTTTCAGTATCTGAAGTCATCCTCATGGGAATGGAGTTATACATTCCCAAAAAACAGTACCGTATAAGTCATTCACGTTCCCAAACCTGGTTCAATAAGGCTTATGCTGATGCAACATCTTTAAAAAATAAATATTGCTTTAAATGGAAATCTAATAAATCGGTGGACAGTCATGTAGAATACGTTGATGCTAGAAATATCTGCAAAAGTGAAATCACTAAAACTAAAAAGTTGTTCGAACAACGAAAATGCAATGAACTAGCTACATCTCCTTTAGGCAGTCGTAAATTTTGGTCTTTAGGTAAAGCCATTAGTAAAAACTTTGGAACATCTTCATTTCCCCCCCTGACATATATTGACGGATCGGTAGTTGCTGATTCTGTAGACAAAGCCAATATTTTTGTGGATTTGTTTGCATCAAACTCGTGTCTCAATGATTCTGGAAAACATGTGCCTCTAATCAACTCTTCTTCATACGCTATGAAACCAATTCATTTTCGCTACAAGCTCTTGGACTCGATCATCAGTAGGCTTGATCTCAATAAGGCGACTGGCCCAGACGGTATCCCAGCTATTGTCTTAAAGAAATGTTCCCCGAACTAGTACCAGTCCTATCTAAGCTCTATACGATCTCTATGTGTTCGGGAATTCCTTCATCATGGAAGTTAGCAAATGTTCAACCTATTCCCAAAAAGGCGATAAGACCGATCCCTCAAACTACCGACCAATTGCCATCACTTCCATTTTGTCTAAAATCATGGAAAAAGCCATCAATCAGCAACTGCTCACGTTCCTTGAAACTAACAAACTCCTTAGTGACCACCAATATGGGTTTAGGTAGAGTCGTTCAACAGGCATCTTCTTCATATGTGACCAAGTTTGGAACAATACAGTAGAGCAGTCCGGTGAAACAGTTGTAGTCGCTTTAGATATCTCAAAGGCATTTGACCAAGTTTGGCATAAGTGTTTACTTGCCAAACTCACCTCGTTTGGGTTAAATGATACGCTCATCAACTGGGTTTCTAGTTTTCTTGATAAAAGACGAATACGTGTCGTAGTTGATGGCTTTTTTTCAAAAGAAGTTAGTATTAACGCGGGCGTACCACAGGGATCCGTTATAGCGCCTACACTTTCTCTGCTGTACATAAATGACCTTATTTCTTCAACAACTAACCCCATCCATTGCTTTACTGACGATAGCACTCTTCACTATAGTTCATCTCAGTCTACTCATAGTGATAATGCACCTTCTATATCAAATAAAGAAATTAAAGCTGAAATGGCAAATTCAATCAACAAAGACATTCAACGTATTCTCGAATGGGGTAGCAATAATCTAGTTAAATTTAATGCTAACAAAACTCAGTGTTGTTTTGTGTCCGCCAAAAAAGATCGATCATTTCCTCTTGTAAGTATGAATGGCTCAGTTCTTAACTTTTCGGACTCTATTACTCTGTTGGGTATGACTGTATCTTCAAATCTCTCATGGGTTGACCATCTTCTGTCAGCTATCAAAACAGCTGCTCGTAAAACAGGCTTTTTGTACAGATCTAAGCAGTACTTTACCTCTCGACAACTCCTTCTGCTGTATAAGGCCCAAATTCGGCCTCATCTGGAATATAATTCTCACCTTTGGGTTACTGCTCCCCAATACGCTCTCGATATCGTTGATCGTATTCAAAAGAGAGCGATTAGACTTATAAATGACCCGTCCTTAACTTTTCACATACAGTCCCTTGAGCATAGATGGATGGTTTCAGTTCTTTCTTTGTATTATCGTTATTACAACGGCTATTGTGCTGCTGAATTATATTCTTTGATACCATCTCGGGCTATCTTTGCGAGAAACACTCGGTTCGCTCATTCACATCATCAGTATGCAGAACAGATCTCCACTTGTCGTACCAAACGGGCGCAATCCACATTTTTCTATACGGCTTCTAAACTCTGGAATGATCTGCCTAGTTCCTGCTTTCCTCTCACTTATGATATGAGAAAATTTAAGGTAGCTCTTCATAGGCATCTATTGGCAATTCATTATCCCTCTATCCATCCTCCTGCTTCTTCTCCGTGTCTTCAAATAACATTTATTATTTCACTGAAAATAAATAGTAGTAAGACTGCTCTGAAACAGAAATGTTCTATTTTTCGGGAAAATGTGATCTATATATTCAATCGTTTCTTTTGCAAGGACTTTAGTAAACAGTGAAACAATATGAAAACTGACTAAAATTTCACATTCTTTAAAGGAAAATTACGGTTTTTTGTAATGTAATGTATTAAATCCAAGTGATGAGATCTTTTCCTATGTGAAACTCTAACAAAAATGTAGGATATTTCGCAAGGTTAAGATTCGAAGAAACTGGACCGGAGATTTTAAGGTCAGAAGCAGTTAGAGCCCTGAAAATAACGAAAACTGGGAAGGGTGCTGGCTCTGATACCATCTACAATGAATTTATAAAGTTAATAGAGAAAGAAAACATCGACCTGTTAACGAAGTTTGTTAACCAGATATACGAAACAACCGTTATGCCATGGTGGCAATTCATTTTCTGCTAACAAATGTGATCAATTCCGACTCATAAGTCCCATGAGCAACGTGCTAAAAATATCCCTGAATATATTACAACAACGAATATATAGTAAATGTGAATCAGAACCAGATGTTGTTTCTCACTTTGGCTTCCGTCAAGAACTAAATACTCTGTTACAAGAATGTAGAGACCAGCAGACATAGGTGTACGCTTATTTCATAGACTTCCAGACCGCATTTGACAATGCAAAGCAAGATCGTCATTTGGCTACGGTTGGAATTAATGACGAAAACACAAAACTTATTCCGATAAAGAAGAGAGCCCGAGAGGGATGAATCATGTCACAGATGTTATTTAACATTTACTCGGATAAGATTTTCAACAAGGCACAATAAAATATCAACGAAGGTAACAACGTCAATGGTAAACTTATAAACGACCTGAGATATGCAGATGTTACAGTAGTGTCTGCGGATAGTGCGGAATGGTTACAACGACTAATTGATGCTATAGTAATTGAAGGAAACTCCAAAGACCTAAAAATAAATACACAAAAAACCAAGGCCATGGTATTCAGCCGGAGTCCGACTGAACAAATTAATCTCAATATACATGGACAACTCATCGAAAAGTTAAGATATCTCGGAAGCAGGGTGACGTAAAGATATAGAGATACTAACGAGAACAGAAATGGCGAGAACAATATTTATTAAAATGAAAAAAACTTTTAACGAACCAAAGTTTAAATCCGGCCGTGAGCTTCAGATTCGTCAAACGTTACGTATATTTAACACTGCTATATGTGGCTGAAGAGTGGACTCTAAAGAAAAATACAGAGAAAAGGTTACACGCATTTAGACCAATGATGCGGATATCATGGACCGCACACGTCACCAACGAAGAAGTACTCAGAAGGGCTAGTAGAGATAGGGAGTTAATTAAAGAAATAAAAAAGAGAAAAACCTCATACCTGGGACACATATATAGGAACAATGAATACCACCGGCTCCAACTCCTCATGGAAGGAAAAATTGAAGACAGAAGCGGTATAGGAAGAAAAAAGTGCTCTTGGTTAACAAATATTAAGGACTGGACTGAGATGGGAATTCACTCTCTAATCAAAATAGCGCAAGTTAAAGAAGAATGTGCCAAAGTTGTTGCCAAACTTCAATAGTGACGGCACCTTAAGAAGAAGATATGTAGCAAAACCAATTGCACAAATATAAAGTAATAATAGGTAAGTGACTATTTGGTAATCCATAGTTTTGGTGCAAGAGCTTCTTTTTCGGTTCTCTAAAATAGAAAGTATTTTAATAAATCCTTTAATAGCACTGATGCTTTAAATACAATATCATTCCACATTTTTGTTATATATTATTTATTTCTCCAACACATTTCAATACAATATGTATGATTATCGAGAGAAAATATATAAGTAAAATAATAAGTAGTTATGGTAACAAATCATTAAGGTAAAACAGTAAACTTCATGTAAATTGTAATTCTATATTTGAAATATCTGTTAAAGGTAAGTCTATAATCTCAACCTGTTCGTACATTAAATGTAACTTCTGTTTATGTTTATAAATTTCGAATGCTTCTAAAGCATCTAATTTGTCTTTTTCATTACATCCATTAAAATGGGGTGATGGTGCACTAATTGCAATGAAAAACCATTATTAGTGCGATCAATTGGATATAGGTTTTACTATTAATGCTATTCCAACAATTGATATCGTAGGGGTTAAATGTGGTCTTGAGTTTGGTGTAACATATGTATTTGTTGTTTATGTACCTCCAAATATTGCAATGAGCGATTTTGAACTGTTCTTTGCACTTCTCTAACAGGAAGTCTAGTGTTTAAATAGAATTATAATGTTAGGGGATTTTAACATGCTATTTTTTTCTACCTCCGACATAAATGGTAATAAGTCTACAGTAATGTGTAATTTTTTAAGCATATTTCATTTACAACAATGTAATATTATTGTTAATAGTCATGGTAGATTGCTAGTGTTCTGTATATCAATGTTATTGAAGACTGTCATCACCCAGCTTTATGTATAATGATTGAATACAAGGATAAACATTGCATGCAATTCGCTATAAACAAGAATAATAAGAAATACAATTTTCGTAAAGCTGATTATCCAAATTTATACAATGAACTTGTAAAAATAAATTGGCCTTTTTTATACAGTTTATCTGATCCAAATGAGGCCTGTGAACAGTTTTATAACGTTATTTATGCACTTTTTGATTTGTATGTACCCGTTTGCTCTAGCACATACAATACATATCCTAAGTGGTTCACACATAAAATTGTGTTCAGATTACGACTACAATGAATAGAAACGTCTTCGTAAGTTGATAAAATCCCAAATATGTTCTGCATATAGAAACTCTATCTTCTGAGTTGAAAACTCTGCGACATCCAGCCCAAAGTACTTTTGGACTTTTCCTAAATTCTAAACGACGTTTGTCACGTATTCTGGGCAAAATGAAATATTTAAATGAAATGTTTGTAAAACCAGGAGCAACAGTTGAAGAATTCAACCAATACTTTAGTAGTGTCTATTCTCTGTCAGATATTAGGAATACTTTTTGTTCCTTTAGTGCTAACAACTTACCTATAATTTCTATATCAAAAATTTCGGTAGATGAAGTATCTTCTGCAATACAAACATTCAAAAACGTAAATACCGCAGGATGTGACCAAATATCCAGTTTCTTAATAAGAGATTGTGTTAATGTCTTTGCAGAACCTCTTACATTAATATTTAACATTTCAATTCAGACAAACTTATTTTCAAGCAACTGGAAAGTGGAAAATATTTGTCCCATCTTAAAGAATGGTGATGCTAGCGATGTAAAGAATTATCGACCGATCAGTATTCTGAATAACGATTCTTTATTCAGAAGTATATCCAATGGTTAAAAGATTGACTTCTCTATTTCAACATGGTTTTATAGAACAGAGATGAACGGTAACTAATTTAGCATGCATGACTCAGTTTGTTTCTGATGTACTGGATGATCATGGCCAAGTTGATGTCATTTATACTGACTTTGCTAAGGCCTTTCACCGGATTCCACACGCCATTATCTTATCTAAATTAGAACATTTTGGTTTTAGTGACTCATTAATATCCCTGCTTGGATCTTATTTAAAAAATCGTCCACAACATGTTAATTATAATAATTTTACGTCTGATACCATTGAACCCACTTCTGGTGTGCTTCAAGGGTCTAACTTGGGCCCTCTACTATTTTTATTATTCATTAATAATCTCGTCGAAAAAATAAACTGCAGAAAATTACTTTTTGCCGATGATCCCAAAATATTTGCTCGTATATCATCCGTCGAAGATTGTAAGTTTATTCAACGTCAACTTGACACGATAGATAAATGGTGTATTTCTAACCATTTGTACTTAAATATCCCTAAGTGCAAAACAATTACTTATACCAGAAAAGTAAATTCAGTCCAGTTCAACTATACAATTAATTCATCTATTCTACAGAGGACTGAGGTTGTTAAAGGCTTGGGAATATATTTTGACAGTGAGTTATCATTCAACCATCACCTTCATATGCAAACACGAGCTTCTATAACCACGCTTGGTTTTATAATACGTAATTGCAAATCTTCTTGTAATGTAACTTCTTTAAAAAGTTTATTTTTTTCATTAGTTCGTTCAAAGCTTGAATATTATTTGCTAATTTGGAATCCTATTTATATTAATCAAAAGAATCTTATTGAACGCGTCCAAAGAAAATTTTTAAAGCTATTAGTTTTTAAAATGGACAAAGTGTAACCTTAACGAGGCTATCAATACGACCTTTTGCTTCAAAGATTTAATTTTCATACTTCAGAGCTCCAGCCCATAAGCATTGTCTTAAATTTTTACATAAACTCTTGCACAATGAAATTGATTGTCCTTACTTTCATTAATTCATTTTCTTTCCCGACACCACAACACTTTTTATTATCCTACACCTAAAACAAATATATTGCATAAATGTCCTATTTTTAATTGTATGCGATTGTATAATAATTTGCCAAATCCCGTAGACATTAATGCAATTGAAACTTAATGGTTATTTTACTTACTCTTACTATTATATATGTGATTACTGTTTATTTACCATGGCAAGAACTTTGTTTTATGTCCATTAGGAACCTATTTAGTCTTAGTTTAAGTTTTTTTTTTTTTTATCTAGAGTTCAATTTTCTTTTAGATGTGTTACTTTACTTACTTAATTACGTCTTTGAAAAGCATTTATGTATTCTTTACTAGTTACCTTTTTGTCATTGTCCTATAATTGGATTGTTTTCTGTTGGGCAAGAAACATTATTATTATTATTGCAAAAATGTCAAAATTAAATATTCTTTGTGATTATTATTTAGGATGTTTGTCATAATTTGATTTCTCTGTGTGTTTATATTTGTAACATCTTATGTATTGTTTGTATCTAATATCAAAGTTCCTGTATGTATTTATGAACATAATTAGAGAAAGTGCAGTTCAATTTATAAATACCCGACTCCAAATATCTTTAGTTGAATCTTTGGCTTTAAAAAACATTATAAGAGCATTGTTATTACTTTTGAAAACTAGTTTGTATTTCTTGTTCTTTTTTAATATGTGAGCTACTTATTTTGATATTTTTCCAGAATATGAAATTGATATGCATTTATTTTTTGTCGGTTCTTTTTATTGTGTAAATGTTTTTGAAAGATAACTTGTATTCTTGATGTTTAACTAAAGTATCGATTATATTTGAAATGTAACAATTTGCGTGTGCAATTTGCTTTCTAATTAATATTTCTTTATTAAAATTTGTTTGGTTTAATGATAATGACATTTCTCTATGTACTAATGATATACATGCAGCGAACTTATATGTTTTATGGTGTATGTGTAGGTTTTCTGAATATGGAGAACTTCTGTTTATTAATTTTTATGTTTAAATCTGGAAAATAAATGGCTTTATTTTGTTCTATCTCTAGTGTAAATTTATGGTAGGATGTAAATTGTTAGTATTAGATAAGAACTCATCAATAAAATTTTCTAAATTATCCATAAAGATATTAGGTAAAATGGGCAAAATTGCCCATAGGTAAACCATTCATTTTTTGTAGATATACCGAGCTAGTGGGCATGTGGTACACGACCTGCTTAGCATTCTGGGGGTAATGGCTTCGATTTTCCGTTACCGTCTACCCTGTAGGAGGTTTTTTAAGGGGGGTTTTCTCATACACATATAACGGCATCATCACTATCTACACGCACATCATATGCGGATATTTAGTCGAATGCTGGGGTAGTATCTTTCACCTCAGGAGCCTTCTCTGTTCCTTCCAATACCATCCTTAATCCCACCAAGCATACATACTTAATGTACGTATGTTGGGAACCCACGACTGTGGCTGTAGGAGTTCGGACTATCGCATGAGAACGGTTTATGAAGCCACCTGTATAGGATTTAATTAATCTTCCGTGATCATTGATATTTTTAATAAACTTGGATGCTCTAAAGAAATTTTGGTCGAATTAATTTTGTGTAATTACATTTTAGTTTAAAACTATACAATAAATTTCTGCTTTTCTTCTAACGTGTGGTCTAGGTTTGCACGAAGTACGTTACGTAATATTCCTTTTCTACTATATACGTAAGGCACGAATAACGAAATTCTCTACCGTATGTGTAAATTCTCCATTACGTAATACGGTTACGTAATGAAAATTAGAAGTGTTACGTAATTTTCTTAGTTTTTCTTGTAAGAATTTGTGATGAAAATTAAATAACTTTCTTTTTTTGGGAAGCGCTAGTTTTAGTGAAGGGATTCCCTAGGATTCTTGAAGTATAAAATGGTGAATTTTGAAGGAATCACAGATGGGCACTGTGCGTCCAGTTTTTAAGTCGAGTAAGACGTGCGCGATCGATACCCGGTTGAAGGGCGTGTGTTAATGATGTAAACCATCCGTACGCCGTGTGAGCCTAAATAATATGTGGTGACTTCGTAGTACGAGACCTACCCCGATTCCCTTTGCGTATTTTTATAAAGAGTTCGTAGGCCGCATTTTTAAATTTTTTTGTACCCCAACGCACTGGTATCATTTAAGCGAAAAATGATCATGGGCGGCTATGAGAAATGGTTTAAATGAACAGAGGGTTGGTTTACTAAAACTTGTAATTGTTATCGGTGTGGGATGTTACTTGTGCTTGGTTCAAATATTAATGATTGCTTCAACGAAACTGTACAGCCCTACCGACGGTAAAAATTATTACGCTCTCAGTCTATAAATTGTAACGGGTTCAAACGGAATTACAACGCCGCACAGACAGATTTACGCAAGGGCCTGCTCGTCGTTACGGCCGTGAGTTTTACTAATAGTTTTAGTTACGATAAACGGTAACTCAAATCGGGTAATATTTTTGGACGCCATGTCTTAATTCGGGTAATAAAAGTACGCTAACAAAAGGAGAGGTACTAGTACAAAACAAGAAAAAATACGTGAACCTACCTTTTGCAGTCTCCTACAGGTTGCGCACTTCAGTTACTACCCCTAGGTCGAATCTAAAGCACAATCCTCCCAAAACGCCAAAGTGTAAGTATCACCTTTATGATATATATATATATATATATATATATATATATATATATATATATATATATATATATATATATATATATATATATATATATATATATATATATCCCCGTTGGGGAGGGAATGAGACACATTGACTTTTCATTTCCCTTTTTCTAGGTAAATCTTATTATTGCATGTGGAATAATGTCAATTAACACAGAGATTAAACAATTGAGATAACTCCATTTTAATAACTAATTGAACATTATCATTAAATAAAAATTTGGCATAATTATTGTGTTTTTAGCAGTAGAATGGGAAACGCATCTTATAAATGATTATAATAATTATGCCAAATTTTAAATTGCTAATTTACTTAAAGAGATTTCCTTGAAAAAGAACAAAAATTACAACAGATCTTACTATTATTTGCTAAAACTAGTTACGAATGAAATTAATAAAAATAATCTAATTTCTATTAAAGCAGACAAGGTAACATTTTAGCCATTTTAAATAGATCCTACAACAGAATTTCAAGAATATGTGAAGCAAAGTTTACAAAACTACAATATCTACTTTACAGATTTAGAAATGTTAAACAGGAACACACACACACATACAAGTGCCAAGACTATACGGTCTTATAAAAATCCACAAACCAACTATACCCATTAGACCAGTAGTTTCTTTTATCCCAGTACCTAATCATATCTTAGCAAATACACTAAACCATATAATAACTAACTATACATTTATTAAATTTTTTTATTTAATAATAATGTTGAATTAGTTACAAGAATGGCGTTAATTCAATTATTTGATCTGTGTTAATGAAAATTATTTCAAATTCAATAAGATACAACAAACTAGTATACCTATGGCCAGTCTAATTTCGCCCATTTCAGCTAATGTCTGTATTGATAATTTAGAAGATAAAATTATTGAATTAAATGGTTCTAATAAGATGTAATTTGGTTTCGTCATAGTGATGACATTTTATTTTTGACAGTTTTGATAGTTTGTGTGATATTATTGATGAGTTTTTAATTAATATTAAAAATTTACATTCTAACAGAACATTTGCACTACAGAAAGAACAGAATAGAACCATTAATTTTCTAGATTTAAACATAAAAATTAATACACAGAACAAGTTTAGGTTATCCGTATTCAGAAAACCTACACGTACGGACATTACAGTTCCAAACGATTCACATCACCATAAAACACGTATGTTAGTTACATATAGACCATTAGTCCATAGAGCAATGTCACTACCAAAGAAATTTCAATAAAGAAATATCAACCATAAACAAATTGCACAGGCAACTGGTTACATTTGAAATATAATCGACATTTAAAAATCAAAAATAAAAATGGTAGATAAAAATCATTTAGTCAATTAACACAGAACTGACAGAAAATAAATACACATCAATTTCGTAATTTGAAAAAAAAATCAGGAATATTATAGAATCTAAACGTTTCGGTAACACTTACAGTTATCTTCGTCAGTAGTAATATCTATTAAAATTGTCAAAGATGTTGAAACAATTTTGTGAAAGTTGAAAAATTAAAACGTAAACATCAGCCTGCTACTATTATAAGTTTGTGAAACGTATAAAACCAACTATAGAATTAAATTTTAGTAGAGAATAAAAGAATAAAAAAGATCATCAAAAATTAAACATTCTTAAACTGTCTTAAAGATGACAAATCACAACACGATCTAATGGTCGAAGGCTAACAATGAAAAATGTCAGTCAAAAAACAAAAGACATTGCATGGGTTTTTGGTTTTTATAAATGGTATACGTCATAGCATTGAGACTACCATGGAAAAAGAAACTAATGGAAGTTTACAGGTTTACAGAAAGCCGACATAAGAAATTTATAATCATAAACAGAAAGTACATCTAAGGAACGAACCGGTTGATCTTATAGACTCACCTTTTACAGACATTTTAAATACAGAATTATAATTTACATCAAGTTTGCTACCATAACTTTATTAATTTGTTATCATAACTACTTGTTATAATTTTAGTTAATGATGCACGTTGTATTTAACCGCATTAAGAAATAAATAATTATCTAAAATAAATTGTGGAATTATATTGCATTTAAAACATTAGCACTTTTAATTATGGAATTCCAAGAAATAAGGTTAAAAATATAAATTTTAATTCTTTGGCATTCAAAAGAAACCTCTTTTTAGGATCTCGTGGTAATTCACGGTTGTGGTTCCAATAATTGTTGAATTTCAAATGTATAATGTTGCTTACCCTTTCGTGAACGAGGTACCTTATTAAATCTTAAAATTTGTTCTTTTGAATATCAATGATCATAAATTTGAAGTTCAACAACTGGAACCACTAACATATCGTGAACTACCAAAAGGTCCTAGAAATTCTTTTAAAAACTATCATGGCTATTTTCCATAATAAAACTATCATGGCGGATTCAATATCTAGGAACACATAATGAACGTTTTCACAAATTTTGAATATTAGATTGATGTTGCCGAGTTTTCAATTTTCACAAAAAATTAAAGTATAGGAAAGGTTTCAGCAATTTTACCGAGATGAAACGAGCATTTCTGTTTTATAATGAAAATTAATGTATTTCCTAAAAGTAATACAAAGTAATATAAAAGTTAAAGGCTTACATGAAAACTCTTGTTGTTGATGAAAAACACGTCCCATCATATTTGTGCAGGACGTAATACCTAGAAAAATCTCTGAATGACTAGTTTGAATTAATATTACATCCCTCCCGGTCCACATTTTTGCGTAAAGCTCGAACTGTCATAAAATTTTATGTAGTACCTTTTCGAGTTACATAAACCTGCGGTGTGATTAATTAATTAAATATTACGTACAGTTTGTTAATAGTTAATTGACTACAAAATAGTTTTAATAAATTTGATTTAATTTTCAATTGTTGAAAAAATAGTTTCATAGACAGTTTAAATACAATCGAACGCAAATGTAAAGCTAATTGAAGTGCAAAGTAATATAAGTAATGTATAAGAGGTTCAATTCTAACGTGTATAATAAAAAGTGGTGCCTAAAATTATATCCCTTTATCGAAGTGTATGGTGTTGCTGAAGCGTGGATAGTTTGGAGATATTGTTAGTTCTCATAAAACAAAAGGAAGAGCGTAACCTATATCTGGATATACCGTGACATATTTCATTAAAACAAAAAAGCGCGAAATCTATAATTTTAAATGGCTGAATAATATCAAACTCATTTATTTTTCTCTGTTTGTGAGTAGGAGGATTGTAATTTAACCGCTAATCTATTCTGGATATGTATCATGCATGCTAGTTACGCAGAGCAGGAGGTATAAGTGTGATGATAAGAAACTACCATTGGTGGACATATGTAATTAATTATTCAACGTTTCATTTTTTATTCAATGTAGGTAATACATTTTTAGAAATTCTCTTTATTGCAACAAATATCTATTTAACGTAATTTATTTCAGAGTAATCAACTTAAATTGTAGTTGGAAAATATTTACATCATTTTTTGTTGTATCATTAAAGTTCAATTTACTCATACTTGATTGTTGAACAACTCGAAAAATTATTAAGCCGAGTTGTTAGCGAATTGATTTGCATCAAACTGTTTGACAGTGTATTGACTTTTTAAACGTTTAACGCAATACAGTTATTTGTTGATCAGTTTATGAAACCTAAGTGGCGAGTAAATTAAATTTTCATTTTTAATATAGCTTTGAAATTAAGTCAATGTTGTTGTTTTCTTTTTACTGTTCATGGAGTAAGGTGTACGAGATGAACAAGAAAAGTATTGGTAATTTGTATTTTTGGTAGACACTAAGTAACGATGTTATTATTTTTGATAAACTTTTACGTTTTTATACATTTAATTAACGACTGATTGTTTACATTTTGAGTTTAAATATATCGAATGAACACATTCATGCAAATTTAAAAGAAATGTTTAGAATTAGAGCGAATATTTTAGGAAGTCAGAAAGAAAGTAAAAGTGACAGCATTTTAGCAAATATTATTATCTCATACAAGCCACAGCTAACGTTACGATTAATTTTACGTATTCTAAATTTTTGATTGTGATTATTTAGTAATTGTGTCATTAATTAAAACTACTATACCTATTTATGTTAACCCTACCGCGCCCCATACGTCTGAGGTGAGTACTGAGGACTTACATTTGAATTTGAGTTACCATCTCAACCATGGGGGCCGTTAATTTTATGTTCGTTAATTATGTGGAAATACACTTTTCCTATATTTATTTCTGTAAATAAGTTTTGATTAAAGTAACGCTTTAGAACGTTTTAATACAGAGTTTGAGAGTTAGCTTATGGTAAATGTGAATGTTTGAAGTAATTTTTCGGCTAATTTACATCTTTCGACGACCTGAGGCCTTCACCATTGCGTTGGCTTAAAAATTCGTTGTTATATTTCCGTAGTATCCTACCAACACATGCTACACAAAATCAGAGGGTATCATAAAAAATATCGCGATATTAAAAAGCCAATAAGAAGGAATGGAAGCACAATATGCCAAAAAAGGTTATTCATTCTAGAGAATCTGTACATGTAAAAACTTTATGAAGTATACTTGCAAAATTGAAGTACTCATGGACGGAAGAAGCTTTTTAACTGGCTAGAGATCTTCAAGCAAAATGGTAATTGACAAAATTTACTTAGGAGCAACTAGAATCGTTGAAAAAAGTTGAAGCTTAGAGTAATAGTAGCAGAAAACGATTACAAATAAGACAATAAAACTTGCGAAGTAATGTCGAGTGCTTCAGACAGATCCGTTGCAATTCTTGTTAATGGAATATTAACAATCGAAGAATTATTTAAACTAATAATCTGAAGTAAAATTAGGAAAAAAAGAATTAAAGTCCATAACGATTTAAAAAAACATGAAGAAGAAATATTCTGCGTATGGAAGAAGACTTTGATTCAAGTAAGGGAATATTGTTTCAAGAAAGACAAACAGAAAAACATACCGTATTGGTTCCAAAACCGGCTTTGATCTAGCTCAGTTATATAACTCCGTCTTCTATACATTCTCAAAATAATAAAATAAGCCAGCTTATTAGAGTTCCTGTAAAAAATATATAAACTGGATGCAACTATGGAGTTATAAATTTTAAGAATAGACTACCAAGAAAACAGGAACTCTTTTAGCGCGTCTTCAGCGGTAGTTTTTTATTTAATGCGCACTGATGAACTGCCACAGCGAAATCTGTTGCAGCATTCAGGTGTAAAAATGTTGAGCCAAAGGATATTGCGAAGAAATTGAGAAAAATCTAAAACACTGCAAAAAATGTTCTGTTGGCAAGTTTAAAAAATGTATGTTAGTTTTCCCGAATTTAATTTTAACGAGATAAGTACATGTCATCAATATTTTTATATTTGCAATGGAATTTCTAAAACAATCTCATCAAGCTTGACACAATGAGAATTAGATAAATATGTATTACAGAGAACTGGTTACTTCGGTCACCTTACAAATTGACAATGCTAGCTGACGATAGGAAATATTAGGGAATTGGGTCTTCAAAGGATACGAAAATACAGATCAGATAAGCGTAATGATTACCAAGTTCGTCAATTTAATATTCCCGTTTTCAATTTTAATGCATATTACTACTTTCAACCAGTCAACTAGCAGTCATTAACAATTACAGAGAAGTTTTCGACAGTAATAATTTTAGATAACGAATTCCAGGAAATGATGTCTGTAGTCCCTGCTAAAATTGAAATTTCAAAATTTCCATATTATACCAAGCCGCCTAACGCTGTGTTGAATTAGTTACGAAAACATGTGTGACAGTATGTGGTTATGAAGTTAATTACGAATTTATGAGATAGAGAATCGTCTCCAGAGTCTCACGACAAAAATTTGAGACAAAAGGTCAGTATCGCCAGGTTCTTAAAGACAATTAAATATTACAAAAATACAAAAAAGAGTGGGTTGGTGGAGGAACTTGATTTATAGCCATGCCCACGTGGTGCGTTCTCGATTATTTTCATCAGGGGATCAAGCCATTGAGTGAAGATTTTGTCTTTTTTTTTGTTTTTTTTTTATAATTGTGATCCTGAACAGGCTAAGTTAAGCCTACCGTGCTAAATCACTCAGCACTACATAGAAGGATGGATATCGTATTACCAAAAGATGTCTATTAACGGCTACCCTAAATATTTTCGTATCAGACATGAAAGGAAAACAGGAACTAGGGAGATCATTCCAGAGTTTAGATGCCGTGTAGAAGAATGTGGATTCGGTCGTTTGGTACAAGTGAAGATTTGTAATGCATATTGCTAGTGTGAATGATCGAAATGAGTATTCCTAGCAAAGGTCATTCGAGATGGTATCAAAGAATGTAATTCAGCTGTATGTCAGAAGTTAAGGACGTGTAACGTATAACCTAATCGCTCTTTTTTGAATACGATCAACGATATCGAGAACGTGTTGAGGAATACCAGCCCTGAGGTGAGAATTATATTTCAGATGAGGTCGAATTTCGGCCTTATACAGCAGAACAAGTTGTCGGGAGGTACAAAAAGCCTAGTTTATGAGCAGCTGCTTTAGCAGCTGACAGAAGATAGTCAACCCATGAGAGATTTAAAGATACAGTCATTCTTAACATAGTGATAGAGTCTGAAAACTTAAGATCTGTGCCATTGATACTTACAGCAGGTAATAGTAATGATCGATCCTTTTTGGCGGACATAAGGTAACACTGAGTTTTGTCAGCATTAAATTTAAGTAGATTATTACTTCCCCATTCAACTATACGTTGAATGTCTTTGTTGATTGAAATTACCATTTCGGCTTTAATGTCTTGATTTGAGATAGAAGGTGGATTGCCATTATGAGTAGACTCAGATAAACTACAATGAAGAGTGCTGTCGTCAGCAAAGCAATAGATATAGCGGAAAAAGTGTAGGCGCTATAACTGATCCCTGTGGCACGCTCGCGTTAATGCTAACTTCTTATGAAAAGAAGCCATCAACTACGGCACTTATTCGTCTTTTATCAAGTAAAGTAGGAACCCAGTTGATGATCGTATCATTTAACCCAAACGAGGTAAGTTTGGCAAGTAAACGCTTATGCCAAACTTGTTCAAATGCTTTTGAGACATCTAAAGCGACTACAACTGTTACACAGGATTGTTCTTATGTATTGTTCCAAACCTGAATCGCATATGAAAACAAATCACCTATTGAACGACTTTTCCTAAAATCATATTGGTGATCACTAAGGAGTTTCTTAGCTTCAAAGTAAGAAAGCAGTTGCTGCTTTCTGGCTTTTCCATGATTTTAGACCAAAGGGATCAGTATTATCGCCTTTTTTGTGAATAGGTAAGCGAAAATCTGCATTAAAGGATGTCTCACTTTTTTTTTTCAATATTTCAAAATGTCAAATTAGCAGATAAAGAAGAAGTCCCAGGAAAAAAAGTATTTGCACATCTACAGAAGGCAATTATTCCATATACAGGGCATACATTCCTAAAAAAAAACAGTACCGTATAGGTCATTCACGTTCTCAACCCTGGTTCAATAAGGCTTGTGCTGATGCAATATCTTTAAAAAATAAATATTATATTAAATGGAAATCTAATAAATCGTTCTACAGTCATGTAGAATACGTTGGTGCTAGAAATATCTGCAAAAGTGACATCACTAAAACTCAAAAAGTTGTTCGAACAACGAAAATGCAATTAACTAGCTACATCTCCTTTAGGCAGTCATAAATTTTAGTCTTTAGCTAAAGCCATTAGTAAAAACTTTGGAACATCTTCATTTCCCCTGACGTCTATTGACGGATCGGTAGTTGCTGATTCTGTAAACAAAGCCAATGTTTTTGTGGATCTGTTTGCATTAAACTCGTGTCTCAATGATTCTGGTAAAGATGTGCCCCTAGTCAACTCTTCTTCATACCCTATGAAACCAATTCATTTTCGGCACAAGCTCTTGGAATCGATCATCAGTAGGCTTGATCTCAATAAGGCGACTGGCCCAGACGGTATCCCAGCTATTGTCTTAAAGAAATGTTCCCCCGAACTAGTACCAGACCTATCTAAGCCCTACACGCTCTCTATGTGTTCTGGGAAATTCCCTTCATAATGGAAGTTAGCAAATGTTCAAGCTATTCCCAAAAAAAGGCGATAACACCGATCCCTCAAGCTACCGACCAATTACCATCACTTCCATTTTGTCTAAAATCATGGAAAAGTCATCAATCAGCAAATGCTCACGTTCCTTGAAACTAACAAACTCCTTAGTGACCACCAATATGAGTTTAGGAACGTCGTTTAACAGGCGATCTTCTTTCATATGTGACCCAAGTTTGGAACAATACAGTAGAGCAGTCCGGTGAAACAGTTGTAGTCGCTTTAGATATCTCAAAGGCATTTGACCAAGTGTTTCTTGACAAGCTCACCTCGTTTGGGTTAAATGATATGCTCATCAACTGGATTTCTAGTTTCCTTGATAAAAGACTTCTTTTTTCAAAAGGGATTTTAAACAAGTCCGTCTAATAAACGTTTTAAACAATACCTGCGGTTATCAATAATCGCAACTAATTGTATATAAAAGTATAATAGAAGTGTACTGTAGTGTATTAAATAAGTACAATTACGTAAATTAAGAATAGAAATAATATTAGTGTAGTGCAGTTACTCATGGAATGAACTTCGACTGAAACTCGAAAGATACACAATGCATACCTAACGGTATGGACACCCCAAAGGGTAATGTAAACAATAATAGAACCGCTTAGGGTAGTGACGGAAACAATATGGATAGTATTTACACTGATCTTAAAAACAGTATACAGACTAAAACATCAAAAAGAAAACCTACGACAGAAAATGAACAAACACAACGCAAAAGAATATCTCTAACTCACTACAATATTAAAACCACAAACCGCTACGAAACACTAAGTGAAGACGAAGTTGATGATAATGACGACATGGAAATAACCAATGAAAATGAGGAAGCACAAGAAACTGATACCTCTAATAACAAAAAAATTCAACAAAAAAAAAAGAAAAACCACCACCGCCAATAGTACTGCGTGGTAAACTAACCAATATAAAAACTATAAACAACCTCAAAAAAGATATCAAAAATAAATTTTATGTTGAACACACACAAGACCGTACAAGTATTCATTTAAGTACCTATAACGATTGGCTCGATATGAAAATGAAAATGGAAAAGCAAGAATTCCACACATTCACCACAAAAAACGAAAAAACACACGGGTTTGTACTTGGAGGCCTGTATACGGATATAAAAATAAAATACGTGTGTTACACTAAAATAAAGTGGGAAAGGCATATTAACAACCGCATTATAACACAATGCAGAAAATGTCAAGGATGGGGACATGCAACAAGCTATTGCTGTGCAAAACCTAAATGTGTGAAATGCTCGGATAATCACATTAGAGCTGATTGCACCAGATCAAAAGATTTACCAGCGAAATGTGCAAACTGTGGGCAGGATCATCCCGCATTCAGCATACACTGCGAAGTTTATAAACAAAAAATTAAAAAACTAGAAGAAACTCAAGACAAATCGCAGGGCAAAAATCTATACAAATACTCCCAAAACCACTTCCCGCACTAAAATTTAAAGAAGCTCCACTTCCTAATCCTACTACCAATGCGTGGGGTATAAAAAGAAATCCAACGACCGGCAAACCACATCCCGACAGTGCAAATATCACACCCGAAGATCTTCAAGAAGAAAAGCAACAAACCCCTATAGAAAAGCAGCAGCAAGAATTCAACGAACTGATACACTCATTAAGTAAACTAAATCAACTAATCCACGTAGGCAGAATGCTAACACTCATTAATGATCAAATAGTAAACTAACACATGCCACTAGCGAAATTGAAACGTTTACAATGTTTAACAACTTTGTTCTAACTTTAAATAATAATAATGGATAAACTAACACTTTATACCTGGAACGCAAACTCACCGTTACCTAAAATTAACATATTAAAACAGTTTATTATTAACCACAAAATTGACATTTTATTAATTAACGAAACTAAACTAAAAGTACCACAAAAATTAAAAATTTCTCAATACCATATAATTAGAAATGATAGAAATAACGGATCAGGTGGAGCATCAATACTGGTAAAGGACGACGTCGCCTTTAGAATAGTCAAAATACCAAATGGAGCCATAGAGTGTGTTGGAACAGACATTGAAAAAGCTGTAACGTGCAAAAAACGATATCGGATTCTTTCGGATCGATTGTATTATTTTCTCTGATTACTGTTTCTAAAAGCATTTAGTATGCTTCAATGACTACTCGTTACCTATTTCTCTACCAAAATGATATAATTTTTTTTGTATTTACTGCCTTTACCGTTTATTATAATTGCTTAAATGATTTCTGTTATTGCATTTACTTTTCTACGTTCATAAGACTTATTTCTTTATCGTATTTACTTTTCTACGTCATGAAAGTTCATACTAGCGCCATCTATGCGATGTTCGTAGGTTCTGGTTACTTTCAAATTCATACCTTTTTGGTAGATATCTGTTATGTTGCTGAATTAATTAGAAGGTATTAACGTGCAAAAACCGATATCGGATCCTTTCGGATCGATTGTATCATTTTCTCTGATTACTGTTTCTAAAAGCAAAGCTAAACAAGTATCTGTGAATTAAACATTTAGTATTGTGCTTCAATGGCTACTCGTTACTTATTTCTTTACCAAAATGATATAAATTTGTTTTGTATTTACTGCCTTTACCGTTTATTATAATTGCTTAAATGATTTCTTTTATCGCATTTACTTTTCTACGTTCATAAAACTTATTTCTTTATCGTATTTACTTTTTTACTTCATAAAAGTTCATACTAGCGCCATCTATGCGATGTTCGTAGGTTCTGGTTACTTTCAAATTCATACATTTTTGGTAGGTATCTGTTATGTTGCTGAATTAATTAGAAGGTATCATTAAATAATTACAGAATACTGAAATTCTTTATTGTAATACATATGGTTAACATTTTTAATATTATAAAATTTGATAAGTACGTTTTTGTTGAAGGCCTTTGGTTTCCTAAGGTGTCGCTCTTTTTAACACGGCTACGTTGTGTGGTGTAAAATATATTTTAGAAAATTTCTCGGTGTAAATCACCATTTCTAGATGAGAATTTTTCAAGAAGATATTCCTTCACTTGGTGAAGTAATATAGTTGCTATTAATGCGGATGCAAACAAATGTTACATACACACACATGGCTCGATTTTCTTCAATCTCGTTATAATTAGAACCATTAATATTGACAAAGGAGTGCGACAAGGCTGTGTGATGTCACCGTGGTTGTTCAATGTATACATGGATACATGTGTTAGACAATCATGTAGCGATACAAATGGTGTAATGGTTGGCGACGTAAATGTACGACTTCTGGTATATGCAGATGACAATCTTATTAAATGACAGTGCGGATGAGCTACAAACCGCTCTGAGGAAGTTTGATGCAGTGTGTGAGAGCATGGACCTAAAAGTAAACGCGAACAAAGCTAAGATTGTGGTGTTCAAACGGGAAGGTGGACAGGAGAGTATAGTATTTACTCTGCAAGATGAAATTGTGGAGCAAGTAGACGAGTTGGTATATTTCGGTAGAATGTTTACTGCAGATAGTACAATGGAGGGCGAGATTGGACGAAGGGTCAATGCAGGAAGGAAAGTGATTAGAAATATGTGGGCGATAATGAGAAACGAAAGCATGAGTCTAACTGCGAAACAAGCAATCTATAATGGCGTGTTTGTCCGGTCAGTACTGTATGGAAGTGAGACATGGGTATGTCAAAAAAAGTACGAAAGAAAATTAAATACTGTGAGTATGAGATTCCTGAGAAGCGCATGTGGTAAAACGAGAAGGGACAAGATAAAGAATGAATGCATAATGACCGGGTATGGCGAGCAAAAGACGATGATGGATAGATATAAAAGTAGTACATTACGTTGGTTTGGTCACATTGAGAGAATTAACAACGCAAGATTAACGAAGCAAATATATGTGGGTGAGGTTAGAGGTAAGGCTGGGTCTGGTAGGCCGCGTAAAACTTGGCTGAAGCTAGTGAAATGTTTGATAAAGGAAAGAATGATAAGGAGTTTTAAAAATAATAGGGCATGTCAGAGACAATGTATGAATCTTGCGGAAGCTAGGACGGTATGCGAAGATAGGAAAGCATGGAGAAAGATTGTGAACGAAAAATAAATAGGAAGCAGGGATTGTTTTGCCTACTCCGTAAGGGAATGGCGTGAACGTTAAGTTATGTTAAGTTAAGTAAGAATCTTTCTGTTAGGCTTAAAATGCGATATTTAAATTAAAAGAAGTATATTTAACCAGTCCGTGGTGAATTATCACATATGCTCGTCTTCGGACTACCTTCTTTCTAGCTTCTTCGTTCTTCACCTTCGTCTTCTTCCGTTATTTGTTGCTGTTAAGATTATACGTTACCTACCTTTTCACCTCGTTTTTGGTTTTGCGACGATGTGCTCTTTTAACTAGGACTGTGTATAAATGAGTCGGAGCTGTGCTTTTGTCTCATTATCGGTGAAGTTACACTATTGTGTGGAGATTACAAGGATGGAATTTAAACGGTATTATCTACTGTAGTACTCGTCCATCAAAAGGTTAGATTATTCCATTACGTACTAATAAACATTGAATTGGTGAATTTACTTTTGAACCTATCATCGGCTACAAGCTGCCTTCCGCATGGATAACTACAGTATCTTCACAAAAGTGCCTTTAAATTAATCGTAGTACAAAAAAAAAATAATAAAAAATACATTTTTTGCCTTTATTGCAACTTCGGTGTCGTCTTGATAGTCGAATTCATTTAAGTTTCGTAAATATTGCACTAGTATAAAACTGTTATAAGTTGATCTAACCATTAACTAACATGTTGTGCGCTTAATTTAACCCAATTCCGAGTGATTATTACTGAACTTTTACATAAAACACCCAGTGATGTGTTAACTTTAGCTTCCATCTTCGATACTACTTCAGGATCTATTATTTGTGCTGTCGTTGCGCAGTAGCAGTAACGTAAAACAAACATTGTATGACTATATACCGGTTGTCTATATCGTATTATTTATACTATACTTGTTGGTTTTTAAGTACAAAGATTCTTTTATTATGGATAAGAGTGTTCAGATCATTGGTCTCGAATCAGGAATTGATTAGTTGCTCGTATATGCATGTTAGGATATGAACTGAACAAGCTTCTCCGCTTATTTATATATTTGAATTTGTCATTGCTGAGGGGGGTTTGTGTTTGGATATTGTGAAACGAAAGGCAAGTTGGAGTGTTACCTTTCTAACGTAAACTATTGCGGTTACATATGTATATATAAATTTTCCTTTCCAGGGTTACGTTTTATGAAAGATCTTTCAGCGTAGCAGAGAGGGTCATAACGTTCTTTCATTAAATTAGCTAAATTGACTAAAGTTGAGTTTATCACCCGTAAAATCTCGCGACTTGCCCTCGTCATTAGTAATCTTGAAAATATATGTTAATTACTAAACTTTTGTGTTTCACATTGTGATAGTAAGGTAAGGCTACCCTTATCTTTTTGGGTTTTGGGTTTGGGTTTTTGGGGACAAATTACATATTTGCCAGGCATGCACTGTTATTGTTATATATATATATATATATATATATATATATATATATATATTAAAATTTGCAAGGATTATTCATTGTTGGTAAATTCATAAATAAATTAACGCTTGTTGAGCGAATTGTCGTTTATCTGTTCTTCCTGTTTCATCCCTGGTTAAAGCTTTACAGGGACTCTCTTCCATGAACTAATAATTGATATTTGCTTTCTTTAAAGCTTGTGGTGCCCGTTTCTTGTATGTTCTGCTTATCTTTCTGCCTACAATTTCGTTCTCGCTTTATAACTAACCTAATATTGTAAGGCAAGTTTTTATAATCAGTTTCCTGCCACTGTAATAGAATTGTAAAAATAAAACCCACATATGCTCTACCAAAATTAAATTTAATTATCAATACGGTACAAAGCTCAAATTAACCAAAATGTAAGGTTGTGGACAACCGGTACCTTATAATACACACAATTTTTATAATAAATCTACATAAAGTCATTGTATATATATATATATATATATATATATATATATATATATATATATATATATATATATATATATATATATATATATATATAGGTGACAGAAAAAAGTGCCATGCATAGTTCCACGCGATAGAGGACACCAAAATAAGAAAAAAGTTCCTATAAACTCAGGTCCCCAACGCCTTCGTTTAAAAAATATAGGGTGTTGAAGTTTAATTATTTTTTTGTTTTGTTTTTAATATCTTTTTACAATGATGTAATAAGCGGACATAATTTTGTATACAGGGCTTTTTATCACACAGAATTCAAATACGACCTTGGTTCTTTTATTAATGATAAAGGGCGCCACATACAGGTTTCCATTTTGTTTGAATCGGTCCTAACTTTTTTGCCTTATGCTGTATGTCATTTTCGACTAGAAAAATTTGTTTTCCCATCTTTTCTGCTTCAGACAGGTATACCTTATTGAAGTCGCTAGGACCAACGGTTTACGAGAAAAATGCATCCGATGCATGCAAATTATTCAAAAGCGCCAAAGTAACTTATTTGCAAAAACAATGACATACCACTTCAACAATTAAATTTTAATAGCAACAATGAAGGGCAGTGATTAAAAAAAACATTACATTTTTAGAAGATGTTCAAATTGTTGTCCTTGTACTTGAATACATTTTTCAATTCTTCTTCCTAAGGATTGACGGCATCTTTGAAATATTCCTGGGTTATTACGGAATCTATCTGCGGACTCCATAATTCTTATCCATAGTTGCTCTCCATTATGTATTTCTACAGAATAAACATCATTTTTCATGAATCCCCAAAATGAAAAATCGAGGGGATTAAGGTCAGGACTACGAGCTGGCCAGGGTACAGGTCCCCCTCGACCAATCCACGTATTTCTAAATCTCCTATCAAAAATTCCCTTGCCAATCGAGAAAAGTGAGCTGGCGCGATCATGCATTCTACCAATACTAGCCAATGGAACATCCTCAAGTAACGTATTTAGTTCATTCTCCAAGAAATTTCGATACGGTTCACCTGTCAATCGATTGGACAATTGAAATAGGCCAATTAAGTAATAGTCAATTATACCTGCCCACACATTAATAGAAAATCCATATTGGTAACTTCTAATTACGGTTTTGCAAATAAGTTACTTTGGCGCTTTTAGATAATTTGCATGCATCGGGTGCATTTTTCTCGTAAACCGTTGGTCCTAGCGACTTCAATAAGGTATACCTTTCTGAAGCAGAAAAGATGGGAAAACAAATTTTTCCAGTCGAAAATGACATACAGGGTAAGGCAAAAAAGTTAGGATCAATTCAAACAAGATGGAAACCTGTATGTGGCGCCCTCTATCAGTAATAAAAGAACTAAGGCCATATTTGAATTCTGCGTGATAAAAAGCCCCTGTATACAAAATTTCGTCCGCTTATTACATCATTGTAAAAAGATATTAAAAAAAACCAAAAAAATAATTAAACTTCAACACCCTATATCTTTTAAACTAAGGCGTTGCGGACCTACGTTCATACGAACTTTTTTTCTTATTTTAATGTCCTCTATCGCGTGGCTCTATGCGTGGCACTTTTTTCCATGTCACCCTGTATATGTTGTATGTATAATTGTAAATAAAGTTGTTTTTGATTTGATTTGATTTAATTTGGTTCTCGTCCGATCACCGAAGTTAAGCAACGTCGGGCGTGGTCAGTACTTGCATGGGTGACCGCTTGGGAACATTGCGTCCCGTTGTCTTTTTTGTCGTTTTATTGTATTAACGATGTGATTCTTTTTGTTTTTGTTTTTTTTTAAATAAATTAAAGCATAACTAAGTATTTTAAACAAATTATGAATGAATTAAATCATAGATCTTGGATTTAAAAAAATAGTAGAGTGGTTGATAAATCGATTGCAATACTTGACAAGACTAAAAACTAGAAAATAATACTATAAAAAGAAATTTTTTTAAAAAGCACGCTTTTATTTACCCGTAGAAAGTGCACCAAAAAGGACAAAATGTTTTTTTGCACCAAAGTGTGATCAAAAATATTTACGACTAGAAATAAAAGCGTGGGGCGCTCATCATAATTGATTTCTCCCCGTTATATGTTTATAATATGAGAGCCCCACGCTTTTATTTTTAGTTGTAAAGATTTTTGATCACATTTTGCTGCAAAGAAGTGTAGTGCACCTTCTACGCGTAAATAAAAGCGTGCTTTTTAAAAAAAGTTGCTTTTTTTCATAGTATTTTATGTATCAAGTCCAGAATGCAAGGTTTTATTGAAGGAGCCCTGTTTATGGCCGAGCGAGCGTAGCGAGTTGTACATATTTATTTGGAAATGTCAAAATCATCGGCTCATTATTGAAAAGCATTCATTTAATAAATTTTATATTTATGTATAATATTTAGTTTGGTTTAGTTGCAATGTTAATTAAAATGTATTATGTTGACATTGACAGTTGAACATATTAATTTGAAAACGTCGAAATCTGATGTAATATTAAAATAAGGTAACTTTATTTTACTAGTAAAATAATGTAATTTTATTTCATTAGTACAATAAAGAGATACTTTATAGCCGCAAAGCTATGTCATAAACAGTCCTTTTAACGACATAAACAAACATATGAATTGTTTTGACAATAAAAAAGATACAGATTAAGAATTTGGAAAATTATAAAAAAAATCAACGTAAAGACTGCTTTCATATATTAATTGAATGACAGAATTTAATTATCTAATAGTTTTGCCTTTTTAATTAAATATTGGAGTTTTATTTCGTTATTTCTTACTATCCACCGCCTTTGAAGGAAGCACTAAGTTGCATCGATATTATAGGAAGTATATAAAACCGAACTAGATTTAACCTGTCAGCTATTTACAATTTTTTTAACATTCGTTGTGACATGTAAGCTTCTTTCTAAGTGCCAATGGATAATTTTTAATAACAAATTGTTTAATACCTTAATAAACTTTAGTGATCCAAAATATATTTATTTAAATTATTTTTTGTTAGAAAGGTTGAACATTTTCAATCTTTCAAAATTTTGTTTTCCATTTACAATCATCAAAAGTTGTTTAACTTACAGCGAAAATATTATGGCGAGCATTAATTTCCTTGTTTAAATATACTTGTGAATTAAAATTTATTTAAGTTAGAAGCGAAGTCACGATCTCTGACAACTCTAAAATAATTTTGTTACGTCTCAACTCTCCTTAAATTTGTTATTTATTATTAGGTACCTTAACTCTGTTACACTGGCGCCCAACGTGGGGCGAGTTAAAACCTTGCCTTCATATTACGTATATCTATGTTTGTTTATATTTGTAATGATTTGTCCACTTTGGTTAAATTTTTGTTTGACGTTTGTTTCTACAATAACGTATTGTTACAATGATTATTAGTCTTCGTTATATTTTGAATAAAACTCCTGCATGAACTAATGCAGCGGATTTAATTCCTTTAACTTCTATCTGTACAAAAGGTAAACTATTTACAAGTAATGTATCACCCTCTACCTCGTTATTATTGTCCCCTATTTCCAAATGTTGCTACATTATTTAAAGCTAGAACATTGCACTCATGGTTATAATTTTGCGTAATTTAATTGTATCAGATTGTCCATCATTTTGATGAAAATTTTTATGTACACTTTCCCTGTAAAATTTTTTGCAGAATTTTTAGTTTTACATAAAACAATATTTTTATTTGGTTTATTGACCCGTGTAATTATATTTTTTATCCCTACCAAAAACCATTTGTATTTAATACAAGTACACTTTGTTGGACTACATTTTCTTGTTTTGGTTTTAAGAAATTCTTATACACGTAAGGTTTTTAATTGTTTCTTATTTTGTAAAATAACTCGTGAACTTTTTTTTTTATAATTTTTATAGTTATTCGAATTTTTATTTCTTGTTGTTGGTCTTGTCGTGCTGCTATTTCCAATATTCGTTAAATCCATTTTACTTTTCATGTTTTCGTTTCCGTTCTTGTTGACTACAGCAGCACCAACTTTTAAAAATCCTTAAGATTGTGCATTACTGCCTCCACTTGTTGAATGTGGTAATTGTCCTTAATTTTTTTGTGTCCTAACCGAAAGTTTGGTTTCACTAGTCTCGCTTCGAAAGTGTTTATGCAACGCTTAAAGCTTGATTTTCTGTGCAGTTCCTGTGGTACTTGCTTGTGCTGGTTATGCTATTGACTTGTTGTCTTATAAAAATACTCTTCCGTCCATAGCTTATTTCACTGTCGCGTGTAAGGTTTGCTGGTTGGTCTCTGTTGGTTGAACCTTCCGGTATTTTCTGCAGGATTGTTCCAACCAGTTTCGTGGGCATTCTCCTTTTGTTTTTCTAATACTTCTATTCTCGGAGGTAGAAGTCTTTATTAGTGTACCGTACCGTACCTTACCGTAAATCAAAATCGAATACTATGAAAATAATAGTTCTGTTATTTGGCAGTTACATAAACGTTCTCGATAGAAATCGCTTTGTTCTGTAGCCTTATCCCTCACACATTCCACGTATCATTACGCCTGATTATGCAAACCGCAGTTTAAGCACCGCGTTAAACAGTTATTTCGCGATCCACCACCGTATACCGCAATTAATCTTACACTAGTTACTTATCACCCAGTACTACCGATAGCTACGGACAGAACAACCAGAGGTGTGTAATGAATGGGACTCGTAAGTTTCGCATGCTAGTAATCCGCAAATATTTTATTGTCATTAAGTATTTGGTAACAAAAAAACTATGTATTTTTATTGTTCTAACTAGCTTAGTGAGTACTTATTCTATTCAGGGAAGTAAAAATTGTTCTATGTGCGGACGACGCTATGATCTATAAAAGAAGCGTTTTCTCGAAAGTGGCAACATGCACAACTTCCCGAACGAAGGTATAACTTGCCGATACGAAGATTTAGCTCCGGTAGCTATGTAAAATATTTGAAATCATCAAACCTGGAAAACCGAGAAGTTAACTGGCCACCATATATAATTCTTCTATATATTCTGATACTCTATAGTCCATAATTTTATTTGTTTTATCCTGAAGTTATGACCTTTTATCACAACCCTTATGTTATAACGTGCAGCACAAAGCTATTTTCTCTAAGCGTGTATTGGTAAATAATTTCTATTAGATACAACAGGTCAAATAATGGATAGTAATTTAATCATGCTCACGAAGAGTAAATGCTTTGACGTAAAAGACCTATTATTGATAGGTTAACGGTAAACACAATCAATATTGTTACAATTCACGGCAATGAGCTTCTTTTATAGTTCAAACGCTTTAAATTTTCTAAATATTCAGTAAAACTTCTAACAACAGTATCTACATTTTACATAAATATAGAAGTTTACGCAACAGTGATCTTGATACGTATTTAGAAAATAATTTAAATTCAATGTAAATATTTCATGAAACATAGACCAGGATCATGAAGCTTTTAAGCTGGACCTAATTTCACGTGACGCATCGAGGCTGAAGAAATTTTTAATGTGCGTAGAAATGATCAAAACTGCGTTACATAAACTACTATTAGACAACAAATATAACATAAAGTAAAGTAATTTACACAGATTACGACAAATAAACGTTCCAGAAATGACATTAAGTTATTAAGAAGCATATAGCTACCCTAAAATAGGGTTCTTAATATCGTTAGTCAACATTACTTCACATTTTATTTACAAGGGAAAGGTTAACCCAATCTCACGATAATTAATATTTCCATGACTTTAATAGAAAAAATTTCAATTTAGAATCTGAACACGATACCAATTAATTTCGATAATTACAACAATGAAAAAATACTAATTACAACAAATGTGCTATTTAAATGAAGTATTTCATGGTAAATGTAGATGCAAGTTTAAAATGTATGAAACTATTCACTTTTAAATTTTAAAACATTGAAGTGCAAATTTGGCCCCCGAACAGGTATCATTGTTGTAGATATACAATCTGTCAATAATTTATTTGTATTTATTGCGCAGTAGAATTTTTGATTTATTAAATATTTGTAATAGAATAAACATATTACTTGCACCTATTACTAGAATGTAAAGCTTAGGTAAATAAGGTAATTAACTAGTTCAGTCCAAGACGATGAGATAATCCAACAAGGGGCACTGAAGGGCTTGTCGATGGTGCGGATGGAAATTGACAGATACGAAAAACCATTTGTTTGTCCCTAAATTTGCACTAGACGTCGTGTAAGCTTATTACAATAAATGGGTTGTCGACACAACTCCCGGAAGACGGGTGTGGTTCGTAGTAAGTAGTCTAGAATGTGAAAAATTGCTTTAAAATTCACATTTATTTTTAAGTAAAGCTCACAGGCGTCACTACGAACAACATTTTTTAGCGAAAAATGCTTTGGCGAGATGAAAATCCTGAATGATCGTAGAAAACAAGATAATTACCCACTTGGTAGAACAGCCTTAATTTCAAACTCAAAATTTGCACTTTAACTTTCAAACATACGTTATGATTTGTCTAATTAAACTCATTAAATTTAATTGATTCCAAAATAAGGAATAAACGATCGTTAAATAAATTTTGTGAACATAAAAGTTTAAAAAGATTAACAACGCTAACTAATTATTGGGTCAATAAATAATATCATGCAATGTAATTACCAAAGTTTCCCTTTCCCCCTAATATAACCAATTCAAACGTTTACTGTTACCAAAATGAATTGTCTAATCTACTAAAACTGCAATAGAGTTGGTCCTAACACCATGTACACATGAATTTTGTCTATTAGTAAGTGTGCTAAAACCCCGCTAATAAATATTCTTCAACTTTGAAATAATTATCTTTATACTTAGAGATTGCGTTAAATTGAAACATAAAATTCTCAAATAATTAGTTTTTGTCAGATCAAATATTTTCTTTAATGGTTCTTCAAATAAA
This sequence comes from Vesta saturnalis, assembly GCA_036346205.1. NCBI lineage: Eukaryota > Metazoa > Arthropoda > Insecta > Coleoptera > Lampyridae > Vesta > Vesta saturnalis. The sequence continues at coordinate 2,374,287 of JARFJB010002143.1, read as the reverse complement.
TTCACTAATTTCTGCATTAATAATTGCAAACCCCTAATAAGTTGATTCCACAACAAAGTTTACGTTAAACCAACCTAAAAAAGCAACGATAAGGAAAGGTCACCGTCCTTGTATAAAAGATAAAACATTATTGAAACTAAGAAATTCAAAAATATACAATACCTTAAAAATGATCATTAATTGTATTAAATACATAAATAAAAAGTTTACCTCGAGTAGGATTTGAACATACGACCTGTACTGCACTAACCATCTGCGCCATCGAGGTATAAGCCCCGATCGATGTAAATTTTGTCTTTATGTATGTAGAACTGACGTAAATTCTAAATATAATAAAATATAATGTAATGTACAATACCTTATCTAACTCTGCTCTAATTTTCATTTCTTATCCTGTTCAGAAAATAAAAGGACGAATGAATACCAAATGGTTCCCAAAATTAGTTAATTTAATGGAAAATAGAACAAAGAAATCTAAACCTTTTCGATACTTATTCAAAAAATACTACAACTATGTTTAATAATATCACAGAGGTCTACACATCTACATCTGTGATAGTATTTAATAAAATATCCTTCCGTGTACTTAATTCTTGTAACATTTCTTCTACATAACATGAATAGCAGTTCAGTTTATTCAACAGCCGCTTAATTAGAGATAATTGATCACCCAAAAATTGGTGTAATTACTACTTTCGGTTCTTTTGGAGACCACTTCATTGGCATTGGTTGAACTTTTGAACCAAAATTGAACGTGCGATGATATTAGTAGATAGCCGGTTAATAGATAGGTTGCGGTAAAAAAACAAAGAAAACGATCTATTTTGAATAATTAATGACCACCCAGTTTTAACACAATATCACACCGTACCACAATAACTGTGAATTATTAATTAAAATTTACCCATAAATAAACGATTTTAACCCGAAAAAATATGCACTTTTAATCATAACTAAAAATAATGAAAGTTCATGCTTATCATTCACGTAATAGGCGCATCTATAACAGTAATACATATTTCTATAATTAAACCTTTTTATTGCATTTCTGTTTCACATTAACATTGTCAAGTCAATTGAGTGGCATAACACGGTTAATTTTAATATAGCATATATACTAAAAAATACAGAGGAGCGTCGGAGTCAACTCCGAAGAGACTACAACACTGTTGGAGACGAAAGCGTCACCCCAGTATCTGACCATATGAATTTTTTTAGGTTTACCTTTCCTATACCCCCATATATGATTCTAAAAAATACAACAATCTTTTTCCTTTTCAAAAAATTTGTATTCCTATGATTCCTCTCAGTACATGTATAACATACATTTTTTGACTTATCCTAATTGTAAGGGATCACTGGAGGTTAGTTTGACCCTTTCACGTATCGGATGCGACAACATATATATATATATATATATATATATATATATATATATATATAACATTACACTTTTCACAATTTCACTTTAAAAGGGTACCATAACACGCTCAATATACTTGCGCCTTGCACGTCTTAATTTCTTAAAGCATTCTTATCCTTCATTTATGGAGTTTTCCTTATTTTCCTTTTACAGGTTTGATCAAATTTTTTCTGCTTTCTCTCTTGTTCAAGGCAAAAATACACATAATTTACCTAATGTACTGCGACGTGCCCAGTTGCATAAATAGTGAAATAAAATGTCAGTTTATTTACATACGAAGTGGTTTAAAAATTATAATTCCTCTCATAATTCACATGTATACATTTTATGAAAAAGCAGCAATATACTATACTTAAAATTAAACTTAGTAATGCAGTAATATTTCAATAAGGTTAGACCATCACATTATGTAAACACCATGTGTGACTATTTAGGTGAATTCTGACACAGTAACTACCCCTTCACTACTTTCTCTCAAGCTTACCCTGGTCCCTCCTTATCATGCATTTATGTTGGAAGTATTATCACTGTAGCCGATAGCTCTAGGAAAGTTCAATCAGCTCATCCTAGCTGTAGGTTTTAATTATGCAAAATCAGAAATTAGAAATGATGAATAGCTTTTAATATAAAACGGACTCATACACATGCCCGCATAACAATACCTGTATTAATTATTAAAACATACCTGTAAATAAACGATTTTATATGTATTTCTAATTATAACTAAAAATCGTACAAATTTAGGCTTAGACATGCATGAGCTTATCTACAATGGTAATACAGAGTTCTGTAATTTTTTTGCATATCTGTGTCAGAATAATATTGTCCAATCAAATTTATCTTTTCGATATAAATTAAATTACTTATTTAAACAAACTTGGGAGCAAGTATTTAAATAAATACACATTGACAGCATTTACTGTTACTTTTAGCGATGTACCACGGTTAGTTGCAATATAGCATATATGCTGAGAAATATATCAACTCCGAAGAGATTGCAACACTGTTGGAGGCCGCAGAATCTGATCATATAAAAATTTTTTTCAGGCGATAAGACCCCTCCTATGATATCCCTCAGCGCATATTCAATTTTACCCGGTGGTGAAGTTAACTTTTCCACATGCCGGAGGCGACGCCTGTCTTTTGTGTGTATGTGTGTGTGTGTCTATATATATATATATATATATATATATATATATATATATATATATACACATATAGAGGGATAATGAATTGCCAATAGATGCCTATGAACAGCTACCTTAAATTTTCCCATATCATAAGTAAGAGGAAAACAGGAACTAGGGAGATCATCCCAGAATTTAGAAGCCGTGTAGAAAAATGTGGATTGCGCCTGTTTGGTACGACAAGTGGAGATTTGTCCTGCATACAGATGATGTGAATGAGCGAACCGAGTGTTTCTCGCAAAGATAGCCGAGATGGTATCAAAGAATATAATTCATCGGCACAATAGTCGTTGTAATAACGATAATGCAAAGAAAGAACTGAAACCATCCTTCTATGCTCAAGGAACTGTATGTGAGAAGTTAAGGACGGGTCATTTATAAGCCTAATCGCTCTCTTTTGAATACGATCAACGATATCGAAAGCGTATTGGGGAGCACTAACGCAGAGGTGAGAATTATATTCCAGATGAAGGCCGAATTTGGGCCTTATACAGCAGAAGGAGTTGTCGAGAGGTAAAGCACTGCTTAGATCTGTACAAAAGCCTATTTTACGAGCAGCTGTTTTGGTATCTGACAGAAGATGGTCAACCCATGAGAGATTTGAAGATACAGTCATACCCAACAGAGTAATAGAGTCTGAAAACTTAAGAACTGAGCCATTCATACTTACAACAGGAAATGATCGATCTTTTTTGGCGGACATAAGGCAACACTAAGTTTTGTTAGCATTAAATTTAACTAGATTATTGCTTCCCATTCGAGAATACGTTGAATGTCTTTGTTGATTGAATTTGCCATTTCAGCTTTAATTTCTTGATTTGACGTAGAAGGTGGATTATCACTATGAGTAGACTGAGATGAACTACAGTGAAGAGTGCTATCGTCAGCAAAGCAATGGATGGGGTTAGTTGTTGAAGAAATAAGGTCATTTATGTACAGCAAAAAGTGTAGGCGCTATAACGGATCCCTGTGGTACGCCCGCGTTAATGCTAACTTCTTTTGAAAAAGCCATCAACTACGACACGTATTCGTCTTTTATCAAGGAAACTAGAAACCCAGTTGATGAGCGTATCATTTAACCCAAACGAGGTGAGTTTGGCAAGTAAACACTTATGCCAAACTTGGTCAAATGCCTTTGAGATATCTAAAGCGACTACAACTGTTTCACCGGACTGCTCTACTGTATTGTTCCAAACTTGGGTCACATATGAAAGAAGATCACCTGTTGAACGATTTTGTCTAAACCCATATTGGTGGTCACTAAGGAGTTTGTTAGTTTCAAGGAACGTGAGCATGGCTTTTTCCATGATTTTAGACAAAATGGAAGTGATGGCAATTGGTCGGTAGTTAGAGGGATCGGTCTTATCGCCTTTTTTGGGAATAGGTTGAACATTTGCTAACTTCCATGATGAAGGGAATTCCCCAGAAGACATAGAGATCGTATAGAGCTTAGATAGGACTGGTACTAGTTCGGGGGAACATTTCTTTAAGACAATAGCTGGGATACCGTCTGGGCCAGTCGCCTTATTGAGATCAAGCCTACTGATGATCGATTCCAAGAGCTTGTACCGAAAATGAATTGGTTTCATAGCGTATGAAGAAGAGTTGACTAGAGGCACATCTTTTCCAGAATCATTGAGACACGAGTTTGATGCAAACAAATCCACAAAAACATTGGCTTTGTCTACAGAATCAGCAACTACCGATCCGTCAATAGACGTCAGGGGGGGAAATGAAGATGTTCCAAAGTTTTTACTAATGGCTTTAGCTAAAGACCTAAATTTACGACTGCCTAAAGGAGATGTAGCTAGTTCATTGCATTTTCGTTGTTCGAACAACTTTTTGGTATTAGTGATTTCACTTTTGCAGATATTTCTAGCAGCAACGTATTCTACATGACTGTTGACCGATTTATTAGATTTCCATTTAATGTAATATTTATTTTTTTAAAGATATTGCATCAGCACAAGACTTATTGAACCAGAGTTGGAAACGTGAATGACCTATACGGTACTGTTTTTAGGGAATGTATAACTCCATTCCCATGAGGATGACTTCAGATACTGAAAGAGCGATGTCCGGAGAAGAGGACGACTTAAAACAATATTCACGCCATGGAAAGGTTGCAAAGAAATCCCGTAAATCACTCCATCGAGCTGACTTAAAACACCACAAGGTTCTATCGGTTTTGCGAACAACAGTGGAATTAGGTACAGTAGAAATGATTTCTATTAGACAATGGTCGGAAAGACCTAAAGGCGAAAGAACGGAAGTTTTATAAACAAGAGGGTTTGATGTAAGAAATAGATCTAGAGGATGTGGAGTATGGTCAGGGTTATCAGGGATTCTTGTGGGTTCAGAAATCATTTGTGTGAGATCACATAAAATAGCAAATGTTTCTGCACTATGACCAGCGGGATTTGTAGTAGATGAAAACTGAAGCCAATTAGAGTTATGAACATTGAAATCGCCTACAATTGAGATATCGCAAGATGGAAACTGATAGTCAACTTTCATACTAAGGTAATCGCAGAAGTCTTGAAGTTATTGTCATTAGGAGACCTATAAATGCAACAGTAAAATTTCACAAAATTAGGACCAGAATGTTTAAACCAAATCGCGTCAAAATTTTTATTTTCTAAAGAAGAAACCGTCTTGCAAGCAATTCTGTCCTTGATGTAGGCACATACGCCTCCTTTATATCGAAAGTTAGAGTGAAGGTGGTATTGAGGAAAAATATATACTTGCTCAATGGGGCATAAGTCAAAATAGCTTAATACAATATGAGTTTTTTGTTTTCGGATTTCTCTTCTTCAGCACACGAATATATTATACATAATTTACTACGGCGTGTCCAGTTACTCAAATAATGAAATAAATTGTCAGTTTCTTTACACACGAAGCAGTTTAAAAATCATTATTCCTCTCTTTACTGAAATAATGACACACTTTTGTTTAATTTAATTCAATTAATTAATAATTAATACTATACTTAAAAATTAGAATTACTAATACAGTAACATTTGAATAAGATTAGATCTTTACAGTATGTAAACATCATGTGGGCTGATGGCGCTTGAAAAGTTCAATTAATGGGCCTGTTCTTTAGGAAGGGGAATGAAACACGTGAATTTTCCTTTTATCACAATAACTACCCTGTGGCAGGAAATTTAAATAAAATATCTGTTAAAAAATTCACCCCAGGCAAATTTGTTACAATAAACTGATTACAACTCAAAAACTTAAAGTAACATGTGGATATTTAGTAACGAATTTTGAATATGTTAAACACCAGATGGAGATTTCTCTAAAAAATTTCCTAGAAACTTATGGAAATAAAATCTCCAAATTTTAATTTACGCGTAACAATTCGATACTGTTTCTCTATTTTGTAACATTTTTATATTTTTTTTACAAGTTATTTTTACATTATAGTTAGTATTGATCATTTTTTATTGACGCATACAGGACACGTACGCTCATCTGTGAGTTCTAATTAACTTTCAAAAATTGAATCCTTATTCAAGTTGGGCAAAATCTTTATTGAAATAATGACACAATTTTGTTTAAGTTCCCGTATTTTACTTTTAATTAAAGTTTTTTTGCAATAATAACTTTAAAGTATCCATTTTCTAATTTATTTCGAGACCTTATTCTAACTTTCACCGAAATAAACTTCGTCCTTTAATGAAAACATTGTTTTACAGAATTAGAAGCTTTTACATTTACTTAGGCATTTGAAGACATCAATTTAAACTTATAGGGTGATATGCATATTGGGGACTAGTTATCGTCTAGAGGGAGTAGGGTTGAAAGGTCTTTTACCCTTAGGGAACATAAGTCTGACCACACAGCCGCTAATGGAGGTTTCAAGATAGAATTTCCCTGTACTAGGGACAATTAATTGACGACTTGGATACATTCAGATTTTACATTTTTGGTTCATAACAAAACCTAAATTTTAAATTAGTGGTTTCAGAGTTATTATAAACCTCTAATTAAAGTACTACTTACCTAAACTGTCTTCTTGATCATCCATTGCCATCATTTCAAGATCCTCATTGTTGTTTCCGTCATCTACGTTATCCTTTTCCTCGTCGTCCGTATATTCTTCTTTCTTGTCATAAATACACTGTTTTTCGCATGATATACCATTTTTCAATGTTCCCAAACTTGAATTCAGATTATTTACGGTATTTTCAATACGGTCATTTGTTAAATGTGAATCGTTTACAACCTCAGGAGATTTTGTCGTATCTGCATCTCCTGAAATAAAAATACATTTTAAACACTTTACTTGTGCTGAACAAACAATATTTTTTAACTTAGACTGGTCAGTAATTGTCATCAATACATCATGAAAATGTTTACGGGCTTTGTACTATAATAGATAAGTTCGAATTTTGTGGACGTATTTACGTTTTGCATGTAAAATGTAAAATAGACGTTACGAAATTAAACATCTTACACCCTTCGCATTTAATATAGGTGCTAGAACTGTGGACGTATCGGATTTGATTTTTAAAAACCAAAGAAAAATGCACAACTTTGAAGTGAAATCCTTCCTAGCTTTTTGAACACTTTTGTGTTCAAATCTATAATCACGCATAACAGTATGAGCGCATGTTTTGGTTAAATAGAATCTAAAATTGTAGGCGACTAATTATTTATATTTCCACAGCAGAACTTTCAGTTCCGTTAGACGCAAATTAAAATTACAATTTTCTTTTTCAAAATCCCATAAAGTCTGCATATAAAATTTCCGTAACGACATTGTAAACCCATAATCAAAAGATTCATTAAAAGTAAAAATTAAGCGCTTGATCATTCGCTTCATAGCAGTTTATCTTCAGTTGGAATTTCGAACACATTTGTTGGCCCAACAATTCTTTTTTTCAATTTTTGTTTAAAGCTTATTTCTTGATGCGATTCATAAACTGTAAAAATCTTAATTGACAAAAAAGTAAGTAAACTCTCATCTTGATTCAACCCACTGTCCTGACTACCTTGCTGTTACTAATCACACAGCCAAGATGAGCTCTTAACATCGCATCGTATTTTGTTAAGAGTAAAATCATATCTAAAAAGTTACCGCACACACATACTCACGTACGAATGCAAACCCGGACGCACACACCCACACAAGCGCACACATACGCATGGTACACAAACAAGCACGCACGCACTAACGCACCCACCAACATAAGAGCACACGTACACGGACACGCACACGCACAAACATACGCACATGCAGAAGCACACGCACACGCATATGCACACACACGCAGTCGCACGCCCACACGCATACACACACGCATACCCTCACTCACACCCAAGCACTCACCCATGTACACGCCCACACGCGCGCTCACACGTACATGCACGCACACACACACACACACACACACACACACACACACACACGAACAAACACGCGAACACCTACACGCACATGCATACATACGTACACACACAAACACGCAAACGCGCACGCACACGCACACGCACACGCGCTCGCACACGATCACGCACATGTACATGCTTTCGCACAAGCGCACGCACACGCGCACACATGCGCACTCGCACGCATGCAAACACCAACACGCATACGCATAAGCACACACACACGCTCACGCATTTTGGCGAGAGACCCAAGGACATGCGGTGTGGTCTCTTCAAGGTTATTGCATAAAGTTCATTGACCACTTGGGGTGTCATATTACATTGTTAGATATCTACAAAGAGAACCAGCTTCCAAAGTTTATGAACCTTTAAATGTAGGTCAAGGATAAGAAAGAGTTAGAGATTTGGCGATTCTGAGAAATCTAATTGTAGAACGTTTTCAAAGTTCATTGATTGCTTTCTCATTGACTAATGTTCATTCAACTGAACAGGATGTTGGTCTATCCTTGAGGATGTTTTAAAGAACTTTGTACTTTAATAGATTATTGGATATGTAAACATGTTGCATGTAAAACATCAAATTAGATACGTCGCACTCTTTGCAATTAGTACAAGTGCTAGAAGTGCGGGCGTAACGGGTTTGAATTAAAACAAACTCACAATCTTCAAATGACACCTTTTCTAGCCTTTTGAATACTTTTTTGTTAAAATCCATTATCGTGCGGATGGACAGTCGGACGCACGGAAAGGTAGGCGAAGTAACAGCATGAAAGCATGTTTTGTGTAACTGGAATCAAAAATTGTGGGAAATTAAAAATATTTACACTTCCATAACTGAACTCTCAGTTGCGCGAACGCAAATTAAAATTTCTTTTTCGAAATCCCATTAAAATCTTTGGGGTAACGACGTGAAAAGCCAGCACATAAAATTTCTGTAACGACATTGTAAACCCATATTCAAATAATTCGTTAAAAGTTAAATTAACTGCTTTATCATCCCCTTCCTACGTAATCAATTCCTTTAATCTTATTTCCTCTTTTCCCTAGCAGTTCATCTTCAGTTACAATTTCGAACTCATTTATAAACTTATTATTTCTTCACACGATTTGTAAACTTTATATATTTTTTATAATTAACCTTAGCATGATATTTCTTTATTTTAACCATCACATGTTCTCGCCAATTATATTTAGTTACTTGTGTATGAATTTATGTCACTCTTTTAAAAATGTGCACCAATTTCAAACGAAAGTATTGACTGCCACCGCATTTTCTCTTATGTACAAACCCGTCATTCTTGAACAAACCTATTTAAAATGTATCGCAATAGCCCTAATTACATTAGCGGCGTTAATTGCATCATTGATGATAGTTTTTGACAAACTCTCACCTTGCTTCATCTGGCTGTCCTGACTTCTTTGCTTTTATTAATCATATTGCCAAGATAAACTCTTAACGTTGCATCGTTAGTTGATAAGTGTAGAATCACTTCTAAAAAGTTACCGTACACGCACGTACCCACGTATATACGCAGAAATGATTAGAACGCACGCACACATGACCACACACATGCAAACACAGACACACGCACGCACGCACGCACACCACACACACACACACACACACACACACACACACACACACACACACACACACACACACACACACACACACACACACACACACACACACACACACACACACACACACACACACACACACACACACACACACACACACACACGCACACGCACGCACACGCACACGCACACGCACACGCACAAGCACCCGCACACGAACACGCACACGCACACGCACACGCACGCACTGCACACGCACACGCACACGCACACGCACACGCATACGCACACGCACACGCACACGCACACGCACACGCACACGCACACGCAGACGCAGACGCAGCCGCAGACGCAGACGCAGACGCAGACGCAGACGCAGACGCAGACGCAGACGCAGACGCAGACGCAGACGCAGACGCAGACGCAGGCACAGGCACAGGCACAGGCACAGGCACAGGCACAGGCACAGGCACAGGCACAGGCACAGGCACAGGCACAGGCACAGGCACAGGCACAGGCACAGGCACAGGCACAGGCACAGGCACAGGCACAGGCACAGGCACAGGCACAAGCACAAGCTGAAACAGAAACACAAACACAAACACAAACACAATCACAAACAGGCGTGTGCAGGCGTATGTTTTTTTATTTGCGTTTAATGTATTTGAGGGTTTACGTATCTTGTGTTTATCTTTTTACGTATTTGGTAGTTTTTTGTTTGCGTATTCGTGTTATTTGTGGGTGTTTTTCTTGGGTATTTTTTTTTTTTTTGGTGTACCTGCTTGTTTGAGCACGTACTTAATGTGCACTGGTTTTTTAATGATTTAGTTTCTTTGGTATGTTTTCCTACTGGTTTCATGCAAGTTGGGCATATTTCCGTGTTATTGTTCAGTTTATTTGTTTTGGTGGGTGCGTGTGTGCATATTTACTTATCAATGTATTTGAACGTTTGCGGACTTACATGCTCTATGCTTGGTCGCACATATTTATATGTTTTACGTGTTTCGCGTTTTTTCTTCACTACCTTTTTTGTTTTGGGTATTTACTTGTTTGCGGATATGCTTGTGTTTGGATGTTTGCAGGGGCTTGTTGTCTAATTTCTATGTTTTAGGCTAACTGGTTTGTTTGTTTGTTCGTGATTGTATATGTTTGCGGGTTGCATGTTTTGAGTTTATGCGTTTGGTTGATTGCTAATATCATAGTTTATTTGTTTGTATGTTTGGGAGTTTACGCATTTGGTAGTTTCTTGTTTGGGTAGTTTGTTTGCATGTGTTTCTTAACTACTGTGTTTTTGCATGTATTAGGTGCTTGGCATATGTTGTACAACTTTTTTGCTGGTTTCTGTGTTTTAGGGTTTACGAATTTGTGTGGAATTATGTGGAAGGATGGTCACATAAACTTCAAATTAATACTGATGTTTATCTTTTGCAATCTTCAAGATAGGATGTCATTTTCTTCTAACAAGAAATTTGTGATTGTCCACTAAGGTAATTTGAAGAACTTAAGAAGTGTAAAGTTCGTTAGAAAAGTATTGTTGGTGCCTTCGTAAATAAAATTTTTTTTTAACCTCAATGTAATCAAAAAGTATTACGGAATGTGTCATTACTCTATCGCTTATGGTTTAGTATTAATCTATTAATACTTATTGAAAGTAGAGCATTGCTACTGCGACATCAAAAAACTGCGTGTTGGATAAGTATTCCAACTACCCCACCTTCACAGATGCCGCAGGCTGTACCGCAAAATCGTACCGCACTTAGGAATGTGGTGAAACCAAATACTTCCGATGCGAACAGAACGGAACATAGCAATATTGCTGAACGTCTTGCACAACCTGGACCATCAGGGTTAAACAACTTAAAAGAATAATGTGCAACACAGACATGCATGATTCCTTTGCAGAACCTGGACATCGGATTTGAACAACTCACGGAAGCGTAAGTCAGATCAAAGCAGCGAACCAGTACAAAAGAAAAGTAGCAAAAGTGTTGAAATTGTGCACAGTACTGATTGTTCGATTGATGTTCCTCGATATGCTTATCAAGGACACCTTAGAAGCAATAGGTGCAAATCAAATGTTTGTCTACTCGTTAATACTGGGGTTGAAGTGATTCGCAATGCTTTTAAACAACGCATTGTTTCGTATAGACTATCACCATGCAATACCCATACGGATATGTAGACGTTTATGGGTGGCGTTAAAGTGAATGTTTTGACACTAATACAAATTCAGTTGCAGAAACACTTCTCATTGAAATGTAATGTTGAGTTGTTTGGGTTGTACTTTCTGAACAGTAGAGAAAGTACCGAATTAAAGTCCTTTCAAACGAAATATGATATATTGAGTGTCGGGATGGTGTTGGAAGAGTATTTTCAAAGAGTAGTGGAAATCTTGGATGACAAGCAATCGGAATTTCAGCATAAAGGTTCTGGTAAGTGCGAGTTATGAGTAGTAGGGTAGTACATTATTAATACATGTTGTTTTGTAGGGTGGTCGCTGATGAATTTCGTATATTTAGAGGTAAACATGTTGAAATTTTCTCCCACTACGGGTTCATCCTGTATGAATGTCCCGCCTGAAATTTCGCATAAACATGCCATAGTGAATGTGAAGAATATTGATAATTGCTTCTTTGCGTGCGCTATTGTATCAGCATTAGTGACATCGACGGGGTTACCACAATGGACGACTTCTTACGCGAATTTCAGGACATTATTCAACTGGAACGGTGTATAATTTCCTGTTAAGCTGACTAACATCTCAACGTTTGAGTCCAACAATAATATCTCCTACAATGTTTATGGACTGGAGGATACGTATCGTGATGGTCATCGTATTCCTGAGGTAGTGGGTCTTCTCTACTATACAAGAGCTAAACAACCTATTCATGTTAATTTGTTGCTATTAGTCAGTAACCAAACGGATAATCAGCATTATGTGTGGATAACAAATTTTTCTCGTTCACTTAGCAACCAAATAAGTCGACGTAATGGGGCAAAATATTTTTGTGCTTCATGTATTCATTACTTTAGAACGCAGGAGCAATTAACTCGACACGTGTCTCATTACTGTAATTTCGTACACACCAAATTATCTGGCGTGATGCAAAGAAAAGACAGAACTATGCGGAAAATGTACTTGCGTTTCGAAACTATCAAAAACAGATGTTTCTACCGTTCGTAATATATGCACATTTTGAAACGCTATTAGTACCGGTAAATACGACTGAAACCGATCCCAAACAACCATTCACGATGAAAACGTGTAAACATGAACCATACTCATTCAGTTATTATATTTAGCGCGGTGTGAACGATGCTTGGTCCAAATTATAACTTTATAGGGGGGTTAGTGCCGCGGAGGTATTTATTACACGACTCGAGAGTGATGTGATACTGATATATAATGAGCATTTGAAAACTGTTGTTCCAATGTTACCACTAACTAATGAACAACTGGTGATATATGGGCAAAGTAGTAATTGTTATATATACGACAAGCTTTTTACGGATGATCTTACAAATTCCAAAGTACGAGATCACTGCCATGTCACTGGTAAATATGGTGGTGCGGCAGATTCAAATTGAAATTTAAACTATCAATTACCTACTTTTATCCCAGTTTTTTTTCATAATCTCAGTGGTTATGATGTCCACCTGTTCATGAAACAGTTAGCAAGTGAAACTGAAGAAATTAACGTACTCCCTGTTAACAGTGAGAAATATATAACGTGCGGTAAGCATATTTATGAAGATGAATTCATTAATGGTCGCGGCTCTAGGGAAAAGAAGTACTTCAATTTGCGATTCATCGATAGTTGTAGGTTCATGGCGGCATGCTTAGATACTCTCTCATAATTTATCAGATGATCAATGTAGAGCGCTAAGGAAATATTTTGTTGATGATAATGACTTTAACTTCGTTACAAAGAAAGGTAATTTCCCCTAGGCGTACATGGACAATTTTAATAAATTAGACGATGTCACGGTACCTTCCTATGACAAATTCTACGATAAAATGCGTGATAAAAATATATCCGATGAAGAATACTGTCGCGTCCTACTGGTGTGGGATCATTTTAAGTGTAATACGCTCGGGGATTATGCTGACATACATTTAAAATCAGACGTGTTCGAAAACTTTAGGCGGCTATGTATACACATGTAGGGATTAGAACCAGCGCAGTATGTTAAAATACCTGGATTAGCGTGGGATGCTATGTTGAAATGTACTAAAGTAGAGTTAGAATTATTAACTGATATAGATATGTACCACTTTTTTAAAAAAGGTATTCGTGGTGGAGTCAGTACTTGTGTTAAGTGAAGATGTATTGCTAACAACGAGTTTGTCCTAATCGTCCAAAAGTCATTTTACAGTATTTAGATGCCACGAATTTATACGGATGGAGTGGCAACATCTACCTCATAATGGGTTTATGTGGTTAACTGAAGAGGAAATTCAAAACTTTGATGTACTGAAGATTAATGATGATGCTGATATTGGGTGTGTGCTAGAGGTAGATATATACTATCCGAACCACCTGCATGATGAACACTATGATTATCCTTTTTGTCCCGAAATGATCTGCGCACCACATTCCAAGGAGGAAAAATTAATTCCTAATTTATGTGATAAGACCAACTATGTTATACATTACCGATATTTAAAACAATGTATACTACATGGGTTAATTGTTACTTATACTCGTAGAGATTTACGGTTTCGTTCAAGTCCTTGGCTAGTACCATACATAGACCTTAATACAAATCTTCGAAATCAAGCCAAGAACAAATTCGAAAAGGATTTCTTTAAATGCATGAGCAATGGTGTATTTGGAAAAACAATGGAGAATGTGGACAAAAGAAGAGTAATAAAGTTATTAACACATTGGGAAAATAACGGACGTCGCTTGGGTCTAGCACGGTACATCGCAAAATCGCAATTTAAGAATTTTATTCAATGTACTGATAAATTATTTGCAGTGGAATTGTCCAAACAGGTGGTTACTTATGACAAACCCGTACGTGTTAAATTTAGTATTTTAGATCTTTCCAAAATTATAATGTATCGATTTTTTTTACGATATCTTGCGCAGGCATTACGGTAATAATGTAACATTGCTCTATACAGACACAGATTCTTTAATTGTCGAGATAACAACTGATGATGCGGAATAATGTTGATGAATATGACACATCCAACTATCAAAATGGTCTGCATGGTATTACAACGAATACATCCGTCGTCGGAAGAATGAAACATGAGTATGCAGGGAAAGCTATTCAATATTTTTATGGAGCAGGATCAAAATATTATTGTCTAAAGCTTGCTGATAATCAAGTGGTTAAGAAAGTGAAAGGTGTTAAGAAAATCGTTATTCAAAAAGTGCTGACGGAGGTAGACTACAAATCTATTGCGTAGGCGTCTGATAAAACAGTAATGTGTAAAATGTTCGTGTTTAGATCAACTTTGCATGATATGTACACTGAGATGTTCAAATAAAATCGCCTTTCAGTCCCAAGATGACAAACGGTATCGATTGCGTAGCACGTGTACAACATTGGCGTGAGGGCATTGGCGAATTCCGGAATTGGAGAACGTCGATCCTTCGAGTGGTCTATTAGAGGTTGCTAGGCAAATGAATTTGTATAATCCAGTTAGTAGCTAATAGTTTGGGTACTGATGCTTGTTAGTTTTAGGAGTGTATATATTATCTCCATAATGAAGCTATGAACATGTATAACCTACATGTTAATATGTATAATATCGATATACCATTCCAGGTGGGCTACTTAATGTAGTAACTGTTCAGTGGAATACGCACTATTATTATGGCAATTGATTATCGATGGAATATATATATATATATATATATATATATGTATATATACAGAATGTACTCATATTGTGTGATATATAAAAGAAATAAACAAAAAATGTATGTTTACAATTTTTATTTAAAAAAAGTGTACAAGCTTTAATGCATTACATAATAATCGTACAGATGGTATACATTAGACAGAGCGCAGTGACATAATGATTTAAATGATATTAACAAAGAGTAGGATGTTCCTCAAGTTCTATAACGGGTTATGTAACAAATTTTCTGATGTAATCCGCTTTCTCTCTACCCTTGACGTAGATAGTATCTGTAGGTTGAATCAAGCGACTGAGAATGGTGTATGCCCCTCTTCCCATTTTATACAGTGTTGATTATGAATTAACCAAGTAGCTTGATGGCGACTCTCCGCATCTAACGTATGCCATGGATACGGTGATTTAAACATGTAGTGGGCCACTTTTGTTCCATTAAAAATTGCGAGTTCTTTCGGTGTAAAAACTTTTGAAAGTTTAAATCCTTGTACGTCGACTATGACGGGCATCGTATTACAGCTGTCTTACTGCTTTGGTTAACGCGTTACACGTAACTAAGCGATCGTGGAGTATAACACAGTATGCTGTCGTATTCGCGGGTATGTTGACTGCTGTTTCGAATTCTACACGAAGTATTACTGCTTTAGACTGTAATGTCTCTTTTTGATTCGAACAGTCTACCACTATCAATGGTGCGACTGTCGCAAATTGATTAGGTGTGAGTAATGATTGACCATCTCTTTGATAATAGGACATTTGGAATTTAGCAAACATTTCATACAATATAGCAAAGCAATTATTATCATAATTCATGTTTAAATTGTCATACGGATATTCTTTAGCGCATATTTATCGAATCTGCTCATATCTTGAGAAACATTATTTTCTCGCCCCATTTGAAATACGATAATAATGTATCTAGGTATTTCTATACTAGTCGATGTTTTGATTTCCCATGTATGTTTATCTGTTGTGGGAAATGCTGGATATATGTGTGTTTCCCAACTTCTAAATGCTACTGGAGTATTCACATTTTTATCAATGTACTTCGTTAACGCCAATTCCTCCGCTAATGCTGGAATGATGTGCGGAACTTTCCAATATATTTTATCTATGTTAACTTTTAGTGCTTCATCTGCAACAGTTGAAATTACTGCATCGGTATCAATGTTACTGCAAATTAAAACCAATTCTTGCCTGATGTTCAAAATCACTTTATTGTAGCCTTCCGCAAAGTCAAGTAGCATTCGCAAAGGACACAAACATTAAAATACCCTAACGCATTTGTTAGTGTGCTATTTGAGGTAGGAAACCAACCTGCATTTTCATGACGAGCGAGGTCGTTGGGTGTCAATGATACCAATCCTTTCATTGTAGACGTTAATCCAACCTTCGTCACGGAATCTACCACTATTCCATTCATTTCGTATCTAATTTCACTGAATAAAAATGCAATGCCATTATTAACAAACCGCGCGGTGTTAGAGACGGCACCATCCTCCCTCAGCAATCTTCCCTCTACGTAGACATAACTTTCTGATGGTAAAGTGCACATGTCTTCCTGAATGGGTATTCTGATTTCATCATTGTTTCCAAATCTCGTAGTATATGGTTGATGGGTGTGGAGTTCGGAATTTACTATGGCATTATCAACAACTTTTTCGTTTACGTTTAATATACTCATTGTATTACTATGAAACCAAGACTTTGCAAGTATGCTCTATTCTGCGCTGTCAATGCTTTGAGGGTTGACCGCTTACTGACTCGCATTTCCACACTTCGATCTTTTATAGTTCACCTTGTTGTGGTTACACGCACATGTGTTATACCGCGTCACCATCTTTTCTTCAAATGTAATCCTATCGTTATGACTTCACCGTTGAAATTGACGAGGTCTCCGTCTTGGTCTACTATTTTAAGTGTTATGGTTGAAATGGTGGATGTATTTATAGGTAAATAGATGACATGTAGAGGGATTCAATTATTTTGTATCCCGCCTCCCCATTCTTAAAACTTCCACTTGTTATATTGCATTCGATAATTAACGAATTAATCTTAATAAAGTTAATAGGATTTTCAGAGGTATGTAATTCATGACCTTTGTAAACTTTTTTGTTAAATCTCAGCATACGTCCTATAGAATTTTCTACATTAAAGTTAATATCATGTGTAGCTTTCATAGTGTTATTGTTCTCCCGTAAATTAAAAAATTTATTTGAACCCTTCACTGTATCATTTATATGTTTATTCACATCCGCAATTTCGTATGATTCTGGCGGTATTGTAATTCTGGTTCCTTCAAATATCAGTTGGTTATTCTTGGAAGTAAGGTTTTGCACAGTATTGAAAGATTCAAAACTAGTTAACCCCATTACATATTCCGACTCAATATCGAGATAAATCGGTGGGTAAAGTTGGCTTGCAAAATACTGCTTGTATCGGTAAATGTAAATGTGTACGACAGTACGATCAAACAACGACTACTGGGAATCAAAACGAACCGTCATATAAAAATCGTAAGACTAAATGACCGCAATTGTATGTATTGAAGTGTTGAACCTTGGTATAGTTATAGTCAATCGTGTTTCTGCTACCATCACTTTTAAAATAGTGAGTTAATTCTAATGGTGTTAAAATATGTCCTATGCTATCAAAATATGTACTATGCACATTACGCTTGATGTAAGCCGTCCAGTGTGTTCCCCTGATATTTTGATCATCTAGATTCACGATACCACATTCATTCGTATGGATTCGTGTAGGTAATTTATCTCGCATGTATATTCCTCTAAAGTGGGGAATTTTTAATTTCTCAACAAATTTTCATAGCTCAACGTTGCTTAAGGCGTGACGTGGTAGCACAGTGGGAGTTTTTTTAATACGGTTGTAGATATAGGCCTAAACCTCGCTTATATGGGTTTATATATAAGCCTTTTCCTAAGGTAGCTGCTTCCATTGCTTGATTGTGTCGTTTGGTTTCTTCTAACGTTTTTGACGCAGTTTTTGCGTCAGTGACCGCTTTTGCAACTGCAGCTGCACCTCCACCCAAAGAACCTAAAGCTCCTAATGCTGCAAATAGGGGAATAAGAGGTATGAATCCCCTACGCTTTGGTATTGGTAATATTCTTCTCTTGGGTGTTAAGATTTTTTTTATGTTTTAAAACGTTTAAGGCTTGTTGTACCGTTGATTTTAACGATGACCGAAGTTTACCACCAACACGACGTCGCGCTAGAAGCACTGCTTTGTTGAATGAAATTGGTCTGTTTCTGTGAGAACACTTCCTACGTCATGATTTGCTTCCCATTCCCGTTGATCTTTTTCCTTTCGTTATACCGGCTATGGTTAATGCAGCTACTCTTTCTCCAAAGGTAGTGTTTGAGGAACGAAATCTATTTCAAGCTTTTTGTTGCAAAGCCTTATCAGCTATGTGCGATGCCCTAGATCGTTTGATTGCGAGTATGCAATATAGTGTTCTTTACACGCTTCGTCCAGTTCGTTAATACCTCTGTCACCGCGAGCTAATCGTTCTCGTAAACGGGTACCCGGACCGAAATATCTGTACCCAGGTATATGCAACTCCACGGGTAATTTACTTATTAAGGTGTTAATTAATCCAGAACCTTTTTATAGCTATTACCACACCGACTGACAATTCACTACTAAACTATTTAATTGTATGACACACACACACACACTATATATATATATATATATATATATATATATATATATATATATATATATATATATATATATATATATATATATATTATATATATATATATATATATATATATATATATATATATATAACCACCATACAAGTTATAGTTCAGTACTACAATGGGTGACATCCTTTTCATTCCACAAGATACTGTATTACCTATAAGAAATTATGACATCACTTTTAACAATAATCACTTCTCAAAACATAGTGGTCTACCAAAAGGAGGTTGTAAACGAGGTATAATCGTCGGTCCATCAGGTTGCGGAAAAACAAATGTTATGATTACCTTATTAGAACATCCAAACGGTTTACGTTTTGAAAATGTTTTTGTATTCTGCAAATCTTTATATCTACCCAAATACCAGTACCTACGAAAAAATATCGGGTATTTCGAATATAGTGATAACAGTGACGTTATATCCCCTAGTCATTCAGGTAAAAATTCAATCATGTTTTTTGATGATGTAGCATGCCATGAACAGAATGAAATAAGGAATCATTTATGTTTTGGCAGACACCAAAACAATGATTGTTTCTATCTGTGCCAAACGTATTCTTCTATTCCAAAACAGCGTATACGTGATAATGCGAATCTAATAGTTCTGTTTCAACAAGATAGTACCAATCTTAAGCATGTGTATGATAATCACGTTAATGTAGATATGACGCTTGATAGATTTAAGGACTTGTGTTTCTGTTGCTGGCGTGACAAATTTGGATTTCTTGTGATTGACAAAGAGAGTGATGTTAATTCAGGTCGTTTCCGTAAGGGATTTGACTGTTACATTGCATTATAAATACTACACTTGATATGTAAACATGCAGTAGTAATGGAGGAGCGCTTAGTACAAGACATTTTGCGCGCTCGCAAGAGTGTACAACAAAAATATGCTAGTTTAAAGGAAGATACTGTACTTACAGAGCGTCCAATGAAGGCGCACTTTAAGCCTATAACACAACCATTGAGACAATTGATTACTAAGCAAGATGGTCCTCTCATCAGAATTCGTAAAAACTGAGCCTGTTGTACATGAAAAGGAAGTTTTTTTACATCATACGCCTAAAACATCTGGAACTCGGAAGGCACCACGTATTCTTGTTCCTGACGCCATTCCACAAGTTTTAGAGGAAACTGTGATTGCTGATACCACACATGATGACGAGAGGGAGATTCCTACTTTACAACAATTGAAATTAGAACTGTTAGCTGCTGGATCTCAACCAGCCTTTGAAGAGTACCTTAGTCAGTATGAAGGATTAACGAAAAGTTATGTGGAAGGTATATTTAGAGATCCCGAAGACGAGTATGATTTAACATACGGTGTACACTTTCTTCCCCAAAAAGAGAAATTCTTTATTGGTGATGCTGAACTAGACTCTGTTGGAGAGAATTTTTGTATCGCTCTTCTTGATGGATCATCATTATACTATGATGGGACTCCGGGATTATATAAGCTACTATTTAAAAAGTTCCTACGGGATACAAAAGAGTGATCTGCAGCAATACAATGACATTTTGCGCGCACAAATTGTGTTCGACGTAATTATAACCCAGATGACCAAATCCAAGGAACCAATAGTAGGAAATACATTGAGATCATTAAACCATTACTTCACCCTAAAAACCGACCCACTACATCAGCTATTGCACCTCCTGCCATAAGATCGCGCACAACTTCTATCTTCAAAAGAGGGGGTGGAATGCAACTATTACGATATAATAACAAAGCGATTGAGTTTGTACCTTGGAATGATCCGAACAAATTAGTGGATTGGTTCCGGGAGTTATTGGGATCAATGTCGGCAGGAAATACCAGCAATCACAACGAAATTATATATATATATATATATATATATATATATATATATATATATTTGACGAATTACGTAAAGCGAAATTAATAAAGTAGGGTCTCTGGCTACAAACCTTTTAGTATATTCATTTCATTTCATTGTTACAACGACCACCACTATAGATACTACTACATATCTAGCACTGATGTCAATAGATAAATTTGGTAAACATATTACTTATCATCATAGTGATGCCACGAAACAAGGTGATGTATATTACGAAACTTATTTTACCTTACAAGGTTTATTGCATAAGAAGACAGTAGATATTCCATTGGGTACAAATGGCAAATATTTGTTTCCTTATGCAGATTGTACAATAGCGCATTGTATGTGATCACCTCAAGTGGATGATCTAATGTATTTACGACACCGATGTTTCTAATTAGTCAAATTATACGTAAGGAAACTGTGATTCAACCTATAATACCAGACGGTGTCAAATTTACATTCATCATAGAGACTCTACTATAATCGAAAGCGATAAAATGAATAAAGCTGATATTGTTGACGAACTGCACAAACCAGCAAGGAGAAATTTTTCGCGGTGTTGTGTAGTACTAAAAGGGTTAAATGATCTCTTTTAAGCTGATTTAGTGCTTTATAAGAGCAACTCGACCGGGTCCACACTAGGCCTGTAACATTATATCTTGACTGGCATGGTGTTATAAGCCTAGATATACTAAGTGGGTATGATCACGCCATTATACATCTGGAGATGATACTGGAAACTTTCGAAGAGATTGGTGGACTTTACGAACTCATCCGAGTTCGTAACGCAGCTGTTCGACAAGTGGTCTTTGCAAGTGACCGAGGCAGGCATAGTAAGTATAAATGATAGAAAAACGTCGACCCCCAATAGTGCGACCCCAGACCATACAGACCGACACTAACTGATTGAGCGCGGCGACTACTATACAGACAGACAAACAGACATACAGACAGACATACAGACAGAGAGACGGACAGACAGACAGATACACACCACACGGTGTACATGCTCAAATATATCAATCATACTGTGATGGTATACCATCATGTACCGCTGATGAACATCTGCTAGTCCTCTACATGAGCATCTTCAAACGATACGGTTAAATGCTTCATGTGTGGAGTTCGAATAAACCAATGGCGGCCATCTGACACTCCACTACAGGAGCATCTCCAATGGGCACCATACTACACGTACGTTCAATTACTTGCACCATGTCCTCGCAGGTGTAATGATACAGAAGTGGAAAGGACTTTTTGCACTTGTACTAAATCAAAATGTTTTATTCCTAGAGAAAATCATATATCTGAATAATACACTGATTACATTTGTTCATACAACAAATAAATATATTAGCATATCATTATCTTTTTTGTGGTGGTATCGGAGAAGTGTAAAAAATTACATGAGCAAGCCTTGAAAAAGTGAGATGCCTGTGTGAGTAGGCAGGGTGCGCAAATAGCCTTGTGAATGTATTGAGTCTTAGTGACCTTCGTATTTTTTACACCTTACAGTGTGGTATTCTTAGCAATGTGCGACCTTAAGAAAGTTCTATGTAAACATGATCTACTTATTGCGTAACCTTGGGCGGGTGGGACCTTGAGATTGTGGTAACCTTGGAATAGTGGGACCTTGGAAATGTGGTGTGTTCCAAAAGTCTCCGATCTTACCTACTTTCAGCCGATTATTTTTCCAAAAATAAGTTGCACTACACAGCAAGAATCACGATTTCACACCGGTTAATATTGTTAAGATTTCAACAAAAAGGTGCTAATTAAAAAAAAAAGACAAGTCTAGAGGGAGCCTGATTGTATAACTGTAGTCGTGGGTATTCTCGTTCTTAACAAATTACTCCTAAGAAAATGTCCAAAGTAGTACACGCATCAAGTGCCCACGTCTACTATATTAATTGGGCGGTAGGTTTTGATGTTACAATGTAAACCACAAATAAGCGCAAATGGATCTCATAAACGTATTTTACTGATATATGCAGAAGTTGGAATCCGTGCGAAATTATACTTAAGTTGGTTTCAAATGTCAACTTTAAAATATGACAAACATATAGGTACGAACGATGTGTCTATGCCGTACATGTGGGCGCTAGCTTCATATGTACTGTCGTCGTTTCAGGTATAGCAAGTGCGTTGAATACATGTATTTATTTATCTAATTTTATATTAACGTGAGTGGGTGACTACTTAAATCGCTCAGTATATAATACATTCACAGAGATAAAGTTGTGTGTGTGTGCAAGCTTTTTTATGAAACAAAAACAAGTGTATTTGAAAATTAGTGTACTTTTCAAACTTTGAAGCGAAATTAATAAAAGTCGAGAGTTCGCATTCAGATTATTTCTGTTCTGAATCGTTTGGACTTTCGAATGGGTACTTAATTATTTTATTGTCAATAAAACATATTTAAACATGTATATTTCAGCTAAAGGCAAAATTCGAGAATAGCTAATTGGATGCATGTCTAGTTTATTATAATAATCAACCAGAGAATAGACTTTACTCTTTTACATTATAACTTATTCAACGGCCTAAAGACCCAGATGTTTCACCCTATATTACGTATTCAGTATGTCCTCGCAGAGTTGCTGACACAAGCCTGTCAGGGTGAGATGGTGAAGCAGCCACCCATTTGGGGCCAGGTGCGCAGAGGTAGTCAGCCTCCAAGAGACACATAATATCGAAACGAAATGTTCTCTGCGAGCCATTACAATCGAACTATACCCAAGGGACCATTCCCCCTCCTACTTGAACAACGGTGGTCGGAAAAGTTTGCTTTGTCTAAGTCCCTATGCTTTACCTTTTATTCTTTTTATTTCAATTCGTGCGTATTACTGATATAAATATTTAGAATGTGAAAAGTGTGAATTATTTTATTACAGCATAAAGTTGGACTTACAAATAACAACACGTTTTAACTTAATAATATTCAGAAATTTCACGTGGGACGGCTAACATTGATATGCAAATAGAGTTGGTGTAGATTTTTGATGTCCATTCCCCAGCGAACTTCCCTTCTTTAATCTGAAGGTGAAAAGAAAATAGATTTCTTTAAATTTTGTATGATTGTAGCTATAATAGAATTATACAAGATAAATGGCATAACTCTTAAGTTGAGTGAGGTAGTAGGTACACGGTCTCTTGAAATTGGCGAATTCCCATTAAGATTGGGAGTCCCGGTCAAAGCCCGCGTGACAGCCACAATACCTAATTAGTTCTCAAGGGAGTTTCCTCTTTTCATTTCTTTTTATAGCTACTTCTTTATATCATTTGATGATGATCACCGGTTGTCTATCGATTTACCATCAGATATGTAGGCAGTTTCTGTCAAATTTAGTAATAATTTGTTAAAAACGCGCTAAATTTAAGTTGAAAATCTATAGAGGATTTAAAAGAAAATTCTCGTATGACAAAATATAGATGAAAAATAAAGTTGTATACTTGACCAAATAGCAAAGGTAGATATAGAGCTGCCAACAGGCGAGGCCACACGGGGCAAAGAGGTTCGATTTCCCAAGGGGTTGCATTAATTTTCTGCCGCCTTGCGCATAGTGTGCCCTAGGGAATCCATGCTCGGGCTTCGCTTTTCCCATGGGACCGGCTACGTCATAACTTATTCTTCTTCCTTCGTAAAACGTTACATATTATACTACGCTATACACACGAATTTATAAATACAAAACAACATTTTAAAGAGGAAATGAAGCAGGAAATATGAATATATATAATGCAACAGTATAGAGCTCTAGTGGTGCTTGTAAATAAAATATGGAAATGTTGCAAATTAACTTCTAAGATTTATAATCACTCAGTAAGAAATCTCTTAATCTTGACGTTATTCGACTTACACCTTTAGATAAATACGCTTACCTAACATTTTCATTTACAACATTCATGAGGGGTAATATTAATTAGGTACTAAATTGTTGTCAAGACGGGGATTTGCAAGAATCGAACTAAATGTGGTTTTAGAATTGTGTAGCATTAAAGCATACGCTTAAAGTTGATGTTTAACCTAGTTCTACAGGACTCAGCATCAGTACAGAGACTTACTACACAATTTTTTTTGTTTTTCGTATCCAAGATTGAGTAAATGTATATTTATTTTCCACCATTCATAAACGAGTCGCAACTTTAAGTAGTGCATCAAAGCATTTAATCTATAAAAAATGTAAATTGTATCATCTTCAGTGACACTGAATAAATTATAGTTTGACGATTACCTACACTTTATTAGGATAACAGATTTTACGAAAAAACGATCAGTGTACTGGGAGCCCATAATTTGAATATTTACCTTACTCTTCTCGACAAAATAAAAATATTAAAAAAATAATTAAGAAAACAAACTTAGCTATCATCGTCAGTAAAACATAAAACGTTATTGATAATTTTTCATCTCAAGATAGCTAATTATATGAAAACGCAAAATCCTACTATTGAATGTTATTGAGTTACCGCAAAGTGGGGTTACTTTGTGACAGTTTCCATAGTCTTTTATAATATTTCATTAGCTTTTGGTCAGAACGAACTAATTATTACATGGCAGAAAGATTTAACCTTCCTCTTTTCATATTCTGGGTCTAAAATTTCATTTTCGATTATACAAAAAAATATGTTTAGAAAATAAAGTGTCACAATGTTACCCCAAAGGTCGGGGTTACTTTGTGACACTCGTCTTTTTGATATAAAATGCCGTTGGATTGCAATATTGTCACAAAGAAACCCTTTAATCATTAGAGAGCCAAAACTAAAAGGTGGTGGGCATGTGTACTCCATGCCAGCCGGGGAGGTACCACCACCCTTGCCATGGGTTCCTTAATATTGGGTCTCTGATTTTCTGAGCTCGGTAAGGGCTGCCGGTTACCTTTTCCATCATCCTTAATCTATTCTCATCCTTATTCTTCCTTCTCGCCCTCACTGTCTTCCTATCGGATTAAAAGTCCCAAATTAAAAAATAAGATGGATGTGGTTATAAATTCCGGACGTAAAATCCTGCCCCATTCGGAAGTCCGGGAGGGCAGGGCCCAAGCGACCACGGTCATCGAAAGTATCAACTTTCTGATTCACTATTGCAACATCCGCGGTATCAGGTCTTATCTTAATGCTATTCGCCAACATCTTGAACAATTACAACCTGATATTTTGCTTCTATCTAAACCACAAGTCTCCTCTGAAAGCTCCGAGTCACACGACTTGCAATTTCCTCAATACCACCTTCACTCTAACTTTCGATGTAAAGGAGGCGTATGTGCCTACATCAAGGACAGAATTGCTTGCAAGAGGGTTTCTTCCTTAGAAACTAAAAATTTTGACGTGATTTGGTTTAAGCATTCTGGTCCTAATTTTGTGAAATTCTACTGTTGCATTTATAGGTCTCCTAATGACAGTAACTTTTAAGACTTCTTCGATTACCTTAGTATGAAAGTTGACTATCTCCTGTCTCAGTTTCTATCTTGCGATATCTCAATTGTAGGCGATTTCAATGTTCATAACTCTAAGTGGCTTCAGTTTTCATCTACTACAAATCCTGCTGGTCACAGTGTAGAAACATTTGCTATTTCTTGTGATCTCACACAAATGATTTCTGAACCCAAAAGAATCCCTGATAACCCTAACCATACTCCACATCTTCTAGATCTCTTTCTTACATCAAACCCTCTTGTTTATAAAACTTCCGTTCTTACGCCATTAGGTCTTTCCGACCATTGTCTAATAAAAATCATTGTAAGTAATTGAACTGAACTGAAGTGAAATAGTTTCCAATAATGATATTTTCAATAACTACCCATATTCTAGAAGTTTTGAAAAATTAGTTAGTATAAATACTGGTATACATTGAATCAACAACTAGGTACCTACTTTACGTTCAAGATGTCGAAATATCTTACTGAAGCCGAACTACAATATGAAACTAATAATTTAAATTTGTACGATTCCGACCGTGATAATCGTGGTGATAATAGCGTAGTGTCATCAGAGGAGGATACATCCTACATTTTGGAAGATGCATCTTCGAGCACCAGCAGTAGTGGTGACGAAGATGAGCATTTATCCAGTTTTCCAGGAACATCAAACAGTGTAGAATATGATGAGTTGACGGTACTAAATGGAGAATTCTGAGTGATTTGAATAACGATTGTGGACGTATATCATACTATACTTAGAGAAGAAGCTGGATCAACCGGATTACACAAATGACTTCTGAACCCACAAGTATCCTTGATAACCTAACCATACTCTACATCTTCTAGATCTCTTTCTTACATCAAATCCTCTCGTTTATAAAACTTCCGTTCTTTCGCCTTTAGGTCTTTCCGAGCATTGTCTAATAGAAATCATTTCTACTGTACCTAATTCCACTGTTGTTCGCAAAGCCGATAGAACCTTGTGGTGCTTTAAGTCAGCTCGATGGAGTGATTTACGGGATTTCTTAGCAAACTTTCCATGGCGTGAATATTGTTTTAAGTCGTCCTCTTCTTCGGACATCGCTCTTTCAGTATCTGAAGTCATCCTTATGGGAATGGAGTTATACATTCCCAAAAAACAGTACCGTATAGGTCGTTCACGTTCCCAACCCTGGTTCAATAAGGCTTGTGCTGATGCAATATCTTTAAAAAATAAATATTACATTAAATGGAAATCTGATAAATCGGTAGACAGTCATGTAGAATACGTTGGTACTAGAAATATCTGCAAAAGTGTCATCACTAAAACTAAAAAGTTGTTCGAGCAACGAAAATTCAATGAACTAGCTTTATCTCCTTTAGGCAGTCGTAAATTTTGGTCTTTAGCTAAAGCCATTAGTAAAAACTTTGGAACACCTTCATTTCCCCCCCTGACGTCCATTGACGGATCGGTAGTTGCTGATTCTGTAGACAAAGCCAATGTTTTTGTGGATTTGTTTGCATCAAACTCGTGTCTCAAAGATTCTGGAAAAGATGTGCCCCTAGTCAACTCTTCTTCATACGCTATGAAACCAATTCATTTTCGGTACAAGCTCTTGGAATCCATCATCAGTAGGCTTGATCTCAATAAGGCGATTGGCCCTGACGGTATCCCAGCTATTGTCTTAAAGAAATGTTCCCTCGAACTAGTACCAGACCTATCTAAGCCCTACACGCTCTCTATGTGTTATGGGAAATTCCCTTCACCATGGAAGTTAGCAAATGTTCAAGCTATTCCCAAAAAAGGCGATAAGACCGATCCCTCAAACCACCGACCAATTGCCATCACTTCCATTTTATCTAAAATCTTGGAAAAAGCCATCATTCAGCAACTGCTCACGTTCCTTGAAATTAACAAACTCCTTAGTGACCACCAATATGCGTTTAGGCAAGGTCGTTCAACAGACGATCTTCTTTCATATGTGACCCAAGTTTGGAACAATACAGTAGAGCAGTCCGGTGAAACAGTTGTAGTCGCTTTAGATATCTCAAAGGCATTTGACCAAGTTTGGCATAACCTCGTTTGGCTTAAATGATACGCTCATCAACTGGGTTTCTAGCTTCCTTGATAAAAGACGAATACGTGTCGTGGTTGATGGCTTTTTTTCAAAAGAAGTTAGCATTAACGCGGGCGTACCACAGGGATCCGTTATAGCGCCTACACTTTTCCTGCTGTACATAAATAACCTTATTTCTTCAACAACTAACCCCATCCATTGCTTAGCTGACGATAGCACTCTTCACTGTAGTTCATCTCAGTCTACTCATAGTGATAATCCATCTTCCATGTCAAATCAAGAAATTAAAGATGAAATGGCAAATTCAATCAACAAAGACATTCAACGTATTCTCGAATAGGGAAGCAATAATCTAGTTAAATTTAATGCTAACAAAACTCAGTGTTGCCTTATGTCCGCCAAAAAAGATCAATCATTTCCTGTTCTAAGTATGAATGGCTCAGTTCTTAAGCTTTCAGACTCTATTACTCTGTTGGGTATGACTGTATCTTCAAATCTCTCATGGGTTGACCATCTTCTGTCAGCTACCAAAACAGCTGCTCGTAAAATAGGCTTTTGTACAGACCTAAGCAGTACTTTACCTCTCGACAACTCCTTCTGCTGTGTAAGACCCAAATTCGGTCTCATCTGGAATATAATTCTCACCTTTGGGTTAGTGCTCCCCAATACGCTCTCGATATCGTTGATCGTATTCAAAAGAGAGGGATTAGGCTTATAAATAACCCGTCCTTAACTTCTCACATACAGTCCCTTGAGCATAGAAGGATGGTTTCTGTTCTTTCTTTGTATTATCGTTATTACAACGGCTATTGTGCTGCTGAATTAAATTCTTTGATTCCATCTCGGGCTATATTTGCGAGAAACACTCGGTTCGCTCATTCACATCATCAGTATGCAGTACAAATCTCCACTTGTCGTACCAAACGGGCGCAATCCACATTTTTCTACACGGCTTCTAAACTCTGGAATGATCTTTCTAGTTCCTGTTTTCCTCTCACTTATGATATGATAAAATTTAAGGTAGCTGTTCATAGGCATCTATTGGCAATTCATTATCCCTCTATCCATCCTCCTAAGTGTTCCTGAGTGCTTTAGCATGATAGGCATAATTTAGCCTGTTCAGGTCCACAATCATAAAACAAAAATACCCAGACAGGATCGTTAAAAAGTTTTAGGTAGTGATAGAAAAGATATTTAAAGAACGGAAATTTTAATACCAAATAAGGAATATAAAAAAATGAACTTTTATTCTATATAACTGCTTTGGAACGTAAAATACGCGAATATACCTTCGGAAAAAAACGAAACTTGTTAAACTTTACAACTAAACACTAAAAATAAAAAATGGAACCGTATATTATGTATACAAAAGTAGAAAAATCTAGTCAAGAAGGCGGTGGAACTCTGGAACATCAAATAATTCTCGCCTTCCTCGTTGCACTGGTTTATTTATTGTCATAATAATTTCACTATTATTATAAAATATTTCATCCTTTCCCTGTGGCTATTTCCATTGTCTTCCAAAAGGTACCATTACATTTACGTGTGCTCCTTTTTTCATAGATTTCGTAATTTCTCCTGGAAATACTTCCCATCGAATATCACAACGACGTAATTTCCTACCTCTTTATCTATCTCTTTGAAAACTGGAGTTTCTCTATCATCAGCAGGTCTGTCTTCATCAGAAGGAAATTCTTCAGTCCATGGACTGTCATCTCTTTCTTCATATTGGACTTCATTTTCGTTGGCACTGGTATCTGGGGAATAATGACGTTCACGTGTTTTCTTGCTTTAGCTTGGGTTACCGTACCGGAACAAGAAGACTGAGGTTCATCAAGATCTACAATGGCATCATCTTTAACTGAATCCGCAGCACTGATATTATGAAAATCTGTAGCGCTTATACTTTTCCCAGGCGGAACGTTTAGTTGTTTTTTTCTTCTTATTTGTCTCGTTCGTGTTGCTTCCACTCGTGTGTTGCTAAGATGTTGCATAAAACTGTTTTCAACAACTTCAGTTACTTCTTCAGCGACAATACGACCGCACAAGCGGTTCAATACTTCTTCTCTTTTCCTAAAACCCTCCTTTAAATTTTCTACGCCTCTCTCTGCTAACGTCTCTATTAACTTTTTTAGTAGACAAGGAAATTCATCCTTTGGTACAGAGGTGAACTTGGTTCCGTGAGCAGTCTTCTTCCATTTGTTTAAAACTTTCATCCAGTTTTCTTTCATTGAACGAAAATACGCCACATCCAATGGCTGGAGAAGGTGTGTAGTATTTGGCAATAGTGGAAGTAATAAATTTAGGAACCAGTCTTCAAAAATTTGAAAATCAAACCACCCTGAACTTGTATGATTATACCGTGCATTGGGAGGAACATTTTGAGTCCATGTAGACCACAGTTTTTGGGATTTACAATTTATATAGAGTGCTTCAGAATTTCCGCATACCATTATAGAAGTGCACGCTTTTGATGCATTTCTGATTCTTTCGGGGTACTTTGTTCCCCTTTTGGTGATTATTTTTTCGATCCTGGGTCATCCACTAAATTTGTTTCATCAAAATTCCATAAATTGGAAGGAGGGATTCCTTGCAATTCTTTCTCCAAATTATCGAAGAACGTGTTTACAATTTCTTCGTCGGTTGCGGCCCTAGCATGTGAAATATTTTGCGCAAATCTCTGAGAGAGTTCTTTATGACGCTTGAGAAACAAATTTACCCAATCAGAACCGGGTAAGTTTTTATTGAAACAACTTACATTCCTGCCCTGGCGATCTAAATAGGATTGCACAACGTATCTAAGGTCAAAAGCAGCAACTGGAAATCCAAATATTGACCGACATTGCAATTATGTGACCACTGAATACTCGTTAGTAAAAAATGTTTGTCTCCCATGTAACTTCTCATGTTTTCCTTTCAGCTTAAACCAAAGCGTATTCTTATGAATGCTATACTTCTCTGCTGCTTTACGTATACTTATTCTTTTCCCTTTAATTTCTTCAAGGGCTTTTGCTAACTTTTCGTTAGTGTAATTTTTGTAATTTCGAGATCCGGGCTTCCGTTTATAATTGCGTGGCATCGTAAACCTGAAAAAATCGGGTTTTTGATTTAATTTTGTGATCTTCAAGTACGTTTGACATTATAGCTTCCACAAGGGTTACTTTGGGACAGTTTTGTCACAAAGTAACCCTCAAATGCCCTGATTTTTGCTTTGGTCTTGGACACAAAATGAAAAAAAAATTCAATCGAATATTATACTTCCATAAAATGAAGCTTGATAGTATTAGTTCAAAGTGCACTTACTTGTATTTAAATATATAGGTCCAATTTTCTTCGATAATATATAGTAGCACGACAATGCTAAGACACGTGATTTCTTGCTTCTAATCTTTGTTTCTGACACACTAAGGTTGGGATTCGGAAAGTTGGTAAAAGGTGGCAGCACATGATGTACTTTAGATAATATATGGTATAATCATGCTGACATTCTACAGAAAACCGCCAAATTTAAATTTATCGTTTTTGAATAGATTGTTCCAAAGTTACCCAGCAGTCACAAAGTACCCCCACTTTACGGTATAATAAAAACAGTAAAGAAAAATAATAATTCATAAGGAGTCAAATAAAAAGACTAACCGTGAAAATATTATCTAGTATAGCTAAGAATATACAAGGGTCTAGGAAATTCCGCTGAATTCCCAAAACGCCGACGACCATTTCGCCGACTGCGCACATTCTGCCCAATTTTAATGTTAGACCATTACGCCGAATGACCAGACCGACGAATGACCAAAGCACCAAATGTCCAAAACACGGAATGCCTAAAACGCCGTCACAATTATTTTATAGGTTCAAAAAGTCAACACTCAATAATGTAGGACTAGATGCCGTCACCAGTTTTTTTATAGACTACAGTAATTAAGTAACTTATAAAAGCCGATAGGGTTGAAAATAAATCTATTGAAAGGAAAAACTGAGGTTTATGCGTTATGTAGGAGTATTTCATTGATTTATGTCAAAATAAATTCCTGGTATTGTGTAGCTGTCTTCCATCTGTTAACTAATCGCATATGTATTTATAATGCAACAATGTATTAAGTGTAGGCTTATTATATGTAGTTTGTTATTTGTGTCTGTATGTTGTTATTTTGGCTAACCATACCAGAGTTTAGTCTCCATAAACACTAACTCTGATAGTGACCCCTATTAATGAACATGGAAATGATAATTAAACTGCCAGATCTAATGACCTTCATTCTTCTGATGAAGATAATAATGAGCATTAATGCAAATAAAGTGATTTTAGATGATGTTGATAATTAGTGAACAGACACTCCCGGAGAGATCAAATTTTAAGTTTGATGAAACCTCAGTGGGTATAAATATTCTCATAAACAAAAGTTCATTAGATGTTTTAAATAATTCTAGTGGTTACCGGCATGGGACGTTTCGGCGCAGCCATTGTGGTACCACGGTTCGGTGCTGGGACGTTTCGGCACCAAAAGGTTTCTACCCCCTATTTTCAACCACCCTCGGTTTTCTTGCACCTGGTTTCTAATATCTAAGATTCTTATGCAAATTATTGAAACAGTCCTTTAATCTGAAGTCCCTTTGGTAGTACGTGGGCTCTAACATCTGAAGTTATTTAACAGATTCTTGAAGTTGGCCCAACATCTATGGTCCTTTTGATAGATGCTTTTAAAATTTTACAAAATCCAGCCCCTTATAGATGATGCTTCAAAATGCCCCAAAATCAAAAGTCCTTTTCACAGAATATTTACCCAAACTTTGTAATAAACAAGATAGTAAATTGTTGTAAAGACGGATATTTGCAAGAATCGTATTAAATGTGGTTTTAAACTAAAGCATACAATTAAAGCTGATGTTTTGGCTAGTTCTACAAGACTCACCATCAGTACAGGAACTTAATATATGCAATTGTTTGTTTTTCGTCATCAATTCACGTGAAAAAGTTTCACTCTTCAAAAATGTCATAACTTTTCCACATCTGTCAAATTTCAATTAATGATTATTAAAAATAATAACACTTTTTCATTTATAAAGTGGAAACGCTGCCAATACGCTCATAATAAAATGCAAGATTGTTTCAGTAAATGTGTATTTAACAAGTTCACTACTTTAACTAGCGCATCAAAGCATTTAATCTGTCAAAAATGTAAATTGCAGCATCTTCAGTCACTTCTGATAAATTACAGTCTGAATATTTACCTTAATCTTCTCCGCGAAATAATAATATTAAAAAAAATAGTTAAGCATCTTAAATTAGCTAAAAAGTTATATGAAAACGTAAAAGAATAAGTCAAAGTCTACTATTGAATATTATTAAGTCATAATAAAAACATTAAAAAAAGAATAATTCAAATACAAACAAGAATAGGTAAGTCTCTAGTCTATACTCTAAGAAGACTAACGGAGAAAACATTATCTGATCTATCTCAGAATACTTAAGGGTCTAGGACATTCCACCGAATTCCCAAAACGCCAACGATCATTTCGCAGACTACGCGCATTCCGCCGAATTTCAATATTGGATTATTATGTCGAATGTGACCAAAACGCCGAAGAAATCCCCGATTGAGCTTATTTTGCCGAATTTTAATGTTGTACCGTTATGCCGACAATGATCAAAGCGCCAAATGACCAAAGCGTCGACACGATTATTGTATAGGTCCAAAACGCCGATACTGAATAATGTAGGACGCGAGTCCGTCACCAGTTTTCTTTTATAGATTGCAGTTAGGCAACTTATAAACATCTATGGAGTTAAAAAAAATTTGCTGAAAAGGAAAACTGAGATTTGTCCGTTGCGCAGGTGTATCTCATTGACTTATGTCAAAAGCTTGCCTCCAATAAAATGTCTATGAGACTACAGAACTCCTCCAATCGGGCCAACCAATGGATAGTCTCCGTAAACACTGCCAAACAAAAGCATCTCATTCCAACATCCTGCCCTTATCAAGAAGTAACTACGTA
Source organism: Vesta saturnalis (assembly GCA_036346205.1). NCBI lineage: Eukaryota > Metazoa > Arthropoda > Insecta > Coleoptera > Lampyridae > Vesta > Vesta saturnalis. The sequence goes on along the minus strand of JARFJB010002143.1, from coordinate 2,339,774 downwards.
CAAAGATTACGTAACCATTTCCCTACAAAGGAATGTATTACCGATTCGAGACGACATTATCTACCTAGGAATAACATTTACCAAGACCTTTAACTAGAAAGCAGACTAAGACAAAACTCTTAAAGTACGAATCGACTTACCTGCTGCATTGTACGTTACCCTAAAACCAAAACACTATACACTATAGAATACCTATCGAAAGCACAACACAACACGCTAACATTACCACTACCACAGAACCACTACAAACACTACAAACAAACTACACAAACCATAGGATATTCGGCAAAACAGAAGTTACCAAACCACCCTCCGTATTCCATATACCTCTCTTGCTCACACCCAATACCTAAAGTCCCTCGGAAAAAAGCTTAGGCGCAAATATAAGTATCTACTAGCTATCGTTATACAATACTCCAAAAACCTCCCTGAGTAATTTGAGAACTACCTAAACTTTGGCCCACGGTTACAATCCAGTGTGGAAGCACACGTACTTAAAAAACATTTGGTAAAATAATATTATTTAGAAATATCATAGGTAACTGTTATAACAAATTACAGATGATATTATTCAGTAATAATTAGTAAATTGTCCTTTATTGTAGGAACGTTGAAATCTACAGTTAATGAGATAATAATTCTCATATAGCACTGGAAACTACATCATTGTCATTAGCGTTAATGGGTAATTAGAAATTTTCCATATAAATAAGCCCTATTTCAGAACACGTTTAACAATTACTCAAATTTAAATGTACTAAACTATCATCTGAACTTAGAGAACGGTCAGAGCTTGTGATTTACTATTGACAATGTTTAAAAAATGCGCGGAGTGTCCTACCGAACAATTTATAAAATACGCGAAGAGGCTCAGCAAAGGGAACTCAAACCATCCCACGGAGAGAAAACCAAACTGAATCTAATTCACGGAAAAATACCTATGACGAAGGAGTAAAGTCAAGAATTAGGAGGATTTGTACGATTTTTTTTTGAAAAATCTACCAACAGGTCGCAGTATTTTAAATACAGTTAATAACAAGCAAGACCTACCAGTTTTTTCAAAAACAACATTTCAAAGACTATTGAATATACCAAAAGAGGTCGAAATTCGGTATGGTTAGAACGAACAGATATCATATCTTGGAGACAAGTAAAAGCGTTAAGGGAAAAGCCAGCCTAATGTAAACCTTGTTTATACCGATGAGTCTTGGATCAATATTGGGGCTTCGGTCACGAAGGAATGGAAGGACACCACAGTTAAAAATCCACAAGATGCTTTCCTGAAAGGACTACTGGATTAAGAGTTCCAACCCAGAAAGGGCCTCGTTTTGTTTTATTGCATGATAGAGGTAAAGAAGGTTTTGTGGAAAGGGCCAAATTAACGTTTTTGGCCAAAAAGTGAACAGCTGATTACCACAACGAAATGGACGGCGATCTGTATGAGGATTGATTTGAGAATACCCTCATACCAAACTTGCTGAAAGATAAGGAAAATTCCTGCAAATTAGATTTTTATTTCTTTGAAATATTCATCATATCCATCATTGGTGAGGGAATTTTGTTTTTCAAGAGAACCTGTGACCTTTGTCAACTACCGTCCGCAGTAATTTTGTTTCTGGTAATCTTCTACCGCAGGATAAAACCCTGAATATTATCCTCCACTGAGAGACCTGTAGAAGCCGTTTGGAACCGAGCAAGCTTAGGACTAGCCCCAAGGAATACTTGGGCAGTAGCTTATCTTTGGGTGGCGCCAGAATCCGTTTTCAAATAAACATTATCGTACCTTATAGGTATCTTAAATAAAAGTTTTTTTTCCAAACGAGTCTTAAACTTTGTACTGGTGCTCGTTAAGGGCAAGCGTCACTTTCCACCACCGAAAACCAATCACAGTTTTAGAAATATTTACTAAAAAGCAAAAACTGACACTAATATACCCCCATCAAACGCACTCGCACGCCCACGCGCACACGCACACACACAGACATGCGCACACGCACACGCAGAGGCACACGCATACGCACGCGCATGCGCACCCCACGCGCACGCGCGCGCGTACAAGCACAAGCACACGCACACGCGCACGCACGCACGTCATGCACACGCACACGCACGGGCACACGCACACGCACAGACACACGTACACGCACGCACCCGCACGCCCACACGCTCACGTACATGCACGTGCACGCGAACGCTCAGCCGCATGCACGGACGCACGCACGAACACGCACACACACGTATACATGCACACGCACACACATATGCACACGCACACGCACACGCACACGCACACGCATACGCACACGCACACGCGTACTCACACGCACACGCACGCGCACGCGCACACGCACACGCACACGCACACGCACACGCACACGCACACGCACACGCACACGCACACGCACACGCACACGCACACGCACACGCACACGCACACGCACACGTACACGCACACGCACACGCACAAGCACACGCACACACACGCACACGCACGCACGGGTGCACGCACGGACGCACGCACGCACACACATACAGACACACACACGCGTGCGCGCACACAGACAAACATCATGTTCGATCTTAGGAATACTTTCTCAAACGCTGTACAATGGGGTAATAAGTGGATTAGCGTTAGTGAAGAAAGTCAATTGCGTAACCTCCTATACCTTCATATGTACACGTAGGTTGTAAAGTAATGTGTCTATACTGTACCTGATCAAACATTCAATTGCCTCTTCCTTGCATTTGCACCACGCCCTCTTTGTCTCTGCTTTTTTTCAATTGAAAACATTTCTCGTACTATTCACACCTTATATACCTTTTGTGAGTGTAGACCACACCCCTTGTCTTTCAATTCGAAATGTCCACAATCTCCAATTCAATATTATCCCTGACGCAAGACATGATTGTTGCCCCTAAGATTAAATATTGACCACAGCGCTCAATTTGACTGTAACTCTCAACAACGTCTTTATTTATAATTGGTCTCTCATACGCGTGAAAATAAACCACAACTGTGGATTTGACCACAATGTTTAGCTTGACCACAACGTCCAACAACGTTAAGGTTGAACATGACGTTCAACTTCACCACAACCCTTAATTTTAAGAATGATTGCAACAAAAAGTCGGCCAGAACACGTTTTTTGAAGTCTTTTGCCTGGATAGAACTCTGATACATCAATCATCTCTAATGTCTCCAGAAAAATAAATGTAGAATGCTAGGTGTTGTCGGGGATATGGCTGAAGTTGCTGTCGATTTGTCCTATTCTTGTGATAGTAATTATTCAAGAACTCTTGTACTTCAAATCCTACATATGTAATATTGTTAAATTCAGTTTCGTAGATGCACCTCTTTTAACAATTCCCTTTGGTGAAATTAGCTATAACAACTCCTATTATCACTACTGGAAGAAGAAATAGCCAGGTCGTCTCAAATGATGCTCGCACATTTAGCAAAAAGCTACATCTCTGAATAGCGTTTGCTTGCAAAATTTTCCGTTCTTCCTGTGATCACGGACATGAACACTGACTTCCACTGGTGATAGCAGGTGTGGAAGACCAAATTTCTCGAAATCACTAAAGATGAAGTTTTTTTGTGATCCCCAGACATTACTCATCTTTGTTCCAGTTTATTAGCATACGTTTATTAGATTAGTTACAGATAGTCTAGACCCAATAACTACTAAACAAGTATCAAATTCTTGTTATTAGCGTACGGGATAAAATTCTGAGGCATGCAAAACGCATCTTATAAAAATAAGCGGTGCGAATATTGCTTTACATCAATCTTGCAGAGATAGCTGCAGTAACGTCTATAATTATACAACCGGAACTAAATTTATTCCGAAACCAAAACATTTAATAATCTAGCAGTTGTTATCATGTGGTAAATGTCAGTTTGCGTAATAGTAGAAGTTCAAATTTTTTTACCGAAATCGATTAATTTTTGCACAGTTTAATTTAATGAATTAACGTTTGACAACCTCTAGTATAATAAAATTTTCCAGCAGTTTTGTAAATTTTAAAGGAGTTTGATGTTTTTCAATTAGCGATGTTTGACCGTGTCATTGGTTATCGATATAATTTTCAGAACAAAAGTTTTGCATTTTGATATAAAATAAAAGTGTTGGTAGCGGACCGTCGGTAGCTCCTCTGTCCACATTGCAAAACAAAAGTATTCCGTTAGATCTATCCAAAGTTCGACCATTGCTTCATATTTATATTAATTGCTGTAATGTCTCAATATTGAGTCTTATAGAGTCTGGAAGCGAAGTTATTTGTATCAGTGAGGAAGCGCTATTTTAAAATTAGCCAATTGGCAAAATTCACTAAGCTTTCTGTAACGGGTACGCAGCTGCGAGGAGCTATGATAAAAAATAGTGCTAGGGTCAGATTTCAGGTGTGGTTCCCCTTTTCAGTGGAGTATATACCCGTTGCGTTTGAACATTCTTTTTTGGTAATTAAAAACTCAATATCACTGAGCAATGCGTTGATGAAACGACCACGGAACCTGTTACGCTTTCCCAAACGGCGTCAACTCTCACCGACCCCACCAAAGTAACATTGGATTTTACGAAAGAAATGGAAGAAAGGTTAAGAAGCATTCCCAATATAGACCCTAATTAGCGTCAGCAATTCAAGGTTTTACACGAGGAACATCGACAACTCTTTAGCAATATCCCAAGTCGTACCAACTAATATATGCATGTTATTAAACTGCATAACACCACTCTATTTTTGCGCATGCCCTATCTTATACCTTTTTGTTTGAGAGCGTCTGTAGAGGAGGAAATTAATCGCATGTTAAAGTTGGGTGTCATCAAAAGGGAGGCGATAGAATATACCGATCCCATGGCAGTTGTCAAGAAGAAAGACGGAAGCGTTCGCATACATTTAGATGCTCATTTCTTGAATTCGCGAGTGATCTCGGATTATCAGTCCCCGGTACCACCCGAGGAAATTTTTTTGTCTCTTTCTAGAGTCAGTTACATAACGACCATAGATTTAACCTCCTCTTATTGGCAGATTCTCTTAAGCGAAGATAGTAAGCAATATACGGGATTTCTGTTTAACGGGAGGTCTTACACCTACCAAGTTCTACCTTTTGGTTTAAAAACAGCAGCCGGTTCTTTCGAGAGCTATGGATGTGATTTTGGGGCTTGAATTACTCCAGCTTGTATTCAATTACGTCGATGACCTTTTGGTTGTGTCAGTCGTTTTGTGCTCACATGCAACATATTAGGAAACTTTTTGTTCGATTTAAGGAGGCCAACATGACCATAAATATTAGGAAATCAGATTTTTTGCCCGGGGTGGAATTTTTGGAACATATTATAACTACTATGGGCGTCAAATCTGATCACCAGAAATTGGCTTCAATACGACAGTTCCCTAGACGGGAACAGAAAAAATTTGAGCAAACCAAAAGATTATTTTTAAATACCGTGATGTTATCCTATCCCGATTTTTCGTTTCGAAACCCTTCTACTTACAGTCAGATAGTTCCAAGTTGGCCATCGGGGTTGAACTGTACCAACTTCGCGAAGAAGGCGAACATCAGGTTATAGGGTTTGCTAGTCGAGTCCTTCACGGGTCAGAATTACTATTTACGATCACAGGAGAGGAATTGTGGGTTATTACTTTCGGCTTGAAAAAATACCGCATGCTAGTTGGGCTAATCACGTTAAGGGTATAGAATGTCCATTTAATATCGTTCCTCATTTGAGCACTGGTTACTCACCTTGTGATATCGTAAATATTTCACGTCCCAGGGATCACTTTGCCACTTAACTGGGAAAAATGTTTCCCATCTCAGCCACTGAATCGCAGGCGGTGATTTGGAGTAAAGTTCGTCATAATTTTGACAGAAGTACAAGAGAGCGCCTACGAGGTTTCAAATGTCAAGGTGACCGACTGTGTATCGACGACCACCTTTTACTTAAGGAAAGTAATATTTCGGACGCCTCCAGGAAACAAATATCAAAGTTTCTCCCCTTATATTCCGCTCCCTTTCGCAGTATAGCCAAACCCTATCTGAACGTGTGCCGTTTGTTGTATGATGAGATGAATTCTATTAAGGGGACTTGTAACAATACTAACCTGAAGTTTTATCATAGGCCCGAATCCTAGGAATATCTATGGCTGTGCCCTAGGTACCTTGCGTGGATCAAAAATAAGTAGAAGCCTGGTTGCATATACCCATTTCTTTTTGTTCTCATTTTGTTTCCTATTTTTATTATTCATATTATTTTATGCATGTATTGTTTACTCATATTCTCTAAATGTTTCTTGAGCATGTTTTCTAATGCACGTTTAGTTTGCCTGGTTAAGCTGATTACTAATTAAGTTTTGATTAGTACTTATGGCTCTAGTTCATAGCGGAAGATAGCGAAGGACCACGATCCGAAGCGAAGGACGTTGAAAACTCTCTGGATGTTCCCGAGCGGACATCGTAGAGCTTTCAAAGGAGCGTTCTGTAAGTAGCGGACCGCTAAAATTTTATTATTATAATAAACATGTCAAATCGAAATTGTTACCGCGATAGAAGGGTTAATTAATCGGATTTGATGTATTTTATTATATATTAAGTCGTAATTTGAGAATGGTTTTCGGGATATTCTATTTTTGTAACTAATAGTGGCTAAAGGCTGAAAAACACATGTTAGGGTAGAAAAAAGCAGGTGTACGATCGACACTGCTTTATTGCCGGGGACCGTAACGAATCTTTAAAAGTTGCTGTATGCACATTCTTGTGGTAAAAACTTCATAAATGTAACAATTAGTTACGTCGGAACATAGCGAAAATCCAAAGGGATCTTTGTTTGGTAAGTTGAAACTCGAGACCTAAATGTAGGGCTTGTTACGGACGAATGCATACTTTTAAAATTAAGATTTCGCTCAATAATTAATATCAAACTGTTCCAACGTAATGTTTCTTGTTTTTTTATTACTTTTGAAAAACGGGGGTGGTTTTTCGGAAGTAGATATAGTTAGTTTGAAATCGGAGGGGAAGGCAGTTGCTGTTGAAGGTTTGATTGAGCCGGATTGCTTTGATTATTTTAATTAGAAACTCCCATTGTAAAGCATTCGGTCTATATATTTGTCGTGTACCTTTAGAAAAACTAAAATGTTAATTCGTTCTTTTCTTTTTGTGTAGGTTTTAATGTAAGTTTTTCCAAAAGTTAATCTATCAATAATAGTTGTTGCCTCGAACTTAAACCGCGTACCTTAACTCGTCGTGTTGTGGTAAAGTGTTTACCAAAATGGAATATATTCAAGTGTAAGTAGGTGGTTTCATGTAAATGACAGCTAGCAGCAAATAATTCTACAAGCCTATGTAACGTATTAAAATCGAGAATTGCCTTGCAAAGGTATCTCATTCGCACGCGGGTTTATTAAGCTGAAATCTGCTAAATTAAAAGACCTTGATCGTCCAGGAACCCCGTTGTGCCAGTGCTCTAGTAAATTTGGTACATTAATATCAATTTTGTGAACATTCGTATCTTTCACTGCTCTCTCATTCGTTTTTTAAAAGGTGGACTTTACACAACTAGAGTACGTAAGCTACGCTATAACGAACACCACACGGCCTTAGGTTTAACTTATTTTAAGAAATAGTTTGGTACATAGAGTTTGAAACAAGTAAAATGCTTTGTTTTGAAAGCGACGTAGTAGTGAAGCAAGGTTTAAATATCCGCTATTCTTTGTAACTACACAAACATGCACACATGTAACAGCCTTACGTTTGAATGTTACTCGTTTCCTTACATCCTCGTTGTTATCAAGGTACGTACTATGCAAGAAATTAGTTTTTACTTAAGAACGTAGAAGTGACGTAAGGGAGGTAAACGAAGTTGTACATTCGTAGTGTTTTTTGACAGAATTGGAGTTACAATTTAATTTTCTGACGAAGTAAACGAAGACACTTTCAAATTTTATCTTGTCCTTTCTACCTTAATGAGTAGCAACATTAATTCAAAAAACCTTATTGTTTCTCTTAAGCCGCTTAAGAGAAATTACGGGTAAAGGCGGACGGATCGAAAAAGCAGCGGTAATAGTGAATTTTGTTTCAAAAACTCTCTAAGATCATAAAGGAAATACTGTTTATTATTACGAGTACACATTTAATCACCTATAGTTCTATTAATCTAATGGAGGCGTTTCAATAGAATATTCTAAAGACCAACACTTTGTGCTATGATCAAGAAGTATTTTCGTGTCCTTTTTGTTCAGCCTCTCTTTGGGTTGCGCTGTTTTGGCCTAGGGTCCGCACGGCTCACTCCTAAGTTTTCTCGTGTTTTTTTTTCCTGCCTATCTGATCCAGTCCTAACATCGTAGACTGTAGTCAAGTTAGTCACTGTTGCCAAAATAAGAATTTGGGGTAGTGACTTAGTTGGCCGTTGTGACAGTGTTGTGTATGGTTATCTTACTGTGCCAGACGAAACCAAGAAATACCGCTTTTCTTAATCTCGCTGCTTTACTCTGACTTCCACAGGGTGTACTAGCTAATAAAAATTACTGATTTACTACTTTATGCTTCAAATTAAAGATTGAAGTATAAATAAATAGAAAGGATGGGGAGAGGGCCGAGCTCATGGATCTACTTAGCATTCGGTAGGTAATTGACTCGATTGCTGTTGCCGTCTACAATGTGTCAGGTTTTTCAGAGTTTTCCTCATCCATATACATCGACATGATCACTACATATTTGAACATTATGTGCGGTCATTTCGACGAATGCTCTAGTATTAACTTCCCCCTCAGAACTCTAACTCTATTTCTTCCGATCCTATCCTTAGCACACCCATCTTTAATTCCACCATGCATATATAATTAATGTATGTATATGGCTGAAGGGTCTTGGGAACCTCAATCAGTGCGCCTTCCCCACTGGGGGGGGGGGGGAGAAGAAACACGTTTACTTTTCCTATTTTTATATAGGAAGCCATTTACATCGCAGCTCGGATTTACCCCATTTGCAGTTTCCTTAATAAAATCATCACTACTTTCGATATAAAGAATGTTTTGCCTTCAAGGGCAACATCGCTTGCAAGAGATTTTCTCCTTCAGAGAGTAAAAAATTCGACATGATTTGGTGCAAACATTGTAGTCCTAAATTTGTGAAATTCTACTGTTGCATCTATAGGTATCCTAATGACAGTAGCTTCTTTGATTACCTTAGTTTGAAAGTCGACTATCTTCTGTTTCAGTTTCAGTTTTGCGATATCTCAATTCTGGGAGATTTGATTTTCATCTACCACTAATCCTGCTGATCATAGTGCAGAAACATTTGCTATTTCATGTGATCTCTAACCTTCTCACAGAACATTTGCTTTTCCCTCGTTAAGTCTACCTGACTATTGTCTAATAGAAATAAGTTCTACTGTCTGCAATTCCTCTGTCACAACACTGATGTAACTTTTGGTATATTGAGTCAGCTAAATAAAGTGATATTGTTTCTAGTTTTCGGCATGGAGATATTCAGTTCCAAACAACCACACCATATCCCAAACCTGGTTCAGTAGGGTTTGTGCTGATGCTAAATCTTTCAAAAATAAATCTTATGCCAAACGGAAATCCGTAAAAAGATCTCGAGTCATGCAGACTACGTTGGTACTAAAAGTAACTGCAAAAGCATCTTCACTAAAAAATTGTTCGAATAACCAAAATACAATGAGCTGGCTACATGTCCTTTGACTAATCATAAATTTTGGTGTTTGGCTTAAGCCATTTGTAAAATCCTTGGTACAGCTTCATGGCCCCCGATGGCATTTTTTAACGGATTTGTAATGGCCGAATCTGTAAACCAAGCCAATCTTTTTGTGGATTTATTTTGCACCAAACACGTATATTAGTGATTCTGGAAAAGAGCTGCTACTAGTCAACTCTTCTTCATACGCTATGAAATATGTTCACTTCTGATACGAGCTTTTAGAATCGATCATCAGCAGACTTAATTCCAATAAGGCGACTGGCCTAGAAGGTATTCCAATTATTGTCTTAAACAAATGTTTCCCCGAACTAGTACTGCTCCTATTTAAGATTTACTCAATCTCTGTGTCTTCTGAAGAACTTCCTTCGTCATGAAAGTTAGCAAATGTTCAACTCACTCCGAAAAAATACGATAAAATCGATCTTTTTAGCTACCCAACAACTGCCATTACTTCTATTTTGTCAAAAGTCATAGAAAAGACCATCAACCAACAGCTACATTTTTCTTAAGTGTATGTAACAAGCCCCTTGGTGACCACTAATATACTTTTACTTCAATAGGCAATCCTCTATCATAGGTGATCCACGTGTGAACCGATACATTAGAACTATCCGGTAAAACACTTATGGTCACTTTAGATATTTCAAACGCTTGACCAAGGTTGGTATAGATAAGTGTTTACTTGCCAAACTCACCTCGTTTAGATTCACTGATACGCTCATCAATGAGGTTTCCAGGTTTCTTGATAAATACGAATATGTGTCGTAGTTCTTGGTTTCTTTTCAAAAAAAGTTGGCATGAATTCGGTGGTGCCATACAGATCAGTCATAGGGCCTAAATTTTTTCTGCTGTACATAAATGATTTCATTTCTTCAACAACTAACACTCTTCAATGTGGTTCATTCAACAGTGACATACAACGAATGTGGAAGTAGTAATCTAGTTAAATTTACTGCTAACAAAATTCTTCTTGTGTCCGTCCGCCAAAAAAGTTCGATTCTTTCCTGTTGTAATATTGAATAGCACACATCAGACTCAATTACTGTGTTACGAGTTTATCTTCAGATCTATCATGGGTTGAGCATCTTCTGTCAGCTACTAAAGCAGCTGATCGTAAAATATGCTTTTTGTACAGATCTAAGCAGTAGTTTGCCCCCCCCCCCCTTCGATAACTTTATTTTGCCATATAACGCTCAAATTTGACCACATCTAGAAACCAAGCCAGTGTGCATGTGATAACACGACCTGTAATATTTAGGAGGTAATAGGTTCGATTCCCGTTACCGTCTACCCTGAATGAGGCTTTTTCAGGGAGTTTTTCTCATAAACATATAGCGGCACTTCGTATATGCAAACGATGTGTGGCTATTTAGGCGAATGCTGTGGTAGTATCTTCCCCCGTAGAACCCTAACTTCGTTCCTTCCGATTCTATCCTTAATCCCACCATACATACATAATTAATGCATGTATGTTGGGAATCCATTACTGTGGCTGAAGGAGCTTGGAAAGCTCAAGGAGCGCGTCTTCCCCCTTGGGGAGGGAATGAAACACATTTCCTTTTCCTTTTTTCCACGTCTAGAAAATAAATCTGATCTCTGGGTTGGTTGGTCCCCAATACGCTCCAAATATCGTTGCCCGTATTCAGCAAAGCGCACTTAGGCTTATAAATGAATCGTCTTTAACTTCTTAGTAGCTGACAAAAGATGGTCAACTCGTAATAGATTTGAAGATACAGTCATTCCCTACATACTAACAGAATCTAAAATCTTAAGATCTGAGTCATATATACTATTTTTTTTTGGCGGTTACAAGGAAATACTAAGTTATTAAATTTAACTAGATTATTACTTCCCTATTCATGGATACGTTGAATGTCTTTGTTGATTAAAATGGCCATTTCAGTTTTAATATCTTGATTTGAGTTAGAAGGTACACTACAATATTGATTAGACTGCGGTGAACTACAACGACATATGCAGTCGTCAATCTGGATCAGGTAGGTCGTTAAAGATATAAGATCAATTATATATGCTTCAATGCCAACTTCTTAAAAAATAATTCTTTTATTTGGACTGAAAATCATACAAAAGAATTAGAAAACATTAAAAAAACTTATAACCAGAGCACCAACTCTTAAAACTTTTAACCCAAATCTAGAAATTACTATTCAGTGTGATAGTTCAGGGAAGGATTAGGGTGTTGCTTAATGCAAAATGGTCATCCAGTGGCATTTGCGTCAAGGTCTCTAACTGACACTGAAAAAAAATATGCACAAATTGAAAAGGAATTATTAGCTATTACTTTCGCATTTTCTAAATTTTTTTTTTTTTGCTTATGGCCACAAAGTAAAAGTACAGTCCGATCATAAACCACTTATCCCAATTTTCTCAAAAGATCTTGAAAAAGTTAATGCACGTTTACAAAGGATGTTATTAAAATATGATATAGAAATAACATATTTATCTGGAAAACAAATAGTTAGTGCACATACACTTTCACGTTCATACTTAAAAGTTGAAAACCCAAAAGATCCAGAAATGGAGTATGTCATACATTCATTGTATAAAAATATAAACTTATCTGATTCTAAAAAAATCTTATTTCAAAAAGCAACATTAGAAGATAAATATCTGTCACATATAAAATATTGTGAAGATAAGTGGCCTACAAGTGATAAAGATTTAGATAGTGAAATAAAAAAATACTTTGGAATAAAGGAAAACATTTATTTATCTAATGATCTTCTATTTTTTAACAACAAATTGATAGTCTCTACCAATTTACGAAAGAATATGTTGTCTCTAATTCATGAGCCTCATTTCGGAATTATAAAATCAACACTGAGGGCTCGACAGTTATTTTAGTGGCCAGGTTTGTCTGCTAATATTACAGATTATATTAGTAGATGCGAAACATGTCAGATTAACAGGCGTTCTAATAAAAAAGAAACCCTAATGCATCATTCAATTCCCACTCGTCCGTGGCAATATATATTTTCGGATTTTTTTGAATTTAAAGGAAAAAATTTGTTGCTAATAGTAGATATCTCTAATTGGATAGAAGTTATCCGAATAACTAAAAAAAATGTTGAGACGGTAATACAATTTTGCAAAGAATTATTTTCAAAGTTTGGTGTATCAAACATGTTCTATGCGGATAATATACTATACAATGCTAAAATATTTAAAGAATTCGAAGATGATTGGAACTTTGCTGTTTCTCTAAGTAGCCCTTACCATCATCAAGCTTATGGATTGGCTGAAAAATCGGTAGATATTGTTAAACAAATGTTAAAAAAATCACCGAATATACAATTAAATACATTACTAATGGAACATCGCAACACTCATTCACCGTCCACTGGGTTTTCTCCATCACAGTTATTTTTGCACAGAAAAACAAAAACAAAAATACCAATCTCTGATGATAATCTTATTTCTAAAGTAATAGAGCAAAAAATTATTCAGAAAAAAATATAATATACAGAAACAGTATTATGATAGAAATGCAAAAGATTTGCCAACATTAAAAAGTGGTAAAAAAAATTTAATACAGAAAGATGATAAGGGTACAGTTCAAAAAATATGTAATGAAAGATTTTATACGGTAAAAGATGAACTGGGTACTGTATTGAGGAGAAATAGGAAATTTCTTAATAAAAGTAACTTGGCCCATGCACAAATACTAATACTTTATTATACGATTAGATTTTGAAGTTATCGCTAAAAATAATTATAATGAGGAAAGTACCAATAATAACGAAAACATATCCATTCAGAGTTTTAGTATAGAAGATTAAGAAGATGAAGAAGATAGTGATACTCCTAATTTAATTAGTGCTAATCCTAATTTAATTACGAAGCGAATACGTTTGTATCCATCATATTTGAATGATTTTGTTACTTGTTTTTCTACTGACTCTGAATCGGATCTAGAAAAAAAAAATTTTATGTACGTTAGGTTTAGTATTACTTTGCAAATATATTCTTAATTGGAATTTTAATTATATAAGGACGTGTTATGTATGTTAGGTTTAGTATTACATTGTGAATCTATTCTTAGTTGGCCTATCAAAAAAGCAGGATGACAGATGTCATCTGTAGCTAAAATGTAAGTCCTCGTTCATACATTAAAGCATTTAAAAAAATACTAAAACTTTTATTAATTATATACAACACAACAACCGGATTGTTCTAATGAGTTGAACATATGAAAGATCACCTGTGGAACGACTCTGCCTAAAACCATATGGTTGGTTACTAAGGAGTTTGTTAGGTTCCAGGAAAGAGAGTAGTTGCTGGTTGATGGCTTTTCCATGACTTTAGCCAAAATGAAAGTTATTAAAATATGTTTGTAGTTAGAAGGATCAGTCTTGGTGGCTTTCCTGGGAATAGGTTGAACATTTGCTGACTTCCATGATGACGAAATGATGATCGAATAAAGCACGAACAGGACTGATACTAGTTTAGGGTAACAGAGGATACCCTCTGGGACAGTTGCCTTATTAGGAACATACCTACTGATGATCGATGCTAGGAGCCTGTATCGAAAAAGAATTGGGTTTCATACCGTATGTAGAAGAGTTAACAAGGGGTACATCTTTTCCAGAATTATTAAGCGAGGTTTATGCATAAATCCACAAAAAGATTGATTTTGCCTACTGATGGCTTAGCTAAAGATCAATATTTACGATTTTACAAAGAAGATGTAGCCACTTCATTCCATTTGTGTTGTTCCAAAAACTGTTTAGCTTCAGAAAACGTAGTTTGCATGGCTCGCAACTGTTTTATTAGATTTCGATTTGGTATAAGATTTATTTTTCAAAGATATTGCATTATCACAAGCTATATTAAACCAGGGTTGGGAACGAGAATGACCTATTTGTTTTTTGCGGATGTATAACTCATCCCCATGAGGATGACTTCAGAGCAATGTCCGAATTATTCTATTATTTAATTACTTATTAATGTTAAATTACATTTTAATAAAAACATTTTGCCTTTTTACATATTCAATAGGTAAAATAAGCGTGGGATAAAAACATGTAACACATTATCAAAGTCGTTGTATAAACTTTGAATAACATTGTAGATTATGTAGATTAATGATGAAAGTGTTATATCAGAATAATTTCTGTTCTTTGATGATAACTTCAGTAAACTCTATGTGTGTATATTAAATATTTTCCTTTTGAAATTGATTTTGTGTGATCATTAATATTAAAGAGACAGTAATAAATTAATGTTTTATAAAGATTTTGTGACGTATATTTATTTTGTTGCATCTTATCTGTCGTGTATCCTCCAAGTTCTTGCTTTATATAACGAAACGAAGTTTTCATTATAACGAAAAATTATGTAGTTCAGTCTCAAAATTAAAAATTAAAATTCAATCGACACATGCATAAGTAATCAAATTATTTTAGAGAAAGTTATTTTTGAGAGAAAATGTGGGTTGCTTGTTTGCAAAGAATTCCACATAAAGATCTTGGAAACATTGTCATCAGCAAATACATTTCAAGTTACTGCGCATATTTAAGGAATTCCCTTGGGCACTGCTTGGAATGCCTTCGTGGCCTAAACTACGCGCGGCGTATGTTCACATGTATCCACGCCAGCGCCAAAAACTCTGATTAGTTAGGATCCCTAGGGGAATCCCAGAGCGGAGTGATGCTGTTTCTCCTTCTGCTCCTCACGTCTGACGTTCGGTCAAAGCAAGTCGGAAAAAGTTACGTAGAGTATAATATACATTTTTAAAGTACGTGCTATTATAAGAAATTTTAGAAACTTATGCTTATATTTTTCAATTTAGGCGCGATCAATAGCTTAATTTTCACGAATGGAAAGTACTTGCTCTAATCTAAACGTAAAGGTATTAAACTCTGAAGAGCCCTACGTTAAGCTTCAAGGAGCTACTTGTGGTTAAACTGACATCAAAGTTAGTATAAACTGTATTTTCTGCAGTATAGACTCTCCATCAAGAAACAGAGAATACATTTAATTTAAATTAACGTTTAAAAGTGTCGTTTTAAAGCAACTTTACATTTTTCACCATCAATTACTCAGAAATTTCCAAACAATATTTTTAATGTATGAAGTTTGTTGAAGCACATTTTGAACGTAAAATAAATATTTCAGTTTCTGTTACTTTACGTACTAACTACTTCGTT
Organism: Vesta saturnalis; assembly: GCA_036346205.1. Classification (NCBI taxonomy): domain Eukaryota; kingdom Metazoa; phylum Arthropoda; class Insecta; order Coleoptera; family Lampyridae; genus Vesta; species Vesta saturnalis. The sequence continues at coordinate 2,323,889 of JARFJB010002143.1, read as the reverse complement.
TACACACCTACATTGCTTTTTATTTGTTCGTAAATTTTTAATTAGTATCGTAAGATTACCAAAAACGTACTAAACTAACTTGTTTGTAATAAAATGCTTTCTACATAGAGGCCATATTTTTTCGATTAAGAAATTTACTCAGTTCATGAGTATTTCATAATTTAGTTTTACGGATGAGGTGAAGTGGGGTAAATGTGACACAAAATTTTACTAGTGCAAATTTGGCTGTAAATGCAAATTACAAAAAAATTGGAATTACTCCTTGATCATTTGTTTAACAGTCTCTGTAGATAGAATATTTGATTTTAGCAAAGACGTGGTATAATTTGAATTTTTTTAAATTGACTTGCTATATCACATTTGCCCCTGGCGTTGGGGGCAAATGTGATATTGGATTGTAAGTTATTATATAGTGTGCACATAATATGTGAGTGGGGTAAATGCGAAAAAACTGTTTTTACTTTTCTACAATTTGCTCTTTAGACGAACCATGTATTTTAAACATAGAAAAATGAAACGCTTTTAAAGAATACGAGAAAATAAGTTTTAACATTTTTTAAATAAATAAAATAAGTCTTGGCTACACAAAACACATTCATTTCAATCATTTTATCATATTTTAACAAACAGGGTGGCGCATTAGCGCGACAAAGTCCCATATCTCCTTTATTTAAAGAGATATAAAAAAAAATTAAATACAAAAGTTGTAAGATATGTTCTGGTGCATATTCCAAAAATATTTTTAATTATACAGGGTAGATCATAAAAGTAATTTTAAATTTTTTTTAATAGAAAACCCTATACAGGGTTTTCCACGGTAGGCGTTCGTTAGAAGTTTATGTGGTTAGAAACAATTTAGAAATCTGAATTTTTGGACTTAAGGGTTATTTAAGATTCTCTTTCATTCTAAAATATTTTCAAGGTCATGTTACTTCCGGTTATACCGGAAGTCGCACTCTTCCTTATTTTAAATGGAACGCCCTGTATATTATTTAATTTTTGGATTCTTGACAAAATTTTAGGATAAGTCTTATAAGGGTTTGCTATACCTTTTTCAACTGTTTCTTAGATATCTTGATCTTTTCAAAAATTTTGAAAGATGTAACCCTATTTTCAACACTGCTTGTCTTACTTATTTTGACTGATGGAAAGTGCTTCTGGAGTAGACAGAAGCATAAGAACTATACTTTTGAAATACTCATTGACATGATGTTCAAAATTTTATTAACTATTAAACAATTTTCAAAGTTGAAAAACTTTGTTAATTCAAATATGACACCCTGTATATTATTGGATGAATAGATGCAGCATTTAGTTATGTATCGTTTGGCTATAACATTACCTATACCTATTATCGACAATTTTCTTGTTAACTAATATTTTCTACTTTAATGTGATTTTTGACAGAAACTGAAATGTTTTTCAAAAATAAAATGAACTTAATTCAAACTACACAAATTCTATTTTATTAAAACAATGAAATAAAACAAGAAGATAACAAAATTGAGAGCATAATAACAAATGAAAAATATAAAACAATTATTTGAACATAACTAGAAGAAAAGTAATAAAAAGATAAAATGAATCGTTACAAATGTTCCACATGACCGACAATTTGATTTAAGCATTTTATAACTCCATAATATACTCCTTGCGAAATAGATCGCCGAATTTCGTGTGGACACATACTATTGAATGCATTGTGAACACGATTTAGCAATTCCTCTCTAGTTTGAACTGGCCTAGAGTACACTAATTCCTTTATACGACCCCAGAGGTAAAAGTCCAGGGGCGTTAAATCGGGTGATCTGGGTGGCCAGTTCCAAGGTCCTGTGGGCCAATCCACCGATATTCAAACATCAATGTCAACTGTTGGTGTACAGCTATAGTGGAATTTGCGGGAGCACCATCCAGCTGATACCAACTGTTTGCCCTGTCAAATGCAGGTAGAGTATTTAGAAAATCCATAACAAATCCACGGAGAATTTCAAGATATCTCGCCTCATTCAAATTTTCATCGTACACTTGATATTACTATTATCCATAACTAAACAAAAACGTTAAAACTAAATTGGAACTGGTGATTACGTTCTCTTGTTACATGAGGATTATCTTGTGCCCAGTAGTGATTATTTCGGCGATTGAAAATTCCTTCTCTACTGAATTTTGATTCATCGGTCCAAATAATTTTGTGAAGAAATCTCGGATATTCGGTCATTTGTACAAGAATAAATTCACAAAGTTAACTCGTCGTGCCTGATCACAGTTATTACCGAAAAGGATGCATTTTATACTTCTTTAATATTCTGTGGATTGATGTTTGTGAAATATCCAAATCCAGTGCAGCTGCTGTAATTGAAGTTCGTGGATAATTCTTGCAAATTTTCCAGGTGTCATTAATAGTAGGTGTGAATACCGTTCGTTAAACAACCTGCATGTTCGCCTAACAATTGGTCCACATTCACCATGCATGTAAAACAAATTTAATAAATCATTGTTAGAATATTCTTGAATACATTCTATTATAAACAGTACTTAAAAAATCACTTAAATTGTACTGATTTGATATTAAATCAACAACAATGTTTTAATGCGTATCAAAATCAAGGCTCACTAGATTGCAGTTTTGGAATTTTATCGGATTTTATAAAAATACGGAGTTATACGGGTTATAAAATGCTTAAATCAAATTGGCGGTCATGTGGAACATTTGTAATGATTCATTTTATCTTTTTTATCACTTTTCTTCTAGTTATGTTCAAATAATTGTTTTATGTTTTTCATTTGTTATTATGCTCTCAATTTTGTTATCTTCTTGTTTTATTTCTTTGTTTTAATAAAATAGAATTTGTGTAGTTTGAATTAAGTTCATTTTATTTTTGAAAAACATTTCAGTTTCTGTCAAAAATCACATTAAAGTAGAAAATATTAATTAACAAGAAAATTGTCGATAATAGGTATAGGTAATGTTACAGCCAAACGATGCATAACTAAATGCTGCATCTATTCATCCAATAATATATAGGGTGTCACATTTAAATTAACAAAGTTTTTCAACTTTGAACATTGTTTAATAGTTCATCAAATTTTGAGCACCATGTATGCAATAAATCAATTGTCAATGAGTATTTCAAAAGTATAGTTCTTATGCTTCTGTCTGCTCCAGAAGCACTTTCCATCAGTCAAAAATAAGTAAGACAAGAAGTGTTGAAAATAGGGTTACATCTTTCAAAATTTTGAAAAAATCAAGATGTCTAAGAAACAGTTGAAAAAGGTATAGGAAACCCTTATAAGACTTATCCTAAAATTTTGTCAAGAATCCAAAAATAAAATAATATACAGGGTGTTCCATTTAAAATAAGGAAGTTAGTGGCGACTTCCGGTATAACCGGAAGTAACATGACCTTGAAAATATTTTAGAATGAAAGAGAATCTTAAATAACATATTTTATGTATAATGTCCTAGACCTAAGTCTAACCGTTTTTGACAAATTTCAAATTTTTGTCAAAAATTACGTTTGTAGGCCAAAACATAGGTGGAAATCTTTTCTAAACGAAGCCTTTATCGATTAGTTATGGTTGGTTTCCTTGGAAATGGGGACCTACTCTAATGGGCTGTATTGATATTTTGTAATACATTCATACAGGGTGATCAAAATGGACAATAAAAGTAGATTCAAAAAACCTATAAAGTCATTTTTTTAATGGAAACCCCTATTTTTTAATTCTATCTTATTAGCATTAAAAATAAGGGTGACTTTGTATAAGAGTGTATATTCCAAAAATTGTAGTTTTTGAAATAATGACAATTTAACATTTTTTATTGTAAAAGGCTATGCAGCTTTCAAGTTTTGTTGTTAGTTAGCCGTGACGGCGGGTCGCGGCAAACAAAAAATCGAGCACTTCAGATCGAAATATTACAATTTATTGAACCCCATATAAATAATTATTTTATTAAACGAACTTAAAGTAAAGACAATATTTTTTGATTCAACAAATTATGTCCTAATCCTAATCATAAACTTAACACCACTAATGTAACTAAACCTGTAACTAATTATACAGATAAGAGTACTAGAAACACGTCAAATACGTACTACCTAATAAGTTGTTCGAAATGTCCGCCTCGTTCTTGAATACACAATGCAATACGTCTCTCAAATTCGCTGCTTAAATTTCTACACATTTCAACACTAATGTTTTGAAAACAGTTTCTAATCCTTATCTTCATGTCTTCCTTTGTTGTAGGCGGTATTTTATAAACCTGCTCTTTGACCTACCCCATATGCTAAAGTCCATTTTAGTAAAATCTGGGGATCTAGCAGGACAAGCAACAGGCCCTCCTCCCAATCCAACATTCTGGATATCTAGCATTTAAAAAGTTATTATGGGACCTGTATGATGTACTGGGGCCCCATCATGAAGAAACCACATTTCTTGTTGCGTATCCTGTGGCACTTGACGCAACAAATTAGGTAGATGGTTTTGCAGAAAGGCTAAGTATACTTCCCTGTTACTCGTTGATCAAAAAATATGGTCCAATTACATGATTACCGGCAACACCTCCCCAAACATTTAAAGACCATCTAGTTTGAGAAGTATATCTTACAAAATGTGGATTTTCGGTAGAATAGTAATGAAAATTGTGTCTGTGTACACTTCCGTTTCTGTGAAATGTGGCCTCATCTGTAAATAAAATCAAATGAACAAAACTTTTTGTTGGTTTATTTTGTTTTGAGCCCATTGACAAAATTCCAGTCGTCTTTGATAATCTTCAGGAACCAACTCTTGAAGTAGTTGAATGTGATAGGGGTGCATTTTTTGAGACTTCAATATCCGCTGTACCGTACGTCGTTCAACACCAACCTGCTGAGAAATGGGTCGTTGTCCAATATATGGATTGTCGGTAACTGTTAATAGTACATTTAATTTATTTTCCTCACTCTGTACACGTTTTTCCCTTGTATTTTTTTCATATAACACATTGCCAGTTCTTTCAAAACGCTCCAAAAGCTTTTCAAATGCCGTTCTTTCAGGTTGCCGTCTCTCTCTGGAAACAGTTGTTGATACAGTCTTCTTGCTAAGAGCGTATTCTTATCACTAGCTCCCAAAACAAAAATCGTATCAACCATCTCGGCTTGCGAAAAATTCATTATTTACAATTGTAATTCAAGTTTTAAATCAATTTGCTATAAAATACACTAATGCATCACACAAATTATCAACTGACAATAAATAATGACGTTTCTGATGATCTCTATTATTTTTATATGCCACGCCTCACCATCACGGCTAACTAACAACAAAACTTGAAAGCCGTATAGCCTTTTTACATTAAAAAAATGTTAAATTGTCATTATTTCAAAACTACAATTTTTGGAATATACACTCTTATACAAAGTCACCCTTATTTTTAATGCTAATAAGATAGAATTAGAAAAATAGAGGGTTTCCATGAAAAAATAAGTTTATAGGTTTTTGAATCTACTTTTATTGTCCATTTTGATCACCCTGTATGAACGTATTACAAAAATATCAATACAGCCCATTAGAATAGGTCCCCATTTCCAAGGAAACCAACCATAACTAATTGATAATGGCTTCGTTTAGAAAAGATTTCCACCTATGTTTTGACCTGCAAACGTCATTTTGACAAAAAATTGAAATTTGTCAAAAACGTTAGACTTAGGTATAGGACATTATACATAAAATGTGTCTAAAATTGTATGTAGAATCTAAATATGTAATAATATATAGGGTTTTCTATTTAAAAAAAATTAAAATTACTTCTAAGCTTTTATGATCTACCCTGTATAATTAAAAATATTTTTGGAATATACACCAGAACATATCTTACAACTTTTGTATTTAATTTTTTTGTATCTCTTTAAATAAAGCAGATATGGGACTTTGTCCCACTAATGCGCCACCCTGTATGTTTATTCCATCAAACTGCACATTGAAAATCATTCCATATTCTTTGCGGTATATCGTTGGTAAATGAGTATTTTGAGTACGAAAACGTAAATTTTCACCAATATTACACATAATTAAAATACTTTGCTTTTTGGTTTTTAATGGTGTATTTTTGTATTTGTTTCACACAAATCTATACGTTTTGATAACACTTACAGTTATCGTCCTAAATAGTAGTAAAATCGTTTAAGATGTTGAAACAAATTTATGAAATATGAAAAAGTGAAATCGCATACATAAGCTTGCTATTAGATTCTAAAAGAGTTTACAAGCACTAAGGACGCTAACTGTAAGTGTTATTGAAACGTATAGATTTGTGTAAAACATAAATACAAAAATACACCATCAAACATCCAAAAAAGCTGAGTATTTTAATTGTATGTAATAATGGTAAGAGTTTTCAAATTGTTTAAGATGTTAGAATGGATTTATGAAATATGAAAACCTAAACATAATCCTGTTATTAATATAACAGTTTGATAAACGTATAAATCAACTACGGAATATAATTTTAGTAAGATCCTTAATAAATTAAATATTGTTAAGCCGCCTTGAAGATGACAGATCAGAACACCATCTAATGGTCCAAGGGTAGCAGTGAAAAATATAATAAATGAGCAAATTTAACATTTGATCAAATTATAATGTTTTTTAACATCCCATTTATTTGCAACTGTACAAGTACATTTAGCAAAGTCGTTTGAGTTTGTCTTGTAGAAGCATGCTTAGCAGAATGCTTCTTTAACCAATAGGCTTGTGGCCTTGTTTGACAAACAGGAAAAATCTTACAGACTACTTCTTACAACTAATTTGAACCTACACTATGATTCTAAAATCTGATGGTCGCCTGTAGTTGTTGGGTTGATCCATAAGATTTGATGCGAGCATGTTAGGATGAGCGCTGTAACGCTTTATTTCTTCCTTAACTATGGGAATACCGTGATGACCGTGTTTGAAACAAACCAGGGTCCGTTTGCTACCAAGCACAGCACTAACTATGATGTAAGTGTAAAGTTGTGAAATATTCATATTTGAAATTGATCGAAGCAAAAATAGAAACTTGACATCAATTAAAAATCTAGTCAAATCTAACCAAGTTACATCTTTGTTAATATTTATAAGTGTTATTTTACAGGGAAAACAAAATGTAATACGTTTAATATAATTTTTTATTTTAATGTTAATTTCGACTTTGGTTTCGGTTTCAACTTCGACTTCGACTTCGACTTCGATTTCGATTTCGTTTCGATTTCGATTTCGATCTTGGTTTCGATTTCGGTTTCGCTTTCAATTTTGGCTTCAACTTCGACTTCAGTTTCGCCTTCGCCTTCGCCTTTGCCTTTGCCTTCGCCTTCGCATTCGCCTTCGCCTTCGCCCTCGCCTTCGCCCTCGCCTTCGCCTTCGCCTTTGCCTTCGCCTTCGCCTTTGCCTTCGCCTTAGACTTCGCCTTCGCCTTCGCCCTTACCTTCGCCTTCGCTTTCGCCTTCGCCTTCGACTCCGACTCCGTCCCCGACTCCGACTCCAACCGCGACCGCGACCGCGACCGCGACTTCGACTTCGTCTTCGATTTCGACTTCGACTTCGACTTCGACTTCGACTTCGGCTTCGACTGCGACTTCGACTTTGACTTCGACTTCGACTTCGACTAATTAATGATGACATTAGGACTGTTTTTAAACCTACAAGAAAAATTAAAGGGCATGTAAAGTCACCTAAAGATGTTTCAAACCGATTATCATCTTCTGGAGTGTATAAGTTTTCTTGCTCATGAGGAAAAATATAAATTGGAACCACAAAACGTAGCTTTGATACAAAACGTAAAGAACACATGGGCTTTTGTGGATTAGGTCAAACAGAGAAATCTGCTGTCGATGAACATGCTTTAAATAATTTAAGTCATGACATTAAATTTGATAATAAGGAAATATTGTCAAGACAAACTCATTATGTTCGTTTACAATGTGAAGCTATTGAGATATATAAACGTCCTAATAACTTCACTAGACAAAAAGAAAATCTCCGTTTAAATAGTTTTTGGCATCTTATAATTAAAGAAAGATACAATGGCACGTCTTAATTTTAATTATAGCTTTTGGTATGTCCAGGTTATTGGCAGTTTTTTCCTAAACCTTGAAGTAAATTACCATAGTACTATAATTTAATATATGTAGTTGAAATTAAAATTAAAAATTATATTAAATGTACTACGTCGCTGTAAAATAACACAATTATTTTTATAACTTTACACTTACATCATAATTTAATTATATTTTGTTAAATTTGCTCTGTGATTATTATATTTTTCTCTGTTAGACTTCGACCATTAAACGTTGTTCTAATTTGTCATCTTCAAGGCAGTTTAGCAATATGTAATTCATTAAGGATCTAGTTATTCATTACAAAAATTGTATTTCATAGTTGGTTTTATACGTTTATCAAACTGTTATATTAATAGCAGGCTTATGTTTGCGTTTTCACTTTTTCATATTTCATAAATCTGATTGAATTTAAACAATTCTAAAGTGTTTTACTACTACGGAGGACGATAACTAAGTATTATCGAAACGTATAGACTTGTGTAAAATTTAAATATAAAAGTACATCACTAAAAACCCAAAAAAGGTAAGTATTTTATTTATTATGAGTACATTTGCACTTTTCACAAGAGCAACGTCCTGAATATTTGGCCAGATGAACTTTTCTGTATCTTAGGAATTTGCTAAGCTATCACCATTACATTGTTCCACAACTTTACCCACAAAAAGCATATTGCACTGGAATCAATTTACCAACAGCTTTAACTTCGTTTTCCATACTACGCTCATTTTGTTCCGCTTCTTCTTGTACTGCCAATGGTCGCCTTGATTATCAAAATCTTCAGAAACTGGAATTTCGTGGTATACTTGCTCGATAGATTGAAAGCGATGGTTTTCGTTTTAACTTTTTTGCGTTTTTTTTTTATTCACCGTAAAACGTGGTACTGTAATAAAGTCAGCACCACCAGCTAGTCCTTTATTGAGTATTTTTTGTGAACCTGGATGCTGTCGAACACACTCTAATAACAATGTTCCGAAATTGGTTGTGTCTGCTGCAGGTTGAGCTCATACACAAATTAATGTGTGTGTGTGTGTGTGTGTGTGTGTGTGTGTGTGTGTGTTGTGTGTGTGTGTGTGTGTGCGTGTGTGCGTGTGTGTGTGTGCGTGTGTGCGTGTGCGTGTGCTGTGTGCGTGTGCGTGTGCTGCTGTCGCGTGTGCGCGTGGTGTGGCGTGTGCGCGTGTGCGCGTGCGTGCGCGTGTGCTGCGTGTGTGCGTGTGCGTGTGTGCGTGTGCGTGTGTGCGTGTGTGCGTGCGTGTGCGTGTGTGCGTGTGCGTGTGCGTGTGTGCGTGTGCGTGTGCGTGTGTGCGTGTGTGCGTGTGGTGCGTGTGTGCGTGTGTGTGTGCGTGTGTGCTGTGTGCGTGTGTGCGTGTGCGTGTGCGTGTGTGCTGTGTGCGTGCGTGCGTGTGCGTGTGCGTGTGTGCGTGTGTGCGTGCGTGCGTGTGTGCGTGTGTGCGTGTGTGTGTGCGTGTGTGTGCGTGTGTGCGTGTGGTGTGCGTGTGTGCTGTGTGTGCGTGTGTGCGTGTGTGTGCGTGTGTGTGTGCGTGTGCGTGTGCGTGTGTGCGTGTGTGCGTGTGTGCTGTGCGTGTGCGTGTGTGCGTGTGGTGCGTGGTGTGCGTGTGTGCGTGTGTGCGTGTGCTGTGTGGTGTGCGTGTGTGCGTGTGTCGTGTGTCGTGTGTGCGTGTGTGCGTGTGCGTGTGCTGTGTGCGTGTGTGTGTGTGTGCGTGTGTGTTGTGGTGTGTGTGTGTGTTGTGTGTGTGTTGTGTGTTGTGTGTTGTGTGTTGTGTGTTGTGTGTTTGTGTGTGTTGTGTGTTGTGTGTTGTGCGTTGTGCGCGTGCGCGTGCGCGTGCGCGTGCGCGCGTGCGCATGCGTGCGCGCGGTTCGCGTGTGTGTGTTGTGTTTGATATTTAGGCAAACTCTCATTTGATATCTTCAGGTCACTAATAATCTCGTTTCACTGGCTTTTCTGTGGATTCAAAAGAGAGCAATTTTGTGTTGCTAGTTGACGGTTTTTGCTTAGTACCAATGTCTATGTATTAGGCAGTATCTGCGCATCATCTCAGGTATTAAGCCTGTTTGGGCGTGTTTTGATTTCTACAGCTTCCCTTAGTTAGATGTTCTACTGATACTATCCTTCTGGTCTTATCAAAATTGATATGGTGTGATGTCGATTACACATGCTGTATTAAAGATGAGGTTGTGATGTTTTTCCTCACTGCTAATCGAAGTTTTTCCAGCCTAGCACTGATTCGTCACTTGGTTTGACCTATGTTCGTTTGATTTTAGTTTTTTGGTTAGGCAATATGGCTCCGATCTTTTCATGAGTCTTAAATATCGTTTTGAATTGTGCTTTTTTGGAATCCTGCTGATCTGGTCTGTTGCCCCTTTTGTGTACCTTGCTTGTTTGTTTCTCTTCTTCTTACTTCTTGCTTTTCCTTCTTTTGGGTATGCTTTTCCGAGAATCCGTTTTGTGATAAAGCTGACTTTAGTGTTTTGATTTCTTCCGCATGTTTTGATGGTATACCAGTTTCCTGGATCTCGTAATTAGTACTTTGTCCACGGCTTGTAGTTGTGCTATGTGATGATGGGATTGCGCATTCAGGTACCGGTAACTTTTGAAATATTTGTTGTTGAATATCCCCCACGTGGAAGTTAATTGTGATGTACAGACGGGCGAGAAGAACTGTATAAATTTCAACAAAAATGTATACCACGTATAAGTCATCGAATTGCTAGCAATTCTATGGATTACCAAAGATTGACAAATCTGCGCCACTACTCAAACCAACAATGAGTTCAATTGGATCACGTTTACTAGAACTTGCTAGATACGTCGCCAAACAGTTACAACCATACGCCGAAAAGTTAGAATCATACATAAAAGATTTGAACCACTTCATACATCTAATAAGAAAGGAAACACTCAACCAAGGCATCTATTAGTTAGTTTTGATGTCGTCTCACTATTCACCTATTTGAGGAAACAATCGGCATAATTAAAACAAAATACCATCAACAAAAAGACAACCTCAGCCTAACGGAACACCCGTAAAAAGCACTTACCTCTAAAAGCCATAGGCATAGACAAATCGGAGAAACAGCGGTGGGTTCGCCATTATCGCCAGTTCCAGATAATACATTTATGAACGGTTCTTCTTTCTCGGTTATTCCTGCTCTGTTTAGGTTAGGTGTTAACTTGGGGTAGTCATTTTCTTTAAGTGTCTTAGCGGTATTTCCTTTTTCGTTTTTCAAGTACTCTGGTTTCGAGCATGTTGTTTCAGATCTATCGTACAAACATTTTACAACACCTAACTACACTTTCGTGGTGATTGGAGTTGTATGTAGGTACCTCCCCGTGTTGGAGGGTTTTCTGTATACATTTATGAAAGTGTCATTGCTGTGTACAAGTATATCGAGCCATGGCAGTTTTTCCGACTCCAATTCTATTGTGAGTTTTATGGAGGACGCGCGTATGATCTAGAAATTCATCCTTGCCGTGGTGCCAAACTACGAAGGTATCGTGCACTTACCTAAACCACATTTTTGATTTTTATGTGAATTCGGATATCGCTTGGTCTTCAAAGTCTTCCATGTATATGATCACTACGGGTGATAGTGGGGAATGCATCGCCATTCTAAACACTTATTGGTAGAATTTGTCTTCTGTTTGGAGGTACGTGGTTCTAGTGCATGTTTTCTGAAGGTCCATTATTGTGATTACCGAGAGTTGCGTGCATTCATCTAAAGTTTCATCCTTTTCAGGACTGTTCCTTGTGATAGTTGCCTTATTGGTGGGTTCGAGAAGTCGAAGCTTACTAGTATTTCTTCGTGGTTGGGTTGGAAGCTTTTAGTGGCTTGCACGAAGTGCTGCACATTCAGGAGCATAGAATCGGTTTGTCCCGATAAGGGGATGTTGATGCCTATCAGTGTGCTAATGGATAACAAGGAGTAGGTTAGTATCATCTACGACCCCCTGTGTTGCTCTTTTAAATTAACTAACCTCCAGCGTTCGAATAATTTCTTCGGTTTTACTTCTCCTACTCCGTTAGATACTTTGGATTGTTTATCGCGTACTATTTTATACTATATCGTGTATTTAACGTATCTAAGTCGTGTAAGAGAGTATTTGTACAAGGAAGAATATCCTATAAATATATCTTAAATATATTTCACCTTTTAAAAAATTAATCTTAAATGAAAAATAATGTAAAGGTAAATATATTACGCACAACAATTGTGCTATCGTACAGTCACCAGTTTTTGTGTTGTGAAAGCAACAAACAGTAACGCAACAACCTATATCAAGGGCACACATCCATGTGAAAGGTATCGCGTCAAATGAATGCTGATATTGGGTCGTAGGCGTAGAAATTTGGACATATGAAATTTAGACGCTCAACAAATTGGGCACGCGACTGTTGGACGTGCAGTACCTTTCCCTTACACTTTATCCGTTTAGTTTATGTGATAGTTCCGAACACTGTCCCATTGCCTTGTTTAAAAATATGGTAAATATTGATAGGTTTACAAGTTACAAATTGCAAAATTCCACAAGCCACATGTTGTTTTAAATAAACAGTACTACAATAACCGCTTTAACTACCAAGTCCTTAGATTTTTTTTTAATTCTAATAACCGCGTTAAGAATCATTCAATTTTAAATAAGTGCTATCATTGGATTAACAGCATGGCTATGGTAAGTTCATCGAGGATTGGGTCTCGATCAGAAAGGTAACTCTCACGAATTCTAGATGAATTTGTCATTTTCAAAAAAAGAAGCACCGTTCGCGTACATAGTTCTTACAATGGGTAGACCATACAGCCGAGAGGAGTAGTTGCAGGGGCTGCCAAACACCCCAGTCTGGGGCTGTTTTCGACACCGCAGTACGAAATACCATCGATGCTCGACCTACCGGTTGACCGACCGAGCAGCAACGCATCACCGCACGCCACACACTAGGGGAGGAGGCTAAAGAAAATGAAGCTAGTACCGCCAACAGACATCATCCCGTTAGCTGGCCAAACTGCCGACTCCGCCGTCGTTCACGGTCGCAACTTTCGCACCGTCGAAGGAAGAAGGAGAGGCGCCTAAGAAGATTTTAAAGGTTTGCCCGCCTACATCGCCCCTGATCGACAACGTGATCACACCACTGGATGAGTGTACGGACAGCCCAGCAGCCGTGGACCATATGACCGCACCTGATACAAGGAAGAAAGTGCCGCCGGTAATCCTTCGTACCACGTGTATCAAGTACTGAGTGAACTTTTGTTTAAAGTGGTTCTACGTAGCGTGTCTGTATAAATCTGCGAGAACGACATAAATTGAGAGCTAGTCCAACGTCGTGTTCATTTTTTCTTGTTTCAGAAGAAAAAAGCGAGCATACCCGCTCCCCCTTGTGCCGGTGCAGCTGCCAACAGACGAGGACAATAAGAAGATCAGGGAGGTGGGGTACATCGCCCGCCTCCGAGTAAAAGTCGAGGACTTGAGGCGGAAAACTGGCATCGGATAGAGTCACCAGTGTCAGGATTTCCGCCACACGTAGCGTTGCTGCATCAATAAATGCATGAATCCCGTACCGACCTGGCAAAGTGCGTGAATTGTGGTGGGGATTTCCCCGCGAGCTGGATAGGATGCTAGTAGTTCCCTTGATCTCTGCCACGGAAGAACACAGAACTTCCCACACCGATCCAAGGAGGACGCTGCCACCAGCGGTTTCGTACTCACAAAATAGAAAGTGCCTACCACCACAACTGTAAATGTCTTGGAAGAGTTCACACATTAGAAAACGACGTCGTGATGAACTCTAGCCTGAACCATATTGCTGTTGCAAAGTTAGAAGCAAATGAAGCTGTCAATGAAATGAAGCAAATGACCGAAAACGTCAAACCAACCACTCAAGCCATATTAACTTAAATATCAGAGGGTATTTCTCGTGCTACATGAGAACAATTACCTTCAGTTTGTGCCATGAAACGTACTATATAACGCGTACGTAAAGAAAATTAAGCTGCTCCTGCAAACCCCCGCAGTTTAACGGAGCTTCTTTCTTACGAATACCAACGGAACAGTCGTGGAGGACCTTTCCTTCTACATAATAAGAATAATGAATGCTGTTATTGATTATTTGAAGTATAAACTTAGAAATCAATAGATACATGGCCAATTAAACCTTAAGCATCTTAAAAAAAGAAAAATGTATTACATTTGCATGATGCATTTAAACTTACACAAAAAAAGTGTAGAATAGCACTATACTTAACACACTAAAGAAAACATCTATCTTTTGATATAACGTTTGAAAGCTAAACAGTTAAGAATAGTAGTTCTCAATTTTTAAGTAATTCCAAAACATGCACATATAAGAAAAAGACCTTTTAAATAAAAGATGGAACTGTGAGTAAACCCTTCTATTTCAAATGTAAGTAGTGGACGTCAGTACAAAAGCTGACCTTACATAAATATTATGGTGGTGTTTTACTTGAGATAATCTTATGGTGAAAGCAAGTGTAGATATCCCCTTTGTCTCATGTTGAGCCAACGTAGTCTCCATAATGTATGTGAAATCCTATCATACTTTCTAGTACCAAAGATGAATCGAAGGCATGAGATTTGAACTCTCTGAATTCTATTACAATCGCTGGTCAGCAAACAAAAAGCATACACAATGTCACAAAAACTAAAATGTGATAAAACTATCGAGTTTCACAATATTGCTTTATATCTCGTAAATAGAATATGGCGATTCGAGTAAAAAAACCATAAGCAATCGTACGCTCTAGATATGAGAACATCAGTATGCCTCATAAACCGTAGCTCATTATCCACATACACACCAGACTACTAGATGTACTATACAGATCATAATCCACTTTTCTACTATACTTTTCTACGAGTGTTTTTGCTCAAGGTCAACTCACGCACACATTCGCTACGTCCAAGTACATGGTTTTTTCAAGGTCGAGGTCATCGTACACATTACCTGCATCAAAGTATATTCCTCAAGGTCACTGAAGTAACTATATTTAAAAAGGGCACTAAAAAAGTTACTATATTGGTTTTAAAGGTCAAGATCATTGACGCTCCCATACAAATTGACCGCTTCAAGGCCACGTGGTAGGAAAGGTTGGTAACACTGTCAAGTCTCTTCAAGGTCCCCGCTCCAAGGTCGCTCTCATTGCCAAAGTTCTTAACGCTTCAAGGTCAATGGTATTTCAAAGTCGCTCACATTGCTTATTTTTAAGGTCATCCATGCACGTACGCGCCCTCCGTTTCAAGGTCACACGCTTCATGCACCGAAGTGTATTCCTCAAGGTCATTAAAGTAACTAGATTTGAAAAAGTCACTAGAAAAGTTACTAGATTGTTTTTCAAGGTCATTAAAGCAGATTATCCAAATTCAGGCCAATGATTTTTCAAGGTCAAGGTCATAGTACACATTGCATACATCAAAGTATATTCCTCAAGATCATCACATTGTCTACGTCTAGGTACATGGTTTTCAAGGTCGCTCACATTGCCTACCTATCCTTCAAGGTCATCGTAGACATGACCTGCGTACACAGTCACTTTACCTATATCAAGGTTTTCAAAGGGCATACGCTGTCTGTATATTCTTCAAGGTGTAGGGACTCACATTCCCTACGTCGGATTCAATGTTTTTTAAAGTCAACGTATACATTGTCTACATTAAAGTATATTCCTCAACGTCATGGAAAGATTTGAAGTCACTAGAAAAGTCACCAGATTGGTTTTCAAGGTCAAGGTTACAGACACATTTCAAACATCCAAGTCAATTAGAATTTTCAAGGTCAAGGTCGCTCACATTGCTTGCATATTCTTCAAGGTCGTCTTTACACGTATGCACGCCCCGTTGCAAGGTCGAAGCGTCCATGTACATTGTTTTTTAAGGTCAAGGTCATCATACACATTGCCTGCATCAAAGTATATTCCTCAAGGCCATTGAAGTAACTAGATTTGGAAAGGGCACTAGAAGTTACTAGATTGGTTTCTAAGGTCATTGATGCTCCCATACAGATTGTCCGCTTCAAGGTCACGTAGTAGGAAATGGTCACTCTCATTGTCAATGTTCTTAACGTACACACACCCCGTTTCAAGGTCTTCTTAGGATTTCAAGGTTACGTGATCAACCTTCTCGTTTGTCAAAGTTAAACACAATTGAGGGTATATAGGAGGATGCACCAAAAAATCAAGGTCGATTCTAAATCAAATTTTGATTCTTTTCAAGGTCACGCCCCCATAAATTCTAGGAAGTTCATTGACGTCTGTCTCAAGCCCTGAGGTGTTCTCAAAGGGTATCATACAGATTATTGTCTGTGCTAAGCATGTTTGAAGGTCATCAAGCAATTCTTGGAAGTTTACTTTGTAA
The DNA here is from genome assembly GCA_036346205.1 of Vesta saturnalis. Classification (NCBI taxonomy): domain Eukaryota; kingdom Metazoa; phylum Arthropoda; class Insecta; order Coleoptera; family Lampyridae; genus Vesta; species Vesta saturnalis. The sequence goes on along the minus strand of JARFJB010002143.1, from coordinate 2,307,433 downwards.
GGTCACGCCCCCCAAGGACTGACCTCAAGTGGTTCCGTTCTCCAAATACATATAGACGTTTCCTAAAGATAGGTAGCCGTTTCCCAAAGCAGGGGAGCCGTTTCCCAAAACAGGGGATCTGTTTCGCAACACAGGTAGCCGTTTCTCCCCATTTCAAGGTCACACTACTGCGAAAAGGACAACGGCGATCAATTGTTTAACCGACGCTTCAAGGTCAAAGTTGTTTTGCTCAAGGCCATCATACACGTTGCCTACGTATATTCCTCAAGGTCACACAGCAATTCTTGGCTGAGCTAAGGTGTTAATTCTTATAAATCAATTCTCAGGGGTATTAAGTGGACTTTTCAAGGCGTAGGGGATTCTACCTTTCAGGGTCACCTAAGCAATTCTTGGTTGAGTCAAGACGTTAATTCTCGAGGTCCGGGTATCGTACAGGTTGTCGTTGTCTATGCTAAAATGTGAGTCAAAGTTCTTGTATTGGCAAAATTGTAATAAAAAGATTATGCTTACAGTATATGGTTTCATAATACTACTGTCCTAAACCATCAGGATGAGGTAGTTTTCCTAAGAACCGGCTCCAGTTTCCAAAGACAGATATCCGTTTCCCAAAACAGGGGAGCCGTTTCCCAGAACAGGGATCTGTTACCCAACACAGGTAACCGTTTCCTCCACCATTTCGCCACAACTTTGAGAAAATTCTTGGCTGAGTCAGGGTCATAATTCCTAGAAATCGCCTGTAGGGTTATCAAATAGATTGTCAATGGTTAAAATGTATTGGTATCAATTTTGAAGGTCATAAGTCGTAGAAATCTACCCGTAGGGGTATCTCAATACATGTCCGGTAAAGGTATATAGGAGGATGCTCTTCAAGATCACGTACACTATAGGATCCACTTTCTCGGTTTAAAGGCCATTGCATACACACATTGCCTGTATATATTCTTCAAAGTCTCGTATACTGATCTACTTATTAATTGATTAAGGAAAAGCCGCAAGTGCATTAGGTCACGTGCACTTTCCCTGCAAGGTCACATCTCTGAGAAACCAATTTTCAAGGACAAAGGCGATGTTCAAGCAATTCTGGTCGGCTCATGATTCTAGTTAAAGCATGTTTACAAATGGTTGGGGACACTACTATGTTTGTTGGTTTTCTGGCTGCACCCAAACTACTCATGAACACATCCTTTGTAGTTAGCAGCGTTTTAAATTTTCTTCTTTGAAATACTCGTAAAAGCGCTGAGGTAATGCACATTTAAACTCCTCCGCTTCTAACACTATACGTTCACCATACTTCTCAATCTTGCTAATACACAGCTTCATCATTTTCTATTTTCATTATATAACACTCTAAATCGAGTTTTATTGGCTTTATTAACGTTCCCAATCGCTCACTCCTCTGCACTTACTGCTTTTTGTCCAGCTTTTTCAGACCCACAAAAAGTCATTCTCATCGAAAACGGTTTAGAATTTGCTAAAAACTACCCATGGACGATAACCCTATTGACTTATTTCAGCATCTTTTGGAAAAGCTACCTCTAAAAGCAGGTGCTTTAAGCGGATTATTCAGCTTTTCTATAATATAAAAACTGTCTTCTATCTGTACCTTGACCTATTACAGATTTCTAAGAATTCCGGCAAAAGTTGACTAAATTTAGACACCACTTAACCTTTTTAGCATAAACAACAACCTCCCCTGAGTTGCTTTTTAAGAATATGATATCCTTCTAGCCAATAAACTGTAACCCCCTCAGATCAATAAACTTTACCCCTGCACGGCCTGGTTCAATTTGTTTCCTGTGGGGAAACGACTAATGGGTTAGCTGTGTTGGGAAACGACTATCTGTATTTGGGGAACGGTTATCTGTCTTAGAGAAAGTACCTACTGCTGGTGTTTAGGATAGTAAGATACTGTAAGCATACTATTTAGCCAATACAAGAACCTCGATATACTTTCAGCATAGACAACCCTCTTGTTTCCACGAACTGATTTTCTTGTTAGAATGGAGCAATAGAAACGCTCATTTACTATTCCCAAAACAACCTTCATGTTTCCACAAACTGCTTCTATCTTTAGATTTCTAATCATACCCTATACGCACGCCATGGCTGGAAAACACGTCGCAAACCTCGAAATAACGTCATGAAACGCCGAAAAAACATAAAAAACGTTGTAAAACGTTGCAAACACCAATACATAAATACATGGATATGTAGATATACACAGAACCAATAAAAGCACCGTTTAACCTTAGGAATTCTAAGAATACCCTTGCAGTGTGATTTCCAATAATTGTAATAACTTCTAGGAATCGACGAATTTTGACCTTGAAGCGGAGAGCGCGTACGTGTACGGCGGTTTAACTAACCTTCAATTCGTATACTGTGGATCAGGATCGGTTCTCTATCCTAAACTTAATCACCCACATGTACGTTCCAGCGTCCAATCAGAAGACCGGAAACGTCTGTCTGTATTTGGGAAACGGATCTAGTTCTTGGAGGAAACGGGCCAGGTCCTGGTTAGGACACTAGTATTATGAATCCACATACTCTTTTATTATTATAAACAATTTAACCAATTCAGGAACCACTTAACCTACCTCTTAGCATGGACATCATTCTTCAACGACAACAACCTGTTTCCATGAACCGTTTAGAATTGGTCCTGCAGGTTGATTTCATAGTTGATTTAACACCTGGACTCTACTAAATTGCTTGGTGACATTGAAAATTTCGATCGGATAAGGTCGGATAATATCGGCTAAGGTCGGGATAGCCTGTAGGTTAACACATATGGTCTTGACAATCAAATTGCTTGGAGACCTTGAACGTTTCCAACCACACAACCATTTAACCTTGACCTACTTATTAGTATAAACAACATGTCCTTCTTCATACGCCTGCGGGTGGAATTGCAAAATGCCGACCACGAAACTTCGACTTGACATATCTCGCTCGCCATGAATGGGATGTGACCTTGACTTAAAAGAATCGTTTAACCTTGACCTACACTTATTAGCATAAATAACATCTGCCCGCGAACTGATTGTAATAAGATACCAATAAATTGTAACCTTGAATAAGTCAATTTGGGCAATACAAGAACCATTTAACCTACCTGGAAATAATACCTTTGACCTTGAGAATAGATTTCTAGGAATTGTAATAACTTCTAAGACTTATACAAAAGTCACTGATTGGTTATTGATTAGGAATTGATTTCTAGGAATAACCTTTAGACCACCTTGAGGATTGCAATAAGTGAATTAACACCTCGAGTCAGCTAAGAATTGTCTGCTTGAAAGCCATGTGACCTTGCTGCTGCCTGGACCTTGAACAATTCCGAACACATGACCTCTACCTGAAAATAGAATCCGTACACCTACAACTTTACAGTCTATTGAACACCTCTAACCTTAAGAATTTCAAGAATTAGCACATCGGCTTGACCAGGAATTGCTTGGTGACCTTGAAGAATATACTTTACACGGTGTACGAGAGGACCTTTAAAACCATGTACTTGAACGCAGGCAATGAGATGACCTTGAAAACCAGATACTTTGATATAGGTAATGTGTTCACTGACATGTGTTCCATAACCTTGGAAAACCATGTACTTGGACGTGAGCAATCAGGACCTTGAGGAATATACGTATGCAATGTGCGAAAATTGATACCAATACGTTTTGGGCGTTGACCTAGTTAACAATCTATTTTTAGATTTATAGGAATTATGACCCCGACTCGGTCAGAATAAAATTTTCAATCGGAGAAGGTTGGATAAGATCGGGATACTCCTGCAGGTTAACACATGAGCTTGACGCAGTCAAGAATTGCTTGATTGAAAGCCACGTAGCGTCATTGATTAGGAATGCTGCTAAATCTGACTTCCCGACATATGGTCTCAACCAGTTTGGTGACCTAACCCTGAAAAGTAGAATCACCCGCACCTTGAAAAGTCTATTTGAATACACCATTCAGCTGATTTCTATGAATTATGGCCGACCAGAATTGCTTAAACATCACCATTGTCCTTGAAAATTGGTTTCTCAGAGATGTGACCTTGCAGGGAAAGTGTACGTGACCTAATCCACTTGCGAGTTTTCCTTAATAAATTAATCAGTATATCACTATACATGACCTTGAAAATATATATATATATATATATATATATATATATATATATATATATAGGCAATGTGTCTACGTAATGGCCTTAAAACCGAGAAAGTGGATCCTATAGTGTACGTGATCTTGAAGAACATCCTCCTATATACCTTTACCGGCCATGTATTGAGATACCACTACGGGTTGATTTCTAGGACCTATGAACTTCAAAATTGATAGCAATACATTTTAACCATTGACAATCTATTTGATAGCCCTACAGGTAATTTCTAGGAATTATGACCCTGACTCAGCCAAGAATTATTTGAACAATGGATCGCCTTTGTCCTTTTCTCAGAGGTATGACGAAATAGTGGAGGAAACGGTTACCTGTGTTGGGTAACAGATCCCTGTTCTGGGAAACGGCTCCCCTGTTTTGAGAAACAGATATCTGTCTTTGGAAACTGGATCCGGTTCTTAGGAAAGCTACCTCATCCTGGTGGTTTAGGACAGTAGTATTATGAATCCACATACTGCACTCATAATCTTTTATTACACTTTTTCCAGTACAAGAACTATGACTCACATTTTAGCATAGACAACGACAACCTGTACGATTTATAAGAATTAACACCTTAGCTCAGCCAAGAATTGTTGTGTGACCTTGAGGAATATACGTAGGCAACGTGTATGATGGCCTTGAGCAAAACAGCTTTGACCTTGAAGCGTCGGTCTAGATAACAATCTATTTTTTTGAATTATGACCCTAACTCAGCCAAAAACAATGGATCGCCTTTGTTCTTTTCTCAGAGGTGTGACCTTGAAAATTGTAACCATAGACTTTGAAGCGTCGGCCTGAACAATGCACCACCTTTGTTCTTGAAAATTGATTTCTCAGAATTAAGCCTGAAATGGTGGGGGTAGCTGGATAACAATCTATTTTTAGGAATTATGACCCTAAGTCGGCCAGAACAATGAATCGCGTTTGTTCTTTGCTCAGTGGTGTGACCTTGAAATGGGGGGAAACGGCTACCTGTGTTGCGAAACAGATCCCCTGCTTTGGGAAACGGCTCCCCTGTTTTGGGAAACGGCTACCTGTATTTGGGAAACGTCTATCTGTATTTGGGGATTGGAACCACTTGGGGGGCGTGACCTTTCAAAGTATATTTCCAAGAATTGATTGATGACCTTGAAACATGCTTAACATAGACAACAATCTGTATGATACCCTTTGAGAACATCTCAGGGCTTGAGACAGTCGTCAATGAACTTCCTAGGATTGATGGGGGGCGTGACCTTGAAAAGAATCAACATTTTATTTAGAATCGACCTTGATTTCTTGGTGCATCCTCCTATATACCCTCAATTGTGTTTGACTTTGACAAACGAGAAGGTTGATCACGTAACCTTGAAATCCTAAGAAGACCTTGAGGCGGGGTGTGTGTACGTTAAGAACATTGACAATGAGAGTGACCATTTCCTACCACGTGACCTTGAAGCGGACAATCTGTATGGGGGGAGCATCAATAACCTTGAAAACCAATCTAGTAACTTCTAGTGCCTTTTCCAAATCTAGTTACTTCAATGGCCTTGAGGAATATACTTTGATGCAGGCAATGTGTATGACGACCTTGACCTTGAAAGACCATGTGCATGGACGGTTCGATCTTGAAGCGGGGCGCGCGTACGTGCAAGAATGACCTTGAAGAATATGCAAGAAATGTGAGCGACCTTGACCTTGAAAATTCTAATTGACTTTGATGTTTGAAATGTGTATGTGACCTTGACCTTGAAAACCAATCTGGTGACTTTTCTAGTGACTTTTTTCAAGTCTGGTTACATGAATGACCTTGATGAATATAGTTTGATTTAGGCAATGTATATGATGACCTTTAAAACCATTCAATTCGACGTAGGGAATGTGAGTCCCTATACCTTGAAGAATATACACAGACAGCGTGGGCTCTTTGAAAAGCTTGACATAGGTAAAGTGACTGTGTACGCAGGTCATGTCTACCATGACCTTGAATAATAGGTAGACAATGTGAGCGACCTTGAAAACCATGTACTGAGACGTAGACAATGTGATGCCCTTGAGGAATATACTTCGATGTATGCAATGTGTACGATGACCTTGACCTTGAAAATCATTGACCTGGATGTGGAAAATCTGCTTCAATGGCCTTATAAAACAATCTAGTAAATTTTCTGGTGACTTTTTTCAAATCTAGTTACTTCAATGACCATGAGAAATACCATTCGATGCATGAAGCGTGTGACCTTGGAGCGGCGGACGCGTACGTGTATGGATGACCTTGAAGGTAAGCAATCTGAGCGACATTGAAAAACCATTGACCTTGAAGCGCGGTGTCTGTTCGTTAAGAACCTTGACAGTGATAGCGACCTTTCCTGCCACGTGGCCTTGAAGCGGTCAATTTGTACAGGAGCGTCAATGACCTTGACCTTGAAAACCAATCTAGTAACTTTTCTAGTGCCTTTTTCAAATCTAGTTATTTCAGTGACCTTGAGGAATATACTTTGATACAGGCAATGTGTACGATGACCTTGACCTTAAAAACCATGTACTTGGGCGTAGCGAATGTGTACGTGAGTTGACCTTGACTAAAAACACTCGTAGAAAAAGTATAGTAGAAAAGTGGATTAGGATCTGTATAGTATATCTACTCTCTTTACACACCCAGATATGGGAACAGTTTGATCACATATATGTAGAATAATTTTATTTGGTATTTTCTGTATAACTTCCAAATACTATCGCGGACGTTCTATCTGCACTTATTTTAAACGAATGGTTATAATGATTTTTTAGTACATTAGCATGGTCTTGGTTAATATTTTTCATTGCAAGGTCTACATCCCTTGCTTGAAATGAAAAATATGTTTGGGTATCATCTGTATAAATGATTAGAAATCAGATTGAAAGTATAAACTGAATACAATAATAGACCCAAAATTGGACCTTGAGGCACACCTTCACATAACATTAAAGAAACCGATTCCACTCTATTCAGCACCACGTTTTGTTCTATATTACTTAAGTAGTCTCGTATCAGTGGTACAGTACTGTCGTTTAATACAATATGTCTTAGTAATGACAAAAGCAAATTATGACTTATCATATCAAACACCTTGGAGTAATCAATCATGATTAGAACTGTTGGGTTACCTTTATCTAATTCAGCAATACGCAACAACACCGCTAGGTGCTGCAACGCAACTGTATATTGAACGAAATCCTGATTGTATCTTAGGTAGCACGTTATTTAAATTAAATAACGACCTCAATTGACTATCCAGAACTTTTTTAAGTATGTTAGATAATGCCGATAAGATAGTAATAGGACGTAAATCTTTAAAGTCGTGTAATGTATTACTTTTTGGTATTGGTACAACCTGTCCTGCTTTTCAAGTAGATGGGAAGACCGAGTGATTTATATAGAAACTAATTATATGTACAATATAGGGTAACAAAAAGGAAATCACAAATGCAAACCTTGAATACTGATACCATCAGAACCTCGTGACTTAAATTTTATTCTGTTTATAATAGTATGTACTATTAATTGGTGATACTGATGGTCCCAGTGAACATTGCATCTTGTTATGTTCGATGAGAAGGAATTTGCCATTCATGGATCGGTGCGAACACAGATATGCGGACGGTACCTTTCAATACGCTCCACCGTTATTTAATAATTTGTTACGTATTCATGGAATGTAGTATAGTAATGTGATTGCAACTGGTATTGCTCCCAAACAAAACAGAAGAAACGTGTACACCTTTATTTCAATAACTAAAGAGGTTGAAACCAGAATTATGGCTAGCAACGATTATGGTGGATTTTGAGAGAGCAATGCACTACGAACACAATTTCCAGAAGCCAGAATACGTGGGCATTTTTTTCATTTTACACAATATATACGGAGACATATTCAATACGCTGGACCGCAAACAAGGTGCTGTGAAAATTCTGATTTCGCCCTATATTTTCGACAAATAGCGATTCTTGCTTTGCTCCCAGAGGAACACATTGTTGCAGTAATTACAGCAATTTATACGGAAAATGAGAGTGTGCTGATATCAGTGACTAATTATTTTGAAGATACATGGTATAGACCGTTTAGATAGGAGAATGAGACGAAGACAACAATTAATTTTAACGAAGCGGATTTGTTTTACAATGGTGTAGGAAGATTTTCCGCGCATAAATAATGCTGTTGCAGCATGGCACAACAGTTTCTCTTCTGTGCTTAATGCTGTACATCCCTGTATCTGGAAATTCATAAATGCCTAGAAAAAGGAAGACATTTTAAAGATATTCAAAATAGAGTAATACATCACTGGAGATTTGCAGCTGCACGAAAAGATGTAAAAAGACCTGCAAAAAGAATTAAAACAATCATTTGCTAGTACGGTAAGAGACCAATTCTTGGATATTTACGAGCAATTGCAAATTTAAAGTATGACATTGTTACTAAATTAAAACGTTAAACACAAACTTTAATAAGTTGACAAAAAATTTAAAAATAGGTAAAAAAACTAAATACGACTTAATATATAAATTATGACAAGAACAGTGGCCACTACCACCACATAGACTTTTAAACACGCCAGTATTAGCAGTTCTAAGCATGGAGGAAGTGTGAAGGAAAGTATTGTACGTCCATTCGAAGCGTGTCTGATTGTTGCGTCTAAATTTCCGCGTTCAAATGTTGCACGACCAAATACCTGACTAATCGGTCAGTACGAGTCAAAGTAGGCAACACTTTTTCCGATTCATTCCAATCCACAGCAGGCGTGCTGCAAGGTTCTGCTTTAGTGCAAATCTTGTACATCACCGTCGCTTTTAACATTCTCACTGTTGCAGAATCTGGAGTTTCCGCTACGCATTTTGCAAATCACACTGCTTTCTGGGGCTTAGATCTAAAACCCTTCAGAACTTTTCCTACTGGGAAAACGGGTGAACAACCCGTCAACCTAACCAAAACATAAGCTATCCTCTTTCGACATCCAAAATACCACGAAGACAAATTTCTCAATTTGGTCGACAGTGATGTTTTCATATCCCTCAGCAATGAAAGAGTCATACTCTAACAAGAAGCCACTTACTTAGAAATCCTTTTCACAAAAACCTTAAACTGGCACTTTGCACACAAAAGAATTTCTCGGCGGCACCATCCCTATCAGAGAGGCTCTTACAGCTACCACTTTCCTTCATTACCACGAAAAAAACCTAACTCAGATTGGAACACCTTCCCGACATCCTAACCCAACTGCTTGACGACCTCTCTGAGGAGATAGAAGAATCCCCATATACCCTCCACATCCCACCGTCTATCCGATGAGCGACGGAAGGATGAGCGTGTACCACCGGATTCTTACCTGGTTGCTGGTTTATTTGTTTGTGATGTGTTTGGGTGTTTGTGTGTGTTTGAATGTTAAATAGCTTGTACAGTTTCTTTGATTTGGAGATTTGGATTGTTTCTGATTGAAGGCGTTGGTGTGTTTGCTTTCTTGTTTATTTATGGTGTTTGGATATTTGCAATTTCTAGCTGGCTTCCAGCTGTTAGAAGTGAGGTTCAGAGGCTAAACCCAGTTGCTGGAAAAGGGGATACTGACGATATCCTAACTGTCGGAAATGAGGTCTGCGTAGCATCAGGCTTAAAGCCAAAAAGGTACACGGAAACAAGTAAGGCGGCCCAACTGCTAGATGAGGCCCAAGGTGGAGCCCAAGCTGGTGTAAATTTGGGCCCTCACGGAACCTAAAATTTTTTACAGTATTTGTATTAATACATGTTTTATTAATTAAATTAAACTCCTGATGCGCTTAGTGTACGTTTATTCATGTTCATTTTATCGAAAGATGGCCTTACAAACTATATCACAACGTCTAGTTATACCATAAGATGCCATATCTACTGGAATGGAGTCTGTATTAGAAATGAAACGCCTCTGAGAGGCCTAGAAATTGTGACCTAAGCCAAGCCCAAGCTGTTAAAAATTGTGGTCTAGTGCTGGAAATGGAGCTCAGCACGCTGTTGTTTCAAACTCTAACTTTCAAATACACCGTAATCTGGTGTTGTAAATTGTGTGCTAGCTTCTAATTGTGCTACACCAGGACGCTGCGAACTGCATGCTAACTTTTAATTATACCTCAAGAAGGCTACTTATAATCCAAAAAAGGCAACTAATTCATCTTTTAAGAGGTAGTGTGGGAGATGAACAACCTTAGATGTTGAAACAATGCAGAAATAAAGCTAAAATCTGCGCTTGTCAAAAGAACTGAGATGAAGGTACAGCCCCTACACAAACCTGCAGCTGTCAAAAGGACTTAGATACGACTCTAACTCCCGAAACGGATTAATCTGAGAAAATCTACACTTACCAATTTTTTCGCATTACATATGGAAGCCAGTTTCATGAAACAAACAAGACCATCAAAAGTCAAAAATGGAATATTGAAACAAGATGGTGAAAATCCAAAATGACACACGGAAACAAAGTAACTCAAAAACAAGTATGGAAACAAGGTGGCGCAAACAAGAGGGCGGAAAGTCAAAAAGGTACATGAAAACAAAATGGTGCAAGCAAGAAATCGGAAAGCCAAAACGGAACATGGAAACAAGAAGGCACATGGAGGTAATACCTAAAAAAGAACACTTGGTTATTGGTAATAGGTGTACACAACGACAAATACCGGGCGAAACTGTTGAGAAGGACCATTTACCCAACGCCATTTCCTTCCAACGTCGGGCATAAAGGTGCATTTTCTATTTTACCGACCTCAGAGTGTCGTTAGGATCTAACGGCTACCGGCTTCCATCTACTTAGGATTCTAATTACAGATGCACACATGCACGCGCGCGCGCACACCCGCAGGTGTCGTTTTGGAAATAGTTATTGAATATTCACTTAAATCAATTCTACTTAAAATACCCGAAGATTTAATACCTATCATTCCTGTTACAATTAATTTTTCGAAAATAAATTTCCCTCTTTTCTTTTTGTTAAATTCCCGCCCTATAGCACTTAAAAAAAAGTGTTCCCATTCACTCGAAACAGTGTTTGAATTCCCCAGTTACTTCAAAGATCCTATTATGTATATCCTGACTAATTGTTATCAAGTAGGCTACAGATAGTTACACCTTCAACTTAAATTACTTTCTTAAAAATGAATAAAAAAATAACCGGATGTTTACACGGGGTTAACTGATATATAAATGCTTTTGTATACGTTATGCGCGATGCGCGATACGGGATACGCGATACGCGATACACGATACGCGATACATGATACATGAGTCGCGATGCGTAATGCGCAATTCGTAATGCGTAATGCGTAATGAGTAATGCGTAATGCGTAATGCGTAATGCGTAATGCGTAATGCGTAATGAGTAATGCGTAATGCGTAATGCGTAATGCGTAATGCGTAATGCGTAATGCGTAATGCGTAATGCGTAATGCGTAATGCGTAATGCGTAATGCGTAATGCGTAATGCGTAATGCGTAATGCGTAATGCGTAATGCGTAATGCGTAATTCGTAATGCGTAATGCGTAATGCGTAATGCGTAATGCGTAATGAGTAATGCGCAATACGTAATACGTTAGGGTTAAGAACTTTGTAAACTTCCTTGATAACAAACAATAAAATTAAAGGAATTTTTCCATTATTGTCACCAGAGAAAGGACCTATATTGTTGTCTTACAATGTACGGTTGAAAAGAAGAGAAATAGCTTAGCTCTTCAGGATTATTGATAAATGTAGTTTAAGTACCACGTGTTTGTACATTTAAAAGCAACCCCTAACCTAAAGTAAATAATGCGTGACGGTAATTTCCTAACCCCAGGACACCACAGGTGGAAGCACATCCGTATCAGAACCCAGTTACGTTTGTGAAATATTGAAATCGAAATCTACAGGCTTATTTTATTCAAAATACATTCAGTTTTTGACAGCCATATGAAAAATCTGTGTTCTTACCGATTTTGTACAAAAAACTTAAAAGGTTTTCTCTTAATTGAATGCACCAATATTTTATACTAGTTTTGGCACTACTACGTGGTTTTCTGTTTAGCTGCAATCAACCTCTGATTTTATTTAGTTAGCTTTAATATTTTACATTAGATTAAAATAAACAAATCACAAAGATTGACCAGATAATTTTTTTTTCAATCTCTTGGCTTAAAATTATTTAAAGCTTTTCATACGTGCATAAATCCTAAAATAACTGATTTTCACAATCTGGCTTTCATTTACGTAAAAAGAAATGTTTCTGTTCTGTTCTTTTGTGAGATGCCCGTATTGGCCATTCATTTGAAACATTTTATTAAGCAATTCTACTATTTCTACAGAAGGCGTTTGGGGCTGAAAATTATTTTACTTGATTTCATTTCAATAATGAACGAAACTGTACACAGCTGGCAACCTAAGAGGCTTTTTTAAATGTAACAGATGTAAGCAAATAGTCAATTGTGCAAAAAAGTATCTTCACCATATTTGCGGTAGTAGACAGAAATTGGGTTTGGGAACATCTTCAGCATGTTAATTGCTCATAAATTAAGTTAGACATCAATTCTCTCTCCAATAAACTACAATCTGCTTGTTATGCAGAAGGTGTGTTAAGATATTGCCCTGAAATGTATACTAGCTGCGTATTATAGCACATTTGAACCTTTTAAGCTAAAGTAATTGCTAGAAGTATACCAGATTTTAAACTGTTTCAAAAAAGTTAAATATAACTGAATTTTAAACTACTTCAAATACAGAAATTATTTATTGAAGTTATGAAAAAAAATTAATAGAGTCCAAGAATATACTGAATTGCCAAATTCAATTTGACCTCTTTTACAACTTAATTCAAAGTAATTAAACGTTTTTGTAGGTTAATTAAATTGTAATTATGAATTAAAGAATGGGGCGTTGATAAAAACCTGGTAACACAAGAAGGGGATCAATAGAATTGGATAAATCTAAAAGTGATCGCTATAATTTGTAATCTCTAGAGGTGCAAATATGAAATTTAAATTTAACCTCAAATGAGATCCCTTGAAGTGAAAACCAAAAGGTGACATCAAATTCAGTTCTGGTGAATGTTTAGACGCTGATTGTATATGGAGTCGGAAAGATGATGGAAGGAAGAGAAGGAGATAATTTAAGCGCCATATATAATGAACACTTATAACTCTGTCTCTATGTACCTAGATGTTATGAAAATGTATTGACATACTTTTTATGTGAAAGAAAGAACGGTAAGAAAAATAGATACGTGTAAGTGAAAATGTTTTACCTAATCAGTTGTAGTTCTATTAATGTACCGTTATTAAGATGAAAGATTGAAGTTTTTAGAGTAAGTCGCATTACATGATTTGAACGTAGTATAGTGGAAAGAACGAGGCAAGGCCGAGCCTCGAGGGCCGCAGAATATCCCAAGGGACGCACTGTCGTGCGCGGACGGCTGGAGAACAGGGCAGATTCCCGCAGGAGCTTCCCATTAATCACATTGACTAACAGATATGCGCCCTAAACCTGCTACAACTTTGTCATATTCCGCGCTACACGATTATTATTGGTTTACCACTGCGTTTGTATATTTCAAAATGTTATTAATGAAACCGCATAAAATTATTAAAAGTTTCATTTTTAATCACAATTTGTCATTTTCGAAAGCTTTCGATTACCGAACACTTTTGTATTTCTGCCTGCAATAACATAAATAAAGCGGAAGTTTTCGTGATAACATAACAAGAGTGTTTTTTCTAGTCCCAATTGCATTACGTTTCCGTTTGGGCCCATACGGCACGAGCACTAAACCAAATTGAATGTCTGAATGCCCGTATTCTAAACCCCTTAAAAGATAGCGAAACAATAGCATTAAACAGTAATAAAAATAGGTCAACGTGGTAAGTGACGGCACACCACATCAAGTTGAGTATCCCCGACGAGGGTGACAGCAAGAGTTGCAGTCGTTTTGGACCCTTGGGACTGTAGAGCGGTACTAGACTTTAACCTCGCGAAATGACTACTTCAAGAATGCTAATTAGACGGAGATGGAAATATGACAATTTTGCCACCGTTCCTCGTCGGTTACTTTATCTCATTTCTTATGTAGGCCCCTAAGGAGTCCACAGCGCAATCTTCCAATCCCTTTGCTAACTTATTTTCATGCTAAGCTAAGTCTCGTCTGCTGCTACTTTTGCTCGCTTTATCTTCTGTATTATTTAGTTACCTGGCTGGTGGTTGCATACTCACTCGACTCGGGCACAAATTACTCTCGCAGAATTTATAACATCTATGTTTATATTATTCTACCCATTAGTAAAATAAAATTAAGTTAATCGACTTCATAAAGCTCATTGTAATTACATATTTTAATTTTCAAAAATGCCTCCTTTCATTTATAACTTAATTTCAAACAAATTAGTTGACAAGGTAATAACGAACTGCAAAGTAAAGCATGTCTGACTCGTTAAATTTCATTTATACGACAAAAAGAAACATATTTTAGAATATCTTTACTACAGTTAAGTTATTCGCACTAAGACACTTATAATTTACAGTTTAAAGGCCTAATTAATAATACTCATACGTATAAGATTAATGATTGTACCAGCTGTAACTACATAAAGGTCAATCGTTTAAATTATCGAACTGTAAAACACTGTTCAAAACATAGGTACTGTCACATAATGTATACCACAAGTTGCGTTTTGTGGTTTCAGTTGAAAAATGATTAAATAACAACGAATATATCAGAAGTCTGCACCACCATTCTTAATGATTATTAGTTGACATTGGAGTCTCCAGA
>JARFJB010002143.1:2175000-2287500 GCA_036346205.1 Vesta saturnalis | reverse complement strand
AAGAAATTAAACAGCGTTTAAAAGATCATGTTTTGGTCAATCAGAATTGCATATTAACTTTACACATAACTGCACCTACTATGTTATTTTTGTAAGAATAGGTTCAATGGAAACTACTTTTTAGGGTGGATCCTCCAGAACTTGATACAAACTCAATTAAAAATTGATTTTGTAATCGATTTTGATCGGGTGAAACACCTAGGTCATTTATATTAGGATATTTAAATCATTTAAAAATTATTAGAATGGAATATTACAGTACAAACTATTTAAAATTTCATGTGATTTTACGCGTAAAATAAGTTTACAAGCATAGGTAAGTAACCAAGACCTCCTAGAAAGTTGCTTTTTTTAATTTTTATTGATGATTCGAGATATTGCTATACCCGTAAGGGTCGAAATCTATAAATACTAATCTATAAGACTAAGGAGCGAAAGGGAGTCAGTCTGCATTTTACATCAATACGGAAATGTGAAAACTTTAAACGTTTCGGCCATTTCTATTTTTGTAATTTGAAATCATAAAAAATTTTGAATATTAAAATTGAACAATTTTTGTCGGCAATTATTTAAACATGAGGTTGTCGACATCTACTTGTGATTACATACTAGATGTAAAGTGCCAAGTTATAAGGTTTTACTAAAAAATATAGGGGTTGTGTTGTGCATTTAACAAATAAAACAATTAATATTTATATTTATAAACATAAAAGTAAAGAGTGAATTGATATGGTCCAGAATTACTTAGTTATAATTGAAAAGCCAAAGGATGTGCTACACCATATTTAAGATTGGAATTTAACAAATAAGAAGATGAATGTTAAATGTTTCAAATAATTGCATCTTAAATTGGGATAAGTATTCCAAATTAATTAATCTAGTTCAAATATACCTTAACCTATAAGCGCAACAGATGATTAGTGGTTCGAATAAAAATCGTTGTGTTGTG
This sequence comes from Vesta saturnalis, assembly GCA_036346205.1. Classification (NCBI taxonomy): domain Eukaryota; kingdom Metazoa; phylum Arthropoda; class Insecta; order Coleoptera; family Lampyridae; genus Vesta; species Vesta saturnalis. Next base: position 2,286,551 of record JARFJB010002143.1, on the reverse strand, counting down.
TGTCTTAAGGAAAATAAATTGGTTTGCCTAGAAACCAAATGTAGTTCAAGGTGATCGAAACACTGTTATATTACACTTACCTTGAGATATATACTATTGTTGGTACATATTGTAAACCAGAGGGAATATCGAATAAAGGATTATTAGGATGGGATGTAAGAAATTCTATGCTTTTGCATAATATTGACATAGGTCAATGGTTGCGTGCCGAAAGCAGATCTTATTTTCCTTTTATGATCATGGAATATGTTATAAGTACATAGATTAAATAACTGTATGTAGTGCTGATAGGGTTTACATAAGAGATTTCAATGTTTATGTCTGTGATATTATACAATACATTGTTTACAATGATACGTTATATGTAGCTTAAATTTGTGTAGTCGATTTTTACCTTGGAGTTCATTATTCCAGTTTAATGCAATTTAAAGTAGATAGTAGCACGATATTAAGTTGGAAAGAAGTATTTGGACAAACTTAATTCGTAGTAGGGAATAAAGCTTCCAACGATACTGTAATTGTGGCATAGAAATTCTCTATTTTTGACAGTAAATTTAAATTTAATACCTCAAGTTTTAAAGTGATCAAAACACATAATTTATTTGTCATTTTTCCTAAGTAAAGGAAGCATATAACACACCAGTGGTATATTATTAATGAAGTTCATAAATAATTTTAATGTAAATCAATATTTATAATTAAAGGTCAGAGTTTAATTTAGTTAAACTGGCTTCACAAATATATTAACCAGCATATTGAGCAAATATTAATAAAGTTCGATTCACAATTCAAACTAAGACACCTCGCCAGAGTTGTTCATTGTTAGTTTCGATTAGAAATTAGAATGTATCATTATCAATACCTGATATCGGAGGTAAGTTTTGAGCTTGCTGAATATAACATTCAGGACCATTAAATTATTGTTATTTGTCGAAGTTTAGCAATTTATGTTAAATGTAAATTATAATTACATGACGTTCATACATTAAAGCAATAGCTTGTGTAAATAATGAATACTAGTTTATATTTTATTTTATTTTACTAAATCATTATACAATTTCACGTGAAATAATATTACAATTTACAACCCATCGTGTCAGGTACGAATGCCCTGTGTTTTAGCACAATTTGTCTCCCAACGTGTCGGTACATATTAATCGTTACATCACAATTTGTCATTCAATCCGTGAGTCTAGAGTCTTTATAGCTTTATCATTTATTGTTACATCACAATTTGACATCAAAAGTGGTGGCAAAAAATTAATTAACATTTTATGTCATAATTTTTAAGACGAATGACCATAACGTCTATGTGCTAAATTTATTGTTTCTTACTTTATAAAAAAGTCAGTTTAACTTTCTTAATTAACGTAACCACTTCGAAAAAATGTAACTCTCTATAGACGTTATATAAATTAGAGAAAAAACCTACTTCTGCTGGTGGCAAATAACACGTCATGAGATGAATTCATATTATTGAAATAATAGAACGTTCTCTCGACATTACTTTATTTTCATTGTTTAGTGGGTATTTAGAAGAAAGTCTTGATCTTTGATGAATGTTCACCGGAAAATGTATGTTCATTTTCTGGAATCTTGTGTTCATTAACTAGTGAAATTTTAATTTTGGACTTTAATACTATTTATTAAAAAAGCTGAGTACGATACGTTCTTTTTATTACTATACCATATCTTCAACTATATTTCAAATAAAATAATAACTTCAAAAGGAAATACCTAATGCTAATTTTTGATAAGCGAGGTTTAGTTAAAAAATTCTTAAATGTTTACTCATTAGTATATTCACCCTATACATTTTTCAGATATACGGTTTTTTAGCTTCGCTGTTAAAAATGAAAGCACGAGGTTTGAGTTCCAAAGAAAAGTACGCCATTCTTTATATATATATATATATATATATATATATATATATATATATATATATATATATATATATATATATATATATATATATATATATATATATATATATATATATTGACGTTAAGAGTTTGATTTAAATTTTTAACTATCTGTATTGATTTGGGTATTGATATGTTATTAAAACTAAAAATCGTTATGCGGTATATAGATTTAATAAATGTCTGCATTTCAGAATCTATGTATTTAGTTTTTGTATATTGGAGGCTAGTGCATTTTAAATAATACTTAAGTATTAAGATTATTGCTATTTTATTCGAATTATTCCCACAAATATAATCCATAAAGACCATAGAAACGGTAAGACCCATAAAGGTAGTTATGCTTTTCTTATCATTTCGGATACGAGTTAATGTCTGAGACTATCTAATATCCATGGAATGATCCAGAATAGCTAAATTGCTAAAGTAGTGGTAATTCCTATAGTTACCTATATTATAACGGTTATGAAATCTTAGAGTTAAAGTTTCTAACTATTTCGTATACTTGTGGTCTAACTCTATTTTTTACATTGTCTTGGACGTTTGATATGGAACCCTTAGTATAAATCAGAATGTCACACTTATATCGCTCCTTCGTCTCATCTTTTTTTTAATAGCATCGCGATGATTTAGAAGCATTAATATACAAACTGAATTCTTTAGATGCTTTAACTGGGCTGCAGATATCTTTGTTCAAGCCTCAATCGCTTATGTTACTTTACGTTCATGGGAGTCGCACTGCAATTGAGCACCATCTGCATATTGATGAAACTTTGTATACTTCAAGTATATGTGAAAGCTTCAAGTGTACAATACAAAAAGCAGAGGGCCTAATTTTGATCTTTGTGGAACTCCACAATATAAAGCAAGAGCAATAGATTTTTTATTGCCAGTTAACTTCTATCATTAACATAATTTTCGATTAAGTTGCAATCGTCTACACCAAAATTTCATGATTAATAGTATCGAAGGCGTTAGAATAATCAGTCAACACCAGAATGGATAATTCACCTCCATTCGTTACTGTAACGGTGTCATCTGTTATACTTAACAGAAAATGCTGACTGAATTTTTGACGAACACATTACTACCGTTACTAATGAACCTATGAATAAATATAATACAAAAGAATAATATAATACAGGTAATCACAATGAATACAACTTAATACAATATAAATAAACCTAGATAAATGGAGGAACAACTATTAAAATACAGCAAGACATACAGATTACAGATGGTAAATTTACTCCTAATCAAAAAAATGAAAGATTGCCATGCCAAAAATTGCTAAATCCGAATTAAATTTTGACAATACAACGCAAAGGCCAAAATGGTAACGAAAACATCGATTTAATAAAACAAAATGGCAATGAAAAAGAAAATGAGGAAGTTAAAGTAGTAAATGAGAAAGGCTATTCAAATATCAAAAAGAAGAGTGTGTCTCCGAAAATGGAAATTCAAACAGAAATAGAGAAAATATGTCGTATAAAATGAGAACATTAGATGTTAGAACTTTGTCCATGACAAATAAAGTTGAATAGTAAAAATCAACTGCCCTGGCCTGAGGTAGGAATGAAAAAGAGTAGAAAAGAAAATGTTGATGTGATTTATGCCATTCGTCAAGGATATTGAAAAATGATTTAGATGCCAAAGATAATAAAAAAACAGATTAAACTGGAATCTATCCTAAAGAAAAGAAAGAAGAAAGAAACGAAAACCCCTACAGTTGAAAGATAAAAACCAAAGTAAAAAAATGAAGAAGTTAATAAAAAATAAAAAAAAAAACCGAAAGATTTAACAAAAATTAAAAATACCGCTGATGGGTAAAAAACAGAAATCCCACAAAAAATAAAACCAACAAAGAAAGAAAACTTGTTCGCAAAATCGTAAAGCCTTCACCAGTTTCAGAAAATTTAAATTTTAATTAAAGTTTATTTAAAATACATACCTATCTAGATTTGCATCAATATGCAAACTTCCTTTTAGGTTTTAGCGTTAAAACGTTAATTTATTGTTCATTTGGTCTAATAACAATAGAGTATAAAATTATTTTACATTATAGTAATAATAATTTGTTAATTTATGTTATTTTTGGAAATGAATACCTATTCTTCTTCTTCTTACTTGTTCAACCGTGTATATGAAAACAGCACAGCATACGGATTAGACATGAATCTAAAAAAAACCAAGTATATGGTAATAACTAAGAAACAACCACCAACACAAGGAAGTGTAATAAACAATAAAATCATCAAACGAACATCTGACTATAAATATTTCGGTACGATAATAAATGACGAAGGAAGACAACAAAAGGAAGTGAGAAGCCGAATCGGACAAGCACATGTGCGTTCAACAAATTGACATCTTATGCATTCGCAGCTTAAGATTTCTTAAATGCTATGTTTTCCGTGCTGCTGTATGAAGTAAAATCCTGGACGTTGACGCAGGGCCTATAAAACATAATCAGTGCATTTAAAATGTGGGCATACAGGCGCATGCTACGAGTTTCATGGGTTAATAGAGTAATCAACGTAGAAATTTTAGAATTTGCTCCTTGGCACTTATGGCCACTATAAAACGATGGAAACTATAGCACCTTGGACATGTGATTAGAGGCGAAAAGTATCAATTACTACAATTAATTTTACAAGGTTATATAGAAGGGGAAAAAAGTCCTGGTCGTAGACGTACCACATGGCTGAAGAATATCCGAAATTGGTTGAACAAATGTACATCACTCTATCGAGCTGCAGTTTCTAAGGTGTAAGTAGCTTTATTGATCGCTAACATCCGTTAGGAAAGGCACTAGAAGAAGAAGAATACCTATTATAAGTACCTACTCACTAAGCATAATTAGATTAACAGGACCTTATTGTAACTTCTTACAGAGATTTGCAACGTTATGTCTAAAGGGTTACAGTTACTCAGAAGTTCTATGTCCGCCTTAAATGCATTTCAAACAATTCATAAAGTGTTGAGGTTTATAAGACTTTACTGTAACTTTTTACAGACGTTTGCAACGTAACATCTTAAAGACTAGGACGTCGCATTAAAGTTCTATGACCGCTTTAACCCTTTATAGGTTGGTGGCAAATATAGAAACCACTTCCACTACAGCTATAGTGTGTGGGTTTTGATAGTGATTTTCGACCTTATTGACCAAAGCAGGGTACCCGAACGTTTGGTGGTCGCTACAATTGCTACATCTCAAACTGCGCGGCAAATTCGCTGTAAGTGGCTTGGTATTTTGCCACCAACCGTTAAGCACTGCTATTACAAGTTGTGTTGTTGACAGGTGAGTGTGTTTTGTTGTGAATTGTGAATTACCGAGAAACAATGTAAGTATGTAGATTCATTTGTTAATTATTATATTTGTTTATGTGCTAACTAGTTTCTAACTATTAGTTTCGGCTAGGTAGATATCAGCTCTTTTATTTGTAAATCTAACCTTAATTTTTACGCATTCTTGTATTATTGTACATATTTGCATTGTATAATTTATTTTGCAGAATATGGCGAGCTGGAATTATTCTGATTTGCAAAAGATCTCGGCGCAAGAACTTGTTGACCTAGTTGAATTTGGAATCAATGACGAATAAGCATTGGATTCGGAAGCTGAAGGGGACAGTCATGCCAAGGATGGCCCTATGCTCAATATAACACCAAAACGTGCAACTCATTTCCCGTCAGAGCCTTCAACTTCGCCACGAAGAAACGACAAAAAAAATGGATAAAGAATGGCAAGATTTTGATTCAGACGATTCCTTCAAAGATAAAGATTACATACCAGAAAATGACGAAAGTGACACCTTTCTTTCGGATGATTCCATTCCCAACCAAGAGTATATCAGTGAAGCAGAAGCAATACCGCAGGAAGACCCGGAAGAAATTTCTATTGACTTCGAAAATGAGAGTTCTTCTTCTGGAGATGAAAATCAGAGCCAGGCTACAAACAATTAATATCTAAACTGGACTAAGGTAGGAACCGCACCGCAAATGTTTGAAAATTTTGTATTTTGTGAACCATTTGGTCCGAAGTCTAATCTACTGAACAGAAGTCCATGGGAAATTGTTGAAAATTTTCTTTCTGTGGATTTTCTGCAAAATATTGTTGACGAATCAGAACTCTATGCTCATCAATGGGGTGGCACTTTTACAACTAGTGTGGACGAAATAAAAGTTTTTTTTGGAATCCTTACAATAGTGGGGATTCGCAGACTTCCAAGTATCCGGTTGTATTGGTCAAATGAGAAAAATTTTAGAGTAGCTCGGATTGCAGATGTTACATCACAAAAACGATTTCTTACCATTTTGCGATACTTGCATCTGAATAATAATGAAAAATGCCCAAAGAAGGGATGTGCTAATTTTGATAAAATGTATAAATGCAGACCTACGATAGATCACTTGAACCAAGCATTTTTAGGTTCATTTGGTGGGATTTAAGGGCAGAACAAGTCTAAAGTAGTACCTGCCCCTTAAACCCACAAAACGGGATTTTAAAGATTGGGCCATAACGTGTGCGAAAACAGGGTACCTACTTTCATTCAAAATCTATAAAGGCAAAGAAGATTCAAACACGCAGGGTACTCTTGGTGAACGAACTGTTTTAGATCTTAGCTCACCATATCATAACCGAGGATATTGTTTGTTTTTTGACAACTTTTTTTCGACTATTACTCTATTATCTCTTCTTTTGGAAAAGAAAACATTTGCTTGTGGCACATTCAGAGCAAACAGAAAACATTACCCTAAAGAACTCTTAAAAGAAGAGAAAGCTATGGAACTCGGCGATTCGGTCTTTATAATGAGCAATGACTTATCAGTAACAAAATGGCGCGATCGTGGGAAAAAATCAGTTATTGTAGTGAGTTCCATGCATGATCCATCAGACACAACGACGGTGCAAAGAACAAACAAGCAGGGAGTAAGACAGTCAGTAAAATGCCCACTACCAATTGCAGAATATAATAAGTACATGGGCGGGGTTGACTTGTTTGATCAGTTGGTACACTCTTACTCCATATCTTACAAAATCGCGGCGTTGGTGGGTCAAAATATTTTACTATTTATTAGATGCTTGTATCGTTAATTTCTATATATTATACGGAAAATCGACTGATACCAAACCCATGATACAACTACAGTTTCGGTCTATTCCAGCAAACGAAATGATTGGAAATTATTACAGCCGTAAGCGTTTGGGAGCTCCAATAATTGTGAATAAAAACAAAATTAAAAAAATTGGAGGCGCAGCGTTACTGTAGAAAGTACTCAGGGGAAGACAAATGTTGGTAGTCATTTACCAGTGCAAGGAAAACACAGAAGATGTGCTTACTGCAGTACTAAAGTAGCAGTTAAAAGGTTCAAAATAATTTATAAAGCATGCGACGTTGCCTTATGTCTTACTTGTTTTGAACCATTTCATAAAGCTTAAATGTTTCATATTTTACTGTTCGTATTTTTCAAATAAACATGTTTCATAACATTACAGTAGTTTTATTGACCAAAAGTGGCACATGATATGCGCGAAGGGTTGGTGGCACATATACGTGCCACCCAAAAACTTAAAAACTATCAAATATTTCAAAAAACTTTATTAAGTCTTTTTGTTCCCATTCGTATTGATAGTACAGACTCAGAGTCAAAACCGTAAAATAATTTAAAAAATAAGTTGCCCTATAAAGGGTTAAATACGTTAACATTCAGGTTATTGTTAATTATATTACAATTTTTAGACGTTTATACAGTACTTCAAAGATGATAGAGTTAAAACTAACAATAACCTGTAAGATATTGCAACTTTTAAACTCTCAGTTAGATTTTTGTTTTACAGTAAAAATGAAAAAAAGTGTTTTCGATACTTAAGAACTACTAGAAATACTAGAAATAAATTTATTTGACAGATTTTATATTTCTACGGACTAGAAGCAAAAAATAAATACTAGATTCTGATTTGTATCATTTGTTTCTTTTTATGACATCTCTGGGAATACACTAATGTGTTTTAGGTATGTGTCATGGCCACACGACGGGTGTTTTCTTGCACTTCATGTTTCAAGGTATATTCATTACGCAATATATATGTTCCCATTAATGCAATTTAATCTATTTTTATTTAACATTATGAGAAAGTGATAAATAAACGTACAACAAACGTTTCATGAGATACGTATATGTGATGAATGCTTGTTACTTTATAGAAACTTTCATAATTAACGCAACTACTCCGAAGACATATGAATTAGAGAAAAATCTACTTCTGTTGGAGGTAAATAATACGTCATGAGATGAAGTTATATTATTGAAATAATAAAACGTTTTCTCCACATTACTTTAATTACATTGTCTAGTGGGTACGTAACAATAACTGAAGAAAGTCTTGATCTTTGATGAATGTTCATTTACTACAAAATTTATGTTCATTTACTAAAATCTTGGTTTCATTAACTGGTGTAATTGTAATTTTTGACTTTAGTACTAAGATAAATTCTTGTTATTAGTACACATAATTTCAAATTAAATAACTTCAAAAGAAAATACCTACAGTCCCTGGCCAAATTATTAGACACACTGCAAGATTTCATGCAAAATATTAATTACCGTGTGATATTGTACCGTTTTATTGTTTTAAATTGATTTTTTTTTGTTTTTATATTATCCAATCAATGACCGATTAATTTAACATAAATAAAACAGCATTAATTTAGAAAATCATATGTTTATTAAGTTTTGAAGAAAAGTGAAAATAATGTAAGTAAAAGTCAATATTTAGTTGAGCCACTTTTACCCGCTATCAAAGCTTTAATTATGCGCGGCATGCTATCAATGCAAGGCTGTACTGTCTCCTGCATTTGAGGATGATGGTTCCACACATGAATAATCTTTTCTAGGAGCTGGGTTTTGTTCTGATCACTAGCCACTTCTCTTTTCATCATCTCCCACACATTTTCAATTGGGTTCATATCGGGGCTATTACCCGGCCAATCCAACAGAGGGATATTTTCTTCTGCCAAAAAAGCTTTAACAGACCGAGCAGTGTGGCAGGGAGCTCCATCTTGCATGAATTGAGGAATGAACCGATTTTGTAATACTTTTTTGTACTGATCTTGCCTCATTATTCCTTTTACGACGTACAGACGTCCAGTGCCCTTGCCGCTGATGACTGACCAAATCATGACTTTGGTGGGATATTTAACCGTTGGAACGACACAGTCAGGATGAAACTTTTCTCCATGACAACGACGCACATACAGAGTTTTATTCTGCAAAATTTCGAATGTGCTTTCGTCACTGAAGCAGACCTGTATAATAATAATGTATCAATTTTTTATTAAATTACAATATCTTACCGATCTCCAGAAGTCCACATATTTGTCTTGCCATTGTTTGGCCCACTTCAGGCGGTTTGCTTTCATTACAGCTGTTAACTTGGCCTTCCTGGCGGTGCGACAGGCCTTAAAATCTAATTCTTTCAATTTTCTTCGAACAGTGCGCTCAGAAGCATTTACGCTAGCATCCTGGAGTTGTGATTTTATCACCTTTGTGGTAGCAAATCTGTTTCTAGACAGATTTTCTTCAAACATCTCTCTGACCGTGGAGTGAGAATTGATTTTCTACCGCATCTTTTCTTTCTTTTCGAGCTTAATTCCTCACCTGACTCAATTTTCTTTTTATGCGTCGTACACTAGCTTCACTCTTCGTGATATTTCCCGGCTTGTAAATATTTTAGCATTCACAAGGGCCTTCACTTCAGCTTTTTTACATGGTGAAAGATCGCCTTTTCTACCCATAATGAAAATAGTCCAATTATTTTTTTAAAATACTGCATACAAAATAAACTAATAACTGAGTAGTGTAAAACTATTAAACACGCAATCACAGTCCATAAAGCCACAGAAACACGTCCGTACCTCACGCGATTCCGATCGCGACTGATACAGGTTTGGACTTGTTTACGTTCATGTATCACTTTGTCAACACAGTGTTGCCATATATTAAAAATAAATACAAATAGGTAGTCTACAACACATCTTTTAAATAAACATCAAAAATATTTAAAAATTATTATTAATTTTATTAAATACATAAATAAAAAGTTTACCTCGAGTAGGATTTGAACCTACGACCTGTACTTTGCTAGAGTACCGCGCTAACCAACTGCGCCATCAATAATATTGTAGTTTAAATATACAATTACTGCATAAAAACTCTTAAGAAACATAAAATTATTAAAAAAATACAGTGCGTCTAATAATTTGGCCAGGGACTATAATGCTAATTTTTTACAAGCGAGGTTTAGTTAAAAAATTCTTAAATGTTCACTCATTGATACATTCACCCATCTGTTTTTTAGCTTTACTATTAAAAATTAAAGCACGGGGTTTCAGCTCGAAAGAAAAGTATGTCTTTCTATATAAATTTCCCCTAATAGTGTGTAAAACGTTAAGAGTTTAATTTAAATTTTTTAACCATCTGTAGTGATTTGGGTATCGATATGTTATTAAAATTAAACACCGTTGTACGGTGTAGATAAAATAAGAGTCTGTATTTCCGTATCTGTGTATTTAGATTTTGTATACTGGGGGCTAGTGTATTTTAAATAATACTTAAGTATTAAGATTATCTGTGTTTTATTCGATTATTCCCACAAATATAATCCATAAAGACAGGATTCGGAACCAACCTTGTAAGCTTATATCTAGAAAATACATGTAATATACATCTTTCGAAGGGTCAGTTACCCTCCACGGGGCTATAACGTGATAGTGGTAGGTATTTAAATTCTCATAACTGCAGGCCTTATTACTCCATCTAATGTATTTTCCTGAACAAGATTTGTATTAAATTATGGACAAGATTTTATGAGATACCGTTACATGCGTGTGTATTACTCAGCTTATTGTTCTTTAAGTGTATGTACATAATCGTTTGAGTAACATGGGCGCACTTTGTAAATTTATTTCTTTTTGTTGGCCAGCTTGTATTCCACAATTTATTTAGGATTTAGTTTGCTCGTTCAGAACAAATACCTTTATATCCTCTCAAGGGAACTATAACATTATATTACAAAATGAGACCAGCGAATCCCAAAATTGCTTTATTTTTAATGACGATATAATTTTGGACCTTTGTAAAAGAAAACCGATAAACGCAATGCAAAAACAAATAACTTTCCTTTTAGCGTAATTCGTCTCGCATTTCTCAACTTTATAATATCATTTTTACTTGACAAAGCACGTGGTGTAAAACAATATTACTGATATTCATAGGTTGATGCGCCGCAGTAATACACTATCTCGAGGGAATTTTAAAAGCTCACAATTCTGAATTTTAAAATAGAAGAAATAATAAAATAATTTCCACGCTGTTTCCATATAAGTGAAAATACTCGAGACGCGATTGACGACGTTCGAATAAAACACTACATACGTCTGATAAACTGGCAGTAAGTTAGAGAGTGGAGCATCACAAAGTGTTATTGATAGTTGAATTTTACTTAAAACTGTTCACTGATTCTTAAATATTCACCTTTACAACTGTTGTTATTAACGTTTTTTTCTTGCTAAAAGCAATATGTAAAATAGCAGTCAGAAGTAGTTAGAAACGAATGATTGATTGGCATATGTGAATATAAGGAAAATTCAAGACTTTTCAAATCACAACCATAAGATGTTTTTATTATTGTCATTTGTATGCGTTTCCATGTTATTCTCCTGACTCTATATTCCGTTTAAATTTGCATATCCAAAAAAAAACAGTAAATATCAGTTTTATTTTGAAAAAATCAATGAAACATTTCGCCCCTTTAACTATTTCTCTCAGCTGTATTTGTGTAATTTAAATTTTTATATAGATTTAGGGTACTGCTCAGAGCTAAGCGCAAATTAAAAGTAATGTAGTACAGAACAACAGTAATAACATGCAACCAACAATGACTAATCAGATGTCATCCTTGCCCTATTTGAAGATTTTGATCCTCTTGAGAATATTTCTATTTGCAGAAAAATGGCACACGTACAGATGATATTACGAAGCACGAAAATTACAATGTAGATTGGATTAAAACATAAGAAGACGTTGTATAACAAATGTCCTGGGATCAAAGATACAGTTAAAGGATCAGGTCCTTACTTAAACACATTTATAGATCAGTTTTCTAAAAGGTTTGTTCGAAAAATATAATATTCATTACAGAATATTAACCAATTTTACATTATCTACTATTTCAAGCTCTTACCATTTACATATTTCCATAAAGTAACTGCGTAAACTATTAATACGCTATTTAATGGTAATTTATGGTAAGAAATGGAATATGGCGGCATATTAAAAGTTGTGTTTAATGGTGTTGCTTCTAAATCGTACATACCTATACGTTATTCCTTTATGGTGTACATAGACCTTTTATATTAACTTACGAACTGATACAAGTCTTAGCTTTAATTTTCTGAATTGAAAACTATATTATTTTTAAATGTTTATTCTTTAACCCTACATCGTGGAATTCCACATTGAATAGCACCAATGCCTATATACAATGTAAGTCCACAATTTCTTTTATATAGTTATTTATTTCTCTACGTGTTTCAATACGACACGTATCATTATCGAGAAAAAATATATAACTGAAACAATAACAAGTAGTTATGGTAACAAATCATTAATGTGGGAAACCAAGCTTGATGTAAATTATAAATCTATATTAAAATATCTGTTAAAGAGTGAGTATAAGATCAACCTGCTCGTTCATTAAAAGTACTTTCCGTTTATGTTTATAAGTTTCGAATGCTTCTTAACTTGCGGGATAGGCAAAAACAATCCCTGCCTCTTATTTATTTTTCATTCACAATCTTTCTCCATGCTTTCCTATCTCCGCACACCTCCCTAGCTTCGGCAAGGTTCATACATAGCCTCTGACATGTCCTTTTGTTTTTAAAACTCCTTATCTTTCTTTGCTTTATCATGGATTCTACCAGATTCAGCCAAGTTTTACGCGGCCTACCAGGCCCGGCCTTTCCCCTAACCTCACCTACATATATTTGTTTCGTTAATCTTCCGTTGTTCATTCTCTCAATGTGACCAAACCAACGTAATGTACTACTCTTGTATCTATCCATCATCGTTTTTTCCTCACCACACTCCGTCATTATGCATTCATTTTTTATCTTGTCCGTTCATGTTTTACCACATGCGCTTCTCAGAAATCTCATACCCACGGCATCTATTTTTCATTCGTGCTTTTTTTGACATACCCATGTCTCACTCGTCAAATCTCGCTCTCAATTGTACCATCTGCAGTAAACATTCTACCGAGATATACCAGCTCGTCCACTTGCTCCACAATTTCATCTTGCAGAGTAAATACTCTACTCTCCTTTCTACCTTCCCGATTGAACACCACAATCTTAGTTTTGTTCACGTTTACCTTTAGGTCCATGCTCTCACAGACTGTATCAAACTTCCTCAGAGCGGTTTGCAGCTCATCCGCACTGTCACTTAATAAGACTGTGTCATCTGCATACACCAGAAGTCATACATTTACGTCACCAACCATTACACCATTTGTATCGGTACATGCTTGTCTAAGACATTTCCATGTATACATTGAACAACCACGGTGACATCACACAGCCTTGTCGCACTCCTTGATCAATATTAAAGTATTCACTCACACCTCCTCTCACTCTAACACATGCCCGACTACCGTTGTATACTGCCCTTATTCCATTTATTAGACCTTTGTTTACGCCATATTCATTTAATATTTCCCACAGCTTCTCCCTATTCACTCTGTCATATGCTTTCTCCAGATCTACAAACGCACTGTACAACTTCCTTTTACCTTTAAACCTTTAAACACTTTTCGATCACCTGCTGGATAGCAACCATCTGATCGACACATCCTCTCCCCGGCATAAAGCCACCTTGCACATCCCACATCTTAGTTTGTGTAGTTTCTAGTACTCTATCAATCAGTATTCTTCCAAACACTTTACCAGGCACGCTGAACAAGCTTATTCCTCTGTAGTTCTTACAATCACTCTTGTTCCCCTTACCTTTATACAATGGTACAATGATCGCCCTCTCCCAATCACTCGGCACTTTTCCACACATAAGGCATACATTGAATAATTCACACAATCTTCGTATAAGCTGTGCACCACCATACTTGAGCATTTGACCAGTGATTTCATCTACGCCTGCTCCCTTGCCATTTTTCAACTTTCCTACCGTTTGCTCCAGCTCATTTATTCTATTTCTTCTATATTCTCCTTATTTAACCCTTCAGTCTTACTTTCCTCACTACTCTACAGCTTTCCGAAATATTCTTGCCAGCATTTCCTCACTTCACAATCGTCCCATACTATTTCGTTTCTGGCATTCATCACCCCTGCAGCGTTCTGTTTTGGGCCACGTTTTGTATTTTTGACCCATTTCCAGAAGAGTTTTTTGTTTCCCTCAAAATCATTCTGCATTTTCTCTCCTTCACAGCCATCACTTCCTCTTTACTTATTCTCACTGCCTCCTTCGCTTCTTTGTTTCTTAATCTGTACACCTCATACAATCGCTTCTTCTTAGTCTCATTTTTTGCAGCAATTATTGCCATGTACGCATCTTTTTTCTTACATACTGCCTTTTTTACCGACTCATTCCATCAAGCACATTTTTTCTGTCTACCTACAGTCACTCTTCCACATATTCGCACGGCACAATTGACAACATAGTTTTTCAAGCTTATCCATGCACTTTCAACGTCAGTGTCTTTTATTTGTTCGTTCCACACTGTTTCATTCACATTCAACTCTTTACCCACAGCATCTGCGTATTTCATTCTCGCACCATTATCCACTAGTTTGTCAACCCTAATTCTGGACGTTCGCACTACGTTTGCTTTCCTCCTCCAGACCCACTTTTGCCCTAAACACACTCTCGATACAACCAAAAAATGGTCCGATCAATTTCAAATTCTTTACCATGCATACCTCTAACATACCACGTACCGGCTCGCCATTCATTCCTTGCACAGTCGTCAGCAACGGGGCCTGTCTGTTTCGACCTTTACCGCCCCTTGTAGCCAGGTCGATCCGAGGCAATTGTATTGTTTTCTTGAGTAATACCACAGCGAGCAGACCGGTTACTGGCCAAATCGTGCCCCGGACGATGTAGCATTCCCTACTAACGGTATCGTCCTACTATCGGACAGTTATTTGTCTACTGTCACGACATATATAGATATAAATAATAGATCGTATACTTACTGTATGAATGCATGTACATTTTTTTTTCTCTTACCTACCCCTCAATCACACCACGCGTTTCGACCATACTGCTCTATACGCGATTTCTGGTTCCGCGCTCCTTAACCGGACTTGGTATTTATTGGCGACCAAATGTTATTATGTTATTTCGCGCCTATTCCAACTAAAGAGCCTTTTACTGGTTAGATTATCATTATCTTTATTTATTATTAGTATTCAAACCGCTGGGTATAAAAACCTGTTCAAACGCTTACCCTTATTTGATTGATTTAGAAGTTATCATTTAACATGTATTAACACGTATTTAACTGAAAGCACCGAAATAAAGCTAATTATTTAACTTAACAAGTACGATAATCTTTTATGTTTAAATTTTTATTAGGAAAAATTTACAATTTACCCGATTTCCACTGCTTCCACTGCTTTAAAGCTGGTAACTGCACAGTTTTTTGCATTCCACAGATATTCTGTCATTATGCGGCCCTTAAACCGTTTTTGATCGTTTTTTATGCAACCAAAAAATTCATTATATGTACTACTTATGGCTAGAACTATTAAAAAATTCGCCAAACTTATTTCGGGGTTGTCTGCAATATTTCTGAATAGGCGATATAAGTCTTTTATGTTTAGTGACGTATTACTTAATATTTTAGATACTAGTTTCTTTACTAGGCCCCATATCTCATTAGTAAGCCTGCATGCCATAATAATACGCCATGCGTTCACCTCTTCATCACGGCACCAAGTACAGTTTTTGTTATTCAGTACTCCAATTTTGTTTAAAAATACTGCTATTCTATTCTTTGTGAATCTCCATGCAACAATAGCATCAATTTCCAGCGATGGTCTTTTGAACATTTCCCGCCAAAATATTTCTTCAGTTCCCCAATTTCCTTTCAATGTTCTTATTTCCTTTAATACTTTTGCTACAACCATCTCATACAACTTCCTTTTGTTGTTTGGCTTTACTGGACGTGATTTACCTGTTATGTTATCAAACCAGATCTTCGGAGGCCATTTGTTGCACTTACTATTCCTAAAGCGTTCTTAAGGTGCTGATGACATAGGTGTTGCAGCTCTTCAAAATGACTGTATAAGATATTCCTCGGCATGGGAGGAACATATGTAGTTACCAAATTCTCCTTGGGCTTCCACTTTGTTCTATTGATGCAGTCCTCGATGGTTGTGAGTTTGTCTTTTAACCAAATGCTACTGCTAATTAGACCTTCTATCGAATGTGGCCACATTGGACATTTGTGTAATGGTAACATATTCATGTCATTCTGACACGGCGGGAAATTGATGAATTTAAGAGCACCACGTTCCAGTCTTTTACTACAGTGCGTATATATTCAGTTGCTTGGCGTGAATCACATGTGTTATATAGCGCTTGCCAATGGAACGTGTGTTTATTAGGCTTGTTTAGTTTGTAAGTAAACATTTTTGCCCATTTGCCATCTTTGTTTTTGAAAGATTTTATAAACAGGTGTATTTTTGATTTTAGGTGCACTAGTCCCTAAGCCTCCTTGGTGAAGTGGATCCTTTAGAATCCTTTAGATTTAGTTAAATTAACTACGGCGCCTGATTCCACCGAGAAGTGGTTGAAACACAATCTTTTATAGTGGGAAGTGTTTTGCGAGACAAAAATCGATACGTCGTTGGCGTAAGCCGTAACAGTTACGCTGCTCTGACATACCACTGACAAGGGAAGGCCGGTTAATTTTCTTCTGCACAAATTTAAAAAAGGTTCTACAGCTATTGCAAACAGAGACCCAGATAATGGAGAACCTTGTCTAATGCATTTGTTTATGCAGAGTTGACCAAATAATAAATGTTGCACACGTATATGCGAATGTGCTCGGCGATATAGTTGCTTTATTATGTTGATTAAAAGCACTGCAAAGTTCATCACTTTTAATACGTAAAAGAGATCATTGTGGTAAACGTTATCGAACGCATTCTCTAAATCGAGTGACAACACTACTAACTGCTTTTTCTCGGCTTCTGCGTAGTTTAAAATGTCTGTATGTAGGTATAAACTGTCGTAAATAAATCTACCTAAAATGCTATATGCTTGATCGACTTTTACTATACTGTCTATTATTATCATTAATCTATTAGCTGCTGTTTTAGACAATATTTTGTAGTCCGTTGTGAGTAAAGACACTGGCCTCCAGTTTTTGATATAGGACAGGTCTTTATCTTTCTTACGCAGTAGTACAATTACTGAAGTTTTTACCATTTGGGGAATATCCTTATTTTCCTGAAATTCTAACGCTTCAAAATAAAATTTCACTATTTTTCACCAAAAAGTCAAGTAGAACTCTACCGTTAACCCGTCTATCCCAGGTGGGTTATTCCTATTCAGACTTTTCAGTGCTTTTGTAATTTCTTCAAATGTTACTGGTAAATTTGTCAGCTCTTTTTCCGCATTTGGCACTTTTCCTAATCCTTGGTACAACGGCGATTTCTGGTTTACATCATCAGTATGTACCGGGTGGCCAACTAAAAACGGCCGTCGGCCATATCTCAGGAATAGATTATAGCACACGTTCGGGAAAAAAATTTTTATAACAAAAGTGACCTCGAGAAACGCCTGGAAATTATTTTCAGAATTGTAGGTCCACGGCTAGAGGGCATATTTGACAGTTAAAATTTTAAAAAGCAAAATTTTTCAAAATTTACTCAATTAAGGGGCATATTAAATATTATAATCAGATTCCTCGACAAATTCTGCATATTTTTTATTTGACAAGTTTTAGTCTAGCTCTTCAAATAAGGGGTGGGGGACAGTGGGAACCTTGTTACGAAAAAACGCCTTTAATTCAGGTTCTGCTTGACCGATTTTAATAAACTTGATGTTGTTTGAAAGAGCTTTTGTTAAACAATAGAAAATTTGTAAATTTGAAGCAATCCGATTAATAACATAAATGCTAGAGGGCGCTGATTAATATTTTTTTAATATTGTGTTTTCTCTTTACAATTTTATATGGAAACATAAAAATTTAAGTAGGTCTTTAAAAAGTAGACTAAATTAGTAATAAAACAGTGAAAACTGCAAGTCGATATCTTTTTCCTATCCTGAGATATTGTAAGAAACCGGTAAATGGCGGGAATTGTTCTTCCCACGTCTAGTAGGCCAGTTCGCGTTAACGGAAATTATTAAATTTAGCCTGGATGAAAAGATCTTACATTGGTCTGCATTAATTTAAACTGTTATCATACTAATTTTATGGTTGCCGCTAGATTACCTAAATGTAATGCTGTCGCTACTAACTATGAGAACAAATTATAAAATGTGGGTAAGTGCTGCAATTGAAGCTTTACTGTATATCAACTCTTATTTAGAAGCAAGACAATCGACTATAGTGAAAAAACCACTTTTTCTTGAAGTAAAGCAATTTTGTAGTTCCCTTCAAAGCAACACAGGAGCTCACGTCCTTCTATGTTGGCAGCGCTATTTCACATACTACTTGGGGTAATCCAAACAAAGAGTAACTGTCAGATTGTTGGGTAACATTCTGTGCCGTCATAATTGTACACTGATAGATTGAAAAGATATATCTTTGTAACGATTAAGTTAATACTTTCTGTGCACGCACAAACTCACAGGCACAAAACTCATACGTAGGGAAATAAAACTGCATATACTTAGCAGAGCAGTAGTAGAGCAACCGAGGACACAAAAAGCGGTCGACTCGAGCGCACCGGTCCATGGCTCATTCTTTTCTCAAGTGTCAAGGTGATACTTTTCCACGCCATTAGAATTCGATTATTCAAAAATTGTTTTTTACCCACCGTAATGTGCAAACCTTGAGGAAAGACTATGTGAATTGCTTTAATACATGTATTGTGTGTGGAAAAGTACCAATAGATTGGAAAAGTACGAGTATTGTTCCCGGTGTATAATGGTAAAGGGAGTAACGTTGATTGTAAAAATATAGAGGGATAAAATTGTTGAGTGTACCTGGTAAGGTGTTTGGAAGAGCTTTGATATAGTACGTGCACTAACACACAGTAAAATTTGGGATAATCAAGACGGCCTTATGCCAGGAAGGGAATGAGTGATTCAGATGGCTGCTCTGCAGTATGTGATTGAAAGTGTGTCAATGTGAAAAAGCTGTACTATGCGTTGGTAGACTTGTAGAAATCGTAATACGCTGGGGGAAACTTTGAGACATTTTAAGTGAATATGGAATGAGTAATGTTTAGTACAACCAGAGTAGTATTTGATGGTAGCCGGACATGTACCAGGATTCATAAATGTGTTAGGAGAGCCTGTACTGAGTTCTGGTGTATGCCGATCATACAGTTTTACCATCTCAAAATGCGAAGGAACTGTAAATAATGCTTAGGAGGCTGTGTGATGTCAGTGAGGGTGTGCATCTAAAGGAAAACTTGAGAAGAAGGTAGTGTTTAATCGTAAGTATGAAGATAAGTGTAACGTGTTTACCCTGCATGATGAAACTGTAGAACAAGTTGGGGAGTTTGTGCATTTGACAATAAAAGCTTACTGCAGAAGGTAGAATGGATGTCAAAATTGAGCAGCGAGTCAATGCAAGAACGCAAGTGATTGGTCGCATATGGACCATAAGAAAAAAATGAGAGGATGAACAGTTGCGAAGCGAGCGATGTACAATGGTGTCTTTTTCCGTCAGTTGATTTCGCCAGTTTTTTCTTTAGTCCACTTGCGCAAACTGAAGATTCAAATAACAATGTTTTAAATAAATTTTTCCTTTATTAGCACACCAAGGCGTCACTAATTATCCAAAAAAGTGGTTTTCTTTCGACCACCTTTTTACCAGTAATTCCATGCACACCAGCAGCTTTGCCATGATTTAACTTTTCTACAGCTTCCATTAGCTGGTTCAATTCAATATCGTCTTCAGTTTCATTCCTTATCTTTTCCACATTATTCCTATTTAACCTTTTAGTCAGTTTACTCTCACTTCCGTACAACTTTCCTTAATATTCTAGCCAGCATTTTCTCAATCCGTACTCATCCCATACTGGGCCATGGACGTTGCACACCCGAATAAATCTTATCCAGGGCGTTCTATACCCAAGACGACTCAAACTCAACACTATTCATAACGAGGTTGACTACTACCTAGAAGGATTGATACCACTGTTCATACCCACAATTATTCGTACCGGATTCGTTCCATACCAAGGACCAATTGTCTCCAGACGACCACAGACAGACTTTAATCATACCCGACGGAATTGGTGTCTAGCACGTTTTATTAATTAGGTATTCTTTTTTCCGACATTTCAATAGCTTCTAGCTCAAATTTGCAAAGAAGTAAATTACAAAGTATCCACTGAAATGAAGCATCACTATTCTTCATTTTCCTATACTTTCATATTGGAGGAAGAATATATATTATTGTTATTCATATATATGATTATCTACAATAGTAATGTTCATGCGGTTGTCAACAACGGGACCAGTCTGTTCAACCTTGGTTATCCCTCGTAGCCAGAGAAGAGATTCCAAAATCGTACTAGTTTCGTAAATAGTTATTGCACAAGTAGTACTCCGGACGATTAGCATTCCCTACGAACGATATTCTCCTGCTACCGGTCAGTGTTGGGTATAAATTAGTCTATTTGCCACAAATGCGGTACCTTTCCGGTGTCCAATGTAGTTTTATACAATCTAGGATTTCTATCCAAAAAAACCACCTTTTCAGTGATATGTTATACAGTTTCAACGTTTCCATCTTCGTTTTTCTTAATTGAAAACTATATTATTTTTATTATTCGAAGTGAGTATTAAGATTATTTGAAACAGAAGAATGTTTTGTGTTTATTTTATTTAGATAAATGAGGGCATAGTGTTTGTGACATTGTAGGAACAAACAGTGTGTCTGTTACTGGATTCTAAGTATCTTTGCTAATAAGCGAATTGATTTGAATTACCGATTTTCGGCTGTTTATATACCGGATTTGAGATTTTATATTTTTGATGATGAATGTGTTTTCAAATTTTTATTTTCTCGGTGTGAATGTGGTCGAAACCACATTGTTTTGGGTTGGAATGGGCCGTTTGGGGCGCGGTTACTGGGCCAGCGAACGTCAATGGGTACCTTACCGCGCGTTCAGTGAATGTGTCTGTGACGGTTGGTGTGGAATGACTTTCTCATAGATCCCCGGAGCTAAGCTCAAAATTCGATCTTATGTCCTGCTTCGGCGATAGTATTAGACATTTACCATATGCCGTTATACGCAGTTATGTTTGCATTAATTGTTGTCCTTTTGATGGTGAGTGGAGCTTATACACTCTTCACCACACATGGTTAGTTGTGGCTCCTGAGGTATTTGCTCGTGGGTGCCTTTTTGTGCGTATTGAGTGAATATAGCGATATTTGTAAATTATGGATTGTCACGTTTCGAATGAATTTAATGTTTATATTTTTAGACACAAAAATTTAATATGAAATAAATCAATGAACACTATTGATATACGTAAATAGATCTTAGATGAGAATTTACGATACAAATTATGTAAACTAAATTGAGATACGCCACTGAAAACACATTGCAATGAGTTAAAACATTTTAATTAAACATGACATTAATCATATGATCAAATTCAATATAAATAGATGGAATAACATTTAGACTATTAAATAGTTTTAAAGGAAGCATAAACATGCATTTTACATACATGATAATTTTTAAATTCAATTCATAAGATGTAAAAAGTAGCGAGCCGGTACTGATAAATCTTGATATAAATATTAGTTGAAATGTTAAAAATAGAGGCAGCACTTGTCAATGAAAACATTGCTAAATTTGACAAAAGTTATAAAGGATTAACATAAATTAACATGCATTTGGTACCTCACATTTTCCTTAACCAAATGTACTTATTATTCTTGCAAATAACATATGCCTTCTAATATATTTTATACCCAACGGTATCTTTAAATGAAAACAAGAATGAACTTGACAGTAATAGTTGGTAATATAAAATAGTTTTTTTTGAAATACTTCAAAAAAAACTCAAAAATGTCTAATGCCAAAATACATGTTTTAAAAAGCGTGTTTCATTACATAATGATCCAAGTCAAGATGAAAAACTAAGCATACAAGAGAATTTAATTTGACTTCAAGAGGAAGTCAGCCAACGCAAAACAATCTAGACCAGGAACCACCGAAAGGTATTTTGACTTTTAATAGACTATAGAAGAATACTAAGACAAGTACTTTTTGAGGACTATGAAATAAAAATTAAGTAACATGAATAAAAAGTATTAATATCAATTTTCTTGTATAACTGATCAATATGATCCACACCTTGTAGATGAGTGTAATATTACTCAAGATAATGCACAAATTAACGAGGAAAACATTGATATTAGGATAGCAAATATCCTGTGAAATCAACGCACACCACAAAGGAAAGAAAAACTGTAAATTCAAAGGTCGTCGTTATCATAAGTTCTTCCTCAAATAAAAATAACGCCAAAAAATTACACCCAAACAGTAACAAAATATCAACAAAAAAACGATTTCGTAAAATTTACTGGGTTATGCTTTACATGTGTTTCAAATATTTGTTCATCCAAAATAGGAATAAAATGTCAAAAGTTGTACTGGAGCTCACCACGTTCATTGCCTGAAGAAAAAAAAGTTTATTCAAAGATTTTTTTAGATGTGGCATGTGTAGTGTAAAATAACTGAATGTTGCTATAATTAAATACTATGTTATTTTAAAAATTACTATTAATTTTATTAAATACGTAAATAAAAAGTTTACCTCGAGTAAGATTTAAACTTACGACATGTACTTTGCTAGAGTACCGCTCTAACTAACTGAGCTATCGAGATACAAGCCCCGATCGATGTGAATTTTGTCTTTACGTATGTAGAAATGATGTAAATTTTAAATATAATGAGATTACAGTTAAATTACTTACATTAATGGGCTGTGGGCCTGCAATATCGCAAGGATTCACACATACTATAACAGCTTGACTAATGTTAAATTATTATAAGTTTTGTTATGAACGAATAAGTTAAAAAGTAAATATGAAATTGAAAATTATTATTAATTTTATTAAATACATAAATAAAAAGTTTACTTCGAGTAGGATTTGAACCTAAGACATGTACTTTGCTAGAGTACCGCTCTAACCAACTGAGCTATCGAGATACAAGCCCCAATCGATTTAAAATTTGTCTTTACGTATGTACATACATAAAGACAAAATTTACATACCTTAATTTATGTAATTAATAAAACTAATTATTTTTAATTACATGTTTAGTTTTGAACTTATTCGTTCATAACAAAACTTTTTAAGGGTTGTTTTTATTTGCAATATTATTTAAATAAATACATTCCGATTAACCACTTATTTTACATTCCCATTCTCTCACTTATCTAGGTGTACAAACTCATTTGGCATGAGTGCCTATAACTAGTGCAGTGCGAATAGCCAGGTTTTTGGTGCCTGTGGTCGTAAAATTCCAGCTTTTGAACATTTTTGAATTTTTTTAAGGAAATTTTTACACCAACACTTCGAGATCATAACTGTAACCTACATATTTTTTAATGCAGTATTGTATACATAATTAAGCATTGTATAATTCGTATAATAGGTGACGATGAAAAATTAACAACGAAAACTTCTAATACAAGATATAATTTTCATAGTGTATCTAAAATTTAGAGGAGAGTGGTTTATTACGGTCCGTAGTGGGCCAAATGACGTCACAAAATCACAAGAGTAAGCAAATGAAATGTGTTTACGTTCCAGGGAGGTTATTATACAAGAGATGCTATTGCGTAATAATATGATAATTCGACGTTTCTACATTTTCAAATATTTCTATTGAAACATTTTTGAAGAAAAAAAACTACCAAAGCAATTTATTCTGCAAATGTACATTTATTTCAACTTATAATTCGTAATAGGACATAAAACGTATCATCAAGTAATCTCTTATGAACAGTAGCTACCTATTCGTAGATAACTATTACGATATCGAAAAAACCTTTCTAAAACTTGTCTTAAAAATACTCAAAATAAATTGCTCAAGCAAAGGAGTGAAAATAATTGGAAATATTCAAAAAACACATAGTAGCTATTAGGGTTATTAGGGTTAAATGTTACTCATTTAAACCATAAAATTATGACTAAAAAGTAATTAAAAAACATTTTTAGCAATAAATCATACATTTTACAACGCTATAATATCAAATAATTTTTATAGTGTTTTATATTAATATTAAATTTATTTTACAAGATAATTATAAAACCGATATTAGTTCTACATACTATTATTCAAAATGTCGACCATTTTTTTCATTGCACTTTTCACATTTTTTTTCGACAGTTCTGGTTACTGGACGTATTGTATTACGATTAATATTTTCAATAATATTAATAATTCGATGTTCCAGAACTTGCCTATTTTCTGGGGGATCAAATTCATACACCTCATTTTTGACATATCCGCATAAATAAAAGTCTGACGGGGTAAGATCCGGAGACCTAGCAGGCTAACGCACAGGACCACCGTTGGATATTATTGTTTCAACAAAAATCTCCCGTAAAAATGCTCGGACTTCCCCTGAATTATCCATCTTGTTGGAACCACAAATTACTAAATTCATCAGCTTCACGAATGGATGGAATGATTTGGTTTTGCAACATTAAAAGGTATCGTTGCCCGGTTAACGTGTGGTCATAAATAAATGGATCAATCTTTATCAGAAAAAGCAGTATTTTCTTGACATTTACGATGGTACCAATTACAAAATTCGATTCTCCTGTTAAAGTCACCTTCTTGCAGGCCTTGTACAATTGTTGGCTTGTAAGGATGATATTTAACAACTTTCAATACATTTTGTACAGTGAATTTTGGAATATGAAACTCCGTGCTACAACTTCGTACTGAAGATTTCGGATTTTCGTCAAAATATTCCACAATGCTTCCGTTACGATTCTCATTATCGATCGCATACTTTTTGGACGTGGTTTTTCAAAACTTCCAAATTCTATTAAATTTCTTGCTACATTATTAAAATGATATATGCCAGGTTGTCTTCTTTCGGGGTACATTTGAAAATAGTCATCACTAGCTCTGGTAGCATTTCTTTCATTTTTGATATAGCACACTAATATATCAAAATTTTCTTCGTTAGAATAATTTAACGCCATTTTCAAACAATGTTCATTAAAATGTGAGAAACTATTGTAGTCTTTTGACAGATAACATAATTGTTATACAATAATTGTTTTAAACTCATCAAAGCCTACTACCAGAAATTTACAATAATCGAATTCATTATTTAGCTGTAGTTAATTTTAAGTGTTTTAATAGGATTTTCACATTTTCTAAATATTTTCACTTGAAGTAAATGTATTGTTAGGTGTTTACTTAAATTTAAACTTAATAAAAGAGTTATTTATCTGTCATTGTTTAAGACAAGGTTTGGAAAGGTTTTTCGATATCGTAATAAATAGTTATCTACGAATAGTAGCTACTGTTCATAAGAGATTCCTTGATGATGCTTTTGATGAGTCGAAACGTCCTATTATGAATTATGAGTTGAAATAAATGTACATTAGCAGAATAAATTGTTTTGGTAGTTTTTTTTCAAAAATGTTTCATAAAAACAAATATTTGAAGATGTCAAGCATGAGGTCGAGACGTCGAATGATCATTAAGCGTTATACATTGTTGGATTTAGAATGAAAAAGGAATCATTTTATACCATTAGCTAATTTCCCACACGAAAAAGTAAAGTTGATGATGGTCTCTAAACGACGAAACGTCGGATTAATTTCTAATAATAAAATAAAAATAATTGTAGAGTTTCAGTGTTTTTCTAATATTTTCAAAAATATTTGAGATAGCCTTGATATCAGAATGGCATTTTAGTAGGCTCAAAATTCTGTAAAACTTTCTCTATTTAAGCATCTTTCGATCTCTTATAGTTTCCAAGGTAGCACCAATTTTGGACACACTGCGTGTGTATATATATATATATATATATATATATATATATATATATATATATATATATATATATATATATTATGTAGCGTCACCCAGGTACTCAATCTTGAAAAGCGTAATTTGAACTTATTTACAATAATGCAAATTCAAGAGCAAAACAATCCAGTGATTTATCTTGACTTGACTGACAACAATGTTACTATTGCTCAAATGAATTGCCTGCCTTACTTTGACTTTCCTGGCAATAATTAATACATTTGAATTTATTTACAAGTCTGATATTTAATTACTCGCAAACCTCAAATCTGATTAAACGAAGTGGCCATCTAGTGGTAGGTACGTTGTACTATCTAAATTAGATAGACTGGATGCGGTAAGTGTTGCATCATGAGGGGCAGGTAAAAAAAATGGAACTACTTAAATTAAAATCAACGAGCGTTGCACAGCGGTGGTTCAGCCCGTTAATATACTATTGTGGGAAAGGACCACCAATAAACCCACTTTATTTATAAATAAGTAATTGCACAAGTACATTAATAAATCAAATAACAAAAAAAACAATGAAAGGGTTAAATACATAACAAAGCACCATTAAATCAGGTTAAAGTAAGTACAAAATTATAACATTAAGAGAAAATGAATAAAAAGCAGTTTAGTTACACAGAAACACAATAATAAAAAAACACATGTAGTCACGCGCATAATTGGGTCATAAATAATCAAAATAAAAATCATAATTAAAATTGTAATAACAAACATGTGGCCCTTTAAAACGAATCATGCCGGTCTTTAAGTAAATAAGCGCATAAAACAATAAAAAAAATTACGGTACATATAAAATACAACAGTAAAATTGCACAGGTGATAATACGGTAAAGGCCAGGACCAAAGAAAACAGACAAACTCAATTGTTTAGTGACCACTAAAGCACAGAATACATAAATCAAATCACAATAAAGCAGATACAAAGAGAAGCAGTTCGCAGGCAAATAATTCTACTTAAACCAACTGACAAAAAACTCATTAAAACAAAGCCTTACAAGGGTAAGTTATAAATAGATCACGAACATCGTGACGGATATATAAGTTTGAGTGCGTTAGAAAAATACAGTGCTCCTCTCTCAGGTTACACATTCATCTATACAACAAATAAAAACAATAGAAATAAAAATTTGAGGTGTTTAATGGTCTGGCCTGGGAGTGTCTACCTACTGGAAATTGCCTATTACAATTAATAACTAGCTGTATCATATACTCATTCACCAGCCACCTTTACACAAACATAAATATAAACAACAACCAACAATGCTAATTCGCACAAATACTAGAGTGAGAGGGCCCTGTAATGTTTTTTCATTTTAGCAGATTTCAGCTTAATGAGCCCGCGTACGAATAAAATACCCTTGTAAGACAATGTTTGGTATTTAATATGTTATCTAGGCTGATAAATGATTTGTTGCGAGCTTTCAGTTATATAAAAGTACATACCTACACTAGAATAAATATTTCCTTAATTGATCACAGATACAAATCGTTAACCTCCGCGGTTTAACTTCAAAAAGGGTGACTGTTATTTATGGATTAATATTTGAAACACATTACCTAACTAACTCTCGAAAGCAAAGGCAAATTAGTGTTGGTTAACTCAAAAGCAAATGTACACGCACGAAATATTTTTGAAGATAAACTGTTTATAATGAAGGTATTTAATTACCCCAAAAATCGATCTGGTTCGATAGATACTCTAACTGTAACTACTCTTCCCCCGATAACCCAACCAACTTCACTCCCGCAATCAACCCCCATCTTTCAAAAGTAATATAAAAACAAGAAACATTAATTTCCGTTGGAACAGTTTCATATTATTATTGCACGACATCTTAATTTTAAAAATATACATTCGTCCGTAACAACACTACATTTCTCTCTCAAAGTTTCAAGTAACAAACAAAGATATCCTTTGATCGCGGCCCGTTCAGCCGTAATTAATCATTAGATCAATGACATTTTTACATCAAGAGGGCGTATAAGAAAGTACAATGATTCCTTACGCCCCTTCAGTAAAGCATTTTTAAGCGTGCCTGCTACTCACCCCCCCAACAACCCTAGACAAATTTCAGTTACAACATTCCTTACATAAAAATATATAAATAAAGTATTTTGAAAACATAGCAAATTACGACGTATTATCAAGATCTTAAAATTCCACTATTTATCTTTTCTATCGTGGTAACAATAGCGATTTGACAAACGTTTATTACAATAATAAAATTTTCGCGGTCCGCTGCCTACAATATATATATATATATATATATATATATATATATATATATATATATATATATATATATATATATATATACAAGGTGATTCTAAAATAGGTGGTCAAAATTAGGGAGCTGATGCAGGATAGCAATGCAAACAAAAAAGTTCCTATCAACTTGGGTCGTAAAACACACCATTACGGAGATACAGGATGTTTAGTTTTCAATTTGATAAGTTAATTTATTTAATATTTCCGTTTCAATAAATAGCTTTCAAATTTGTAGCATTGCCTATAATTCTTATGCCGAATAACGTGATTTATCTAATTTCAATGTATCGTGCAGATGGCGCTAGTTGCCTCATATTTTTGTGGTTAAAAATGACGCAACTTTTTTCTAACAAAAAGTATCAACTTTCCAAAGGCACGATTGGATTCTACGATCAACATTGCATAAAAAAGGTATACCTTATTCAGCTCGCTATCTGTAACCATTTCCGAATAAAACTCAATTTCACATTTCAATTCTCAATTATTGGTATTATTACAATTCGGAGAAGTCAGTACAATATTATTGAAATAAATGATTATAAACAGATTTAACAGAAAATATGAATAAATTACCGACAACTTATGAAACGCGATATCTACAACCGTTGTCGATAAAAATGAAATTTTGCATTACGTGTACTTTGTTCGTGTGTAATCCAATCATACATTCGCATTCGTATGGCACTGAAATGTAAAAAAAGTAGGCACTGACAGTAGCTTGCTAATATTTCACTATCTGTCATTAACGTTTAAATTGTTTGAAATTGTGTTTTGCATCGTTGTTAAATTAAAATGCCGCTCTACACATTTTCTGAGTATGTTGATATGCTGCTGGTGTTGGGCGAATGTCTTGGAAGTGCACGGGCTGCTGTGAGACGGTACAGTGAAAAATATCCCAGAAGAAATCTGCCTAATTATAAAACATTTCTGTCTACTGAACGCCGCTTACGTGAAAGTGGAACTTTGAAGCCTCAGACTGCTGATAGGGGAAGACGAAGGACGGTGAGATCAGTTGCAAATGAGGAGAATATTTTGAATATTATTGAAGATAATCCCACTGTTAGTACTAGGCGTGTGTCACTACAAATTCAAGTGTCACAACCAGTTGTTTGGAGAGTTGCAAAAGAACAACAATTGCATCCGTACCATTACCGTCAAGTCCAGGATATTTTGCCAGGTGATAGACCCATACGCATGAGATTTTGTGGATTGCTCCTGAGGAGGCATGAACAGGACCCCAACTTTCTTTCAAATATCATCTTTAGCGATGAGGCTACTTTCACCAGAAACGGAGTGTTTAACATGCATAATGAACATGTTGGATCGATGAGAATCCGCATGCCAGAAAAACTACTCATTACCAACATTCTTTCAAAATTAATGTCTGGGCTGCAACACTTGGGACTGAACTTCTAGGCTACCGCATTCTCCAAGGTAATTTAACCGGAGAAACGTACCACGATTTTTTATCCAATCAACTTTATGAACTTTTGGAAGACATTCCTTTAGCGAGAAGGCGTGCCCTATGGTACATGCGTATGGCTATCCGAAAATTTTCCAAATCAATGGATAGGCCGAGGCAATGAGGCTCCTTTAATTTGGCCCCCTAGGTCACCAGATCTCAATCCTATGGATTTCAATGTTTGGGGACAAGTGAAAAATAAAGTATATGCTCAGTTGATTGAAACTGTTGAGGAACTGCGCCAGCGAATTGAAGACGGTTTTAATGAAATAGTACAAGAGCAAAGACTAAATCCTGTAGTATTTTCATTTATGAGAAGACTACAACAGTGTATACAGGAAAATGGAGGACACTTTGAGAATTGAAATGATATCATTATCGGTAACTTATTCATATTTTCTGTTAAATCTGTTTATAATCATTTATTTCAATAATATTCTACTGACTTCTCCGAATTGTAATGATACCAATAATTGAGAATTGAAATGTGAAATTGAGTTTTATTCGGAAATGGTTACAGATAGCGAGCTCAATAAGGTATACCTTTTTTATGAAATATTGATGGCAGAATACAATCGTGCCTTTGAAAAGTTGATACTTTTTGTTAGAAAAAAGTTACGTCATTTTAACCACAAAAATATGCGGCAACTAGCGCCATTTGCACAATACATTGAAATTAGATAAATCACGTTATTCGGCATAAGAATTATAGGCAATGCTACAAATTTTAAAGCTATTTATTGAAAACTAACGGAAATATTAAATAAATTAACTTATCAAATTGAAAATTAAACACCCTGTATCTCCGTAATGGTGTGTTTTACGACCCAAGTTGATAGGAACTTTTTTGTTTGCATTGTTATCCTGCATTAGCTCCCTAATTTTGACCACCTATTTTAGAATCACCTTGCATATACCATCAGCGAGTATGTCTGGTCAAAGCGAAAACTATGAAAGTTTAATGAGTTCTGAGTAGCTTAAAGGTCCTTGATCGTAATTATATAATAAAATGTATTTGTTTTTGAAGATCTCTAAACTTTCCTGTGAATCAAGTTCGTACTTGTTACTAACATGTTTGATTAAAGATACCTTATCTACTACATCATTTTTATTAAACATATGCAGTGCTACATCACACTTGTCCCAATGTTGTACTTAGTATGAGGTAAATGTTCCTTAAAGCGAATTTTGATGGGTCGTTTTATATTTCTTTACAATTTTTAGACTTAATTTTATAAATTGCCGACCTATCTCGATTATCCACTTGACCTATTGGGTATAAAAGAGTTTGCAAACTATTATCTGAACTAGTGACTGTTTTCAAATTAATTTTGCCAAAAATTTTAGATGGACTTTTGTATAAGCAGGTAATTTTACACACTCCGTTTCTATTTGTTCTCTAGCGTTACCTAATCTAGTTACATTATTAACCCTCATCCTATGTGTTTATATGGTAACTATATTCATATTCATAACCCATTATATGGAGTCACTGGTTATGAATCTTTTAGTGCTAGTTTCCTTACGATAAATATCTATATCTAGTTTACTACGATTTCTTGTTACCAGAGTATCAAGAAACGGGGGACTGCAATGTACCTCTATCTCAAAGGTAAATTTGATTGTCGGAAATTTAGAATTCAAAGTTTCTACAAAGTTCTCAACACTATAAAGTTTAGTGTTAAAGATGGCAAACACATCATCCACGTATCTATTCTAAACTCTAGGAAAATAAGACAAATCGTATTTTAAGTCTGTTTCAAATTTACTTACGAATAGATTGGCCATAACGGGAGATAACCTATTGCCCACTCTCGTACCATGCTGTTGTTGAAAAATTCATAGTTAATTTTGAAAAAGGTTTGTTTCATACACAACTCTGCTAATTTAAGGAATTCTTCTACTTCTGCATCGTCCAAATGGTTTCGTTTTAAAACATCTAAATAAACGAAAGTTTGAATTATTGTAACGCTCGCAAACAATGAACAAACATCGAATGAGATTAAAGTTTCATCTTCTATAAGTTTAATGTTTTTAATTTTATCAATAAATTCATGCGAATTTTAATGTTAATTGTAAAAATTGTGAACAAATAACGACCTATCAAAATTCGCTTTAAAGAACATTTAGCTCATATCAAATGCAAACGTTGGGACAAGTCTGCCGTAGGCCTGCATATGTTTGATAAAAATCATATAGTAAAACATGTTAGTAATAAGTACGAACGAATTGCTATGAAAGTTCAGAGATCTTCAAAAACAAACAAATTATAATGAATAATGATGATCAAGGAGCTTAAGACTACTCAGAACTCATTATAATTTCATAACTTTCACTTTCAACTGATATGCCACGAAGCGTTACTCGCTGATGGTATATATATTGGAAATTTCCTAAAATCGTCCCAGTCGATCGCTGACGATGATAGCTTAGCTAGTGAAACTCATTCGGTGTTTTTTAATTTTTGTGCGGTACGTGTATTTTGTTTGTTACAGGTCCTGCTACAGTTTCAGTGTTCCATATTTTTCTACATTTAGGGGAAACGTAAATGTATAGTACGAACATTTTACTTCTTTTCTTCCACCGCATCATTCAAAATTAATGCAATGTAAACAATTGTAACGTATATAGTTCTTACGTAGGTAATTATATATCACCATGTTGTGTAACACAAACCTATTATCCACTATTTTCTTTAAAAGTTAAGTAATGAAAATTGCCAAAACCACACAGTTATAAATATTCCGATTGAAGTTAAAACATATATGTTTTGTGCAAATGATTTTGTTAAGAAATTTAATTTAGCTTCTACCTAAAAAAGTTTACCATTTGTTATCTATTTCTAGCACGTTCTAATAACATTTAAACTTATAGAACTCTTTTTGGATGACAAACTGAATGTTTCAGGTCGATTTCCAATACGATTACTAATTTACTTATTCCTCTAATAATGTAATTTAACTTTGAAATAAAATGATGCCTTGTTTAAGAATGACGGCTGTGTCTAAAACAGTTTAAATTGGATTAAATCAGACTATGACTGTGATTCTATCTTTATATTATAATATGCTAGACTGGGATTATTGTGAGAGGGATTAGTGAAGAAGACATTTTAAAGCATGTCCTGTAGATAGACAATTGAGTAAGCAAATGTATTTAAAATTTATTCGCATTTTGGATTTGTCTTTAGCGCGTTCATTAATATTTTGCGCAATTCCAATAAAAATAATTGTCAGTTAATGAATGTGTTTGTAGTTATAAATCTACTGGGTATAAGAGTCGTAACCGTATTCTATCGAAATGAGGTATAGCACTAATATCGGCATGTATGTATGCAATAACGGTCATCCATGAGTCTCTAGGGAGACTCGTTGGATGGGGTTGGGAGCATGAGGTCGTAGCACGGGGTAGGAAGCGCAGACCCTCGGGGCAACCACATATAGTTTGCGTTGTTCGCAATGGGCGTTCATTCAGCAATTTGTATTAATTCTAAATTAAAAATAAAAGCTTTCATTCTTTATTTGGCCTGCATAAAACAATAAAGCAGTTTTGCTCAATTATATTTTTTCAATGACCGAAATTTTTGCGATATGATTAATACTGGAACTTTCCATCCTTCAGAGTTGTGGTAGTGCAAGTACAAACTTCTTAATACTTAGATAATAGTTTTAGAATATAGTATATCGAACAATGCAAATAAGATTTACGAATAATTAGGGATTCTGAATAAACGTTTTGATAGACAATGTAATACTCTCAAATTGCCTAAATGAATCAAAGGGTTTGCTTTCATTAAACTAGAGAAATGACAAAGACATTTCATATTACATTTATTCCAAATCCTCTGCAGAGTTAGATATTTACAAACGCAAGCGGCAATAAAAAATATTTACCAATCTACGGATTGTCAGAATCTGATCACAACTGCACGTTTTTTTTTAAATAAAATTAGATTAGTTATTACACAACCCGTATTATATTGGAGTAGATGCATGACCGTTTTTAACTAAATTTATTTTGGAGAACCATAGTTTATTTGTTACCATTTATGAAATTATCAATTTTCTTTACTCCCTATTTTTATTTGCCTTATTTCGCTCTCTCAGTACAGCTGTGAAGTGCAATGAATATGGCCGCAATTTTATCGGCTTTAGCTTGTAAAGACCTATGGTAATTGAAATCACTTAAAGGGGTTCACGGGGCAAAAAATGAAAAAATATTCGAATTTGAGATTTTGCGTTTTTTATCATCTGGAATTCTTGTGCTTTAATTTAATTTAAGTTTTGCTAAATTCTGACCAGTACTTTTCAAGAAATTAATATTTTAGCAAACGCTTACACTATACAAATTAGCCCACTATTATACAGTGTAAACGCATAATATTGATTTTATTATAGTATACATACATTATACAGTGCTCATTTATTTTGTAATTTTTATTTATGAGTTGGCTACACTGCTACTCTGTCAGCTGACAATAGGTAAACATTAGCTTGTCTTATTTTGACTTTAGACTGTAGTTTGGTGTATTGAGGTTAGAACTTAGAAGTGCGTTTAGTCAGTGTTTTTCTTGTGAAAACGCCCGTTTTTAGTGGCGTTAGAAAACAAGTGGTAGCAAGGATTGAAACTGAAAATTCTTCTGCTATTGTGAGTGAAACTTTGAACCAAGCTTTAGAGCCTAGGCCTAGCGCTAGTCTTAGTAACAGTAGTAGTAGGCCTAGTACTAGTGTCTCAAAAAGAAAACTAAGCCCTAATTTAGGTAAATATGAGTTTTATAGGAGTGATGACGAAAATTCTTGTTATGATCTTGTATCCATGGAGACTTTGCAAAGTTTGATTTTCAAGTATTGCTGCTTGCTCAAAGTGTCATGGTCAACTTTGTGTTTTCCCCAGTAATAGGCAAGGCATGGGTGTAAATATCAATCTGAAGTGTTCTTCTTGTAGTTTTTTAGTGTCAGAAAGTAACAGCAAGAACTAATATGACCGATTTGAATGTACGATGTGCCTTTCGCTGTATTGGAAAGGGCCAAGAAGCGGCAAAGAATTTTTTCTCTCTAATGAATATGCCGTGCCCTTCTGAATTCAGGGGTTACAACCACATTTTACTGAAGGCTGTTTGTTTTCAATCGATGAGTGATGCTGTAAAAGAATGTGTAGGCTTGCAAGAAAATGAAAACCGTGACATTACTGCAATTTTCGATGGTTCGTGGCAACGCAAAGGTCATTTATCTCTCAATGGTATAGTAACTGCAATAAGTGCACTAACTGGTAAAGTGCTTGATGTTAAAATTATGTCAAAGTTTTGTAGATGTAAAAATAGATTGGAAAACCAACATGAATCAAATTGTATTGCAAACTTTTCTGGTGTAAGTGGTGGCATTGAAGTCAAGGGTATTGTGGGTGAGTCACAAACCAAGCATAAGATATAAGTACTTTCTTGGTGACGGTGATAGTGCAGCATACCCTTCCGTTGTTGCTGCTGAGCCATATGGACCTGATTTCTCAATAGAGAAACTCGAATGTGTGGGCCACGTGCAAAAACGCATGGGCTCACGCCTTCGAAAGTTGAAATCTCAAGCTGGGAAAAAGAAACTAGAAGATGGGAAAACACTTGGAGGTCGTGGCAAGCTTACAAATGAAGCGATTAATGAAATTCAAACCTATTATGGCCTTGCCATCAGAAGAAACACTTCAAATTTAGATAATATGAAAAAAGCTGTTTGGGCCGAATATTTTCATCTAGCTTCTACAAATGAATCTCCAGCCCATGAGTTATGCCCTCCTGGACCAGACACGTGGTGCAAGTACCGCAAAGCGATGGAAAAGGAAGAGCCATATGACCACTCTATTCATACCCATTTCCCTAGAATAGTGATGGAGGAAATAAAGCCCATATTTAGAGAATTATCTCAACCAGAATTACTCCGCAGATGCTTACACGGTAGAACCCAAAATGCTAGTGAGTCTCTCAATAGTTTGATTTGGGCGCATCCCGAAAGCAACCTTTGTCCACAAAAATACCTTGGAACTTGGCGTGTATGAGGCAATCAGTACCTCTAATGAGGAAAATATAGTCAGATGTAAAATCCTAGAAAAGTTAGGTATTGTTCTTAGAGCTTACTGCATCAAGAGAATGAAGTTTGTCGACGCTCTACAGTGAAAAAGACAGAAAAGGAATTGGAAGCAATTGAAAAAATTGCCGGCAAAAGCTAACAGCATCTAAAGAAGGCTGGTGAATATTTATGAAAAAGCAGAGGATCCAGACAACCCTAAGTATGGAGCTGGGATGCATTAAAGTAAAAATTTTCAAAAATATTACATTTCTAATGTTTTCTAACTTTCGGTTGATTTTCTCAGGAACAGTAAGAGATAATGAAATGATTTTTTTTTGTTTTGTCTAGTCTTGCTGTACATTTTAAACAGCGGGTTTTCCAAAATTCCTAATACATTTTTAGAAACTTGATTTATATACAAAGTTTTAATTCAAAAATGTAACTTTTTAAAAAGTATAAAATTCTGGTTTGTGATTATATTTAAAACCCTCTGCTCAAACTTTGTAGAAAAGTGTAAACTTTCAGTGAAAAAAAGTTCAAAGCTCTACCACTTTTACTTTTTATTTAAATGTACCTTAAAGTTGGGCAAATTAACATGTAAAAGATAGGACTCCGCGTCCTCCCTTAAGCATTCAAACAGGTTAAAATAAGTGAAACATAAGCATTTCTGTAAGCTTGGACTAGCAATTCCCAAAACGTTTTTACTATTAGTGTAGCGGGGTTTTTATCTTAATAAAATCTGATCATGGCATCATGAATTGATTACAGTTCATTTTAAACAGAATGATCACTTGCAGGTATGCAACGTAAGGTAAATAAAAACTGAGACAAAAGTTGGAGGAAAATACTCTATCCAACGTTTGAAAACAAATTGTGCTATGTTAACTATATGACGGAATACACCCCATCCGAAATCCTTTAGTGCAATCATAATAGATGGTTTATAATATTTTACTATTATTCATTTCGCGTAATTAATTTACCAAATTGCCAAAATAGGTACCTAATAAACTAATAAAATAAATTGTCATAATTAGTTTTTACGCAGCAAACACTTTAACCCTGCTGTTACCTTCGGGTCTATATGACCCGAAATCAAATTGTTGTTTAAATAACTTTTTTGATTATTAATACCTAAACTTCGTAGTTAATGACTTTGTTTCTAATCCATTGAAGAATGAGATGGCTTGTTTGTTTTAATAAATTTTTTTTTCCTTATTTTTTTAAACATGATTGTTATATTGATGTTCCTCGGGTCATTATGACCCGAAGCTGTAATACATTAGTAGGACGTATAAATTTGTATTTCCAATTATTTTATATTGAAATTTGAGGATAGATAATATGCATAACATCACATGCTTGTTCAAATGTACCTACCTATGTGAGTTACTACAGCATTTTCGGCAGGTCTGTAGCCGCGTGTGCAAGTCGAAACAGGAACAGACTTGCAACTTGCAGCAGGTATAAATATCATATCGCAGTATGCAACCAACAGTTTTGTTTGTTACGTTGCAGAGTAAAATGCGGTTTGTTGTACGTACTACTAGTTCTTCTAAAGTGCTGAAATAACAATAATGGCAAAAAAATATCTTAGTGGTGAAGAAAAACTTATTGATAATTTGAGTGACATTAGTGACGATGAAGCTTTTGAAGAGGAAGATCATATTAATGAAGATAGTGGTTATGAACAGTCAGACGATGATTTTTTCGACGATGTTGGACGGACAAATCCTACGCAATTGATGCCACGTGCTCAATCGGTTCAATCTAAAGATAATACCATAACTTGGATGTTAGATCCATTTCCTCAATCTGGGCGTGCAACTAGTGCAAATATCATAAAAGTCACTCCAGATCCAACTAAATACAGCAATGCACGAGTACAGGATGTAAAATCTACATTTCAGCTATTTTTCAATAGTTCTCTGGAAAACATAATTTTGAAAATGACCAACATCGAAGGTCGTAGAGTGTACGGTGACAAGTGGCAAGAATTAGATGACATTACGTTGCAGGTGTACGTAGGTTTGTTACTGTTAGGAGGAGTTTACAGATCGCATGATGAATCTACTAGAAGTCTGTGGAATGTAGAAATAGGCAGACCTCTTTTCCGCGCAACAATGTCGTTGAAATGATTTTATTATATATCACGCGTGTTACGGTTTGATAATAAAGAAGATCGTCAAGAAAGAAGGCTACGGGATAAGTTGGCTCCTATTAGAGAATTTTGGGACAAATGGGCTGAAATATTACCAAAATTGTACAATCCTGCGCAAAACGTAACTGTCCATTGAAGCAGTATATACCAAGCAAGTCAGCAAAATATGGCATCAAAATATCAACGCTTTGTGATAGTGCAAGTTCTTGTGCTTTAAAAGTTCAAGTATATAAGGGAAAACCACCTGGGGGAAAACCTGAGAAGGATCAGGGGCTGAGAGTAGTTTTAAACCTTACTTATGGACTAAGAGGTCAGAATGTAACTTGTGACAATTTCTTGAACATCGTATGAATTGGGTCAAATGCTTCATAACCAGAAACAAATAAGCGACAGAGAAGACAAAAAACCACAAATTATACTTGATTATAATTCTACCAAAGGAGCAGTTGATGCATTAGATCAGCTAATCGGTGCATACACATGCAAAGGAAAAACAAATGGATGGCCCATAATCTTATTTTACAATATTTTAGATACCAGTGCCTATAATGCTTTCGTCTTATGGCGCGAAATAAATCCAGACTGGAATAAAAATGTTTTGTTCAAAAGAAGAAGAAGAACTGGGCAAACAATTGGTAAATCCTCACGTTTTTTCTAGAAAACATCTTCCCCGTAATGAAAAAGCAGCTGCAATTATAACAGCTATTCAACAACCATTGGTGGAAAATTCTACCGCACCTCTTCCTGGAACTAGCAACAAAAACAAACGATCACGCTGCAAATTTTGCCCTTCTAAATGTGATAAAACTAATATGACCTGCATTAAGTGTAAAAAATATTTGTGTAAAGAACACGTGTCCCAACTGTAAGAAGTAGTGGATCATATCAATTATTAGGCATTTTTTATTCCGTTTTCTTTTTTTTAATTTAAATTTGGTTGAATTTATTGTAAGTTTCACGTTTCATATAAAAAACATTGCATTAGAGAAATAAAGTTAATAAATGTGTAAAAATTGTTGTTATTTTGGTTTTAATTCATATTTCAAGAGTTCGGGTTATTATGACCCGAAGGAGCACAAGTGTATAGTCTTGTCGAGGAGAACAACAGGGTTAAGTTTATAATTACTAACTTAACTAACGTTTTCAATAGAATACACATTAGAAGCAGCCTTTAGTTCAACGTACGATAATCATGAAATCAAGGCAAAATGTCTTAGAAAAACATAATGTAAAACTGATTTTTGCATAGTTATTATGTTTACCACATGGAACATATCAAAAGTCTCATTTGTTCTCGTGAGGGCCTCCTGACATTGCACGCCCTTGTAAGTTTGGAACACTGGACAAACTGCATGATTTGATACAAATACCAAAACATGATATAATAAAAGTTCTAGGTCACAACTTGCCTTATATGCTATTTTCTATCTATAACCGGCTCTATAGCTACTACGCCACTTGACTTGAGATGTCACATGGTATTATGAATTTATAACAATAATTCTTGGTTATTGTAGACCTCAAAAATAATAACGTCTTACCTTAATTGAGCGATACTTCATTGATAAATTAGATTTCTATCATAGTATATCAGTATATTTTTATAAAATTAGGTTAAATTGTCTGAATTTTTAGTGCAAACATTTCTGAAATGTCCTCTACATTAGGTACAGATGCTAAGTCACTATGGCTTTCGCCATTGAGGCAGCGAGTTATTTCACGTTGCTGTCATGCAGTTTAAGTATTATACTCGCCAGGAGTGTTTACCGCTACGTCATTAATTTATGAATTTAGTTATCAACTTCGTTTATACTGTCTTCTCATTTAAAACACTGAATTAAATAAGGATGGTGAACATTCGTAGTGCATTTGACGAAAACGACATAGGGAAGGTCGGGTAGTACCGGACAGCGGGTTGTATCGGGCGAATGATGATTCAAGCTTCGGCGGTTGGTAGCAGCACCAGTCGCACCCACGTTGTGTTTATTAAAGTAGTAGAAAGCCGCTCTCGCCATATTAGATTGAACGGTCGAGGTGTTTGCACGTAGCTGTTTAGCCTTTTGTTTTGTAAGAGCTTTCCAGTGCACAAAGTTAAGTTTGGAGCTACATAGCTTACCTGACACGTGAGTACAGCAGCGTTGGAGTGTTTTGTCATATACATTAGCTATTATTCTTTATATTAAAAGCAGTAAACATGGTCTAACCCTGGTGATATGCATGTAATATCCAAATCGTCGAAATATGTCAGTCGGGTTGTATCGGACAAACTGTCGGAGGGTTATTTCGGACAAAATTTACAGGGTTTGAAAGTTTAAATTTTGACGGTTTTCTTTTGTTTTTTGACAGGATGGAGAGAAAACGTCATAAGTGGAGCGAAGATAAAATGAAGAAAGCCATAGAAAAAGTAAGAATTAATGAAATCACCATTAGGGAAGCGAGTTCTAGATATGATGTACCAAAAAATACGTTAGGCGATCGAATTAAAGCTTTTGTGGATGGCAGAGAGGTTATAATAAAGCCAGACTTAGGGAATATCAAGGTTTTTCCGAGGACATTTAATGACGAACAAGATGATAACTTATACAGTTATGTTAAGGAATTAGATAGCCAGTTGATGCCTTTGAGTAAAGATGAGTTCTGCACCCTACTTTATACATATGCAGAGAAACTCAAAATCCAGCATAGATTTAATAAAACAACTGGGAAAGCTGGAAAAGACTTTTATTACGATTTTATACAGAGACACACAGACTTACGATTGAGGACTGCTGAATCTACAAGTCTTCAGAGAGCAGCAGGGTTCAGTAAGGAATTAATGGAAACATTTCAGTTTTGTCCTTCTAAAATTTTTAACGCTGATGAAACTGGCGTGTCATGTGTTCACACCAACAAACTTAAAGTAATGTCTGTTAAAGGCAAAAAACAAGTGGGAAAACTTACTTCGGGAGAAAGAGGTAGGAACGTCACGCTTCTCTTATCAATTAATGTTGCAGGGGATACCTTTATTCCCCCTCTCTTCGTTTTCCCGCGCGTTAGACTTGACAATGATTTACAAAAGGATGCACCGGTTGGAAGTATATTCGATGCCCAACCAAATGGATGGATAACTGCAGATGGGTTTTTAAAGTGGCTGAAGGTTTTCGTAGAACGGGTTAATCCAACTGAAAAATATCAAGTCCTTTTGATGGTTGATGGTCACTCAAGCCACAAAGATCTACGTGTGACCACATTTGCCAAGAATAATCACATTCACATGTTGAGCTTGCCGCCTCATACTTCGCATAAAATCCAACCTTTGGATAGGACAGTAATGAAGCCCCTTAAAAATGCATATAATGAAGCATGCTCTCTCTGGATGTGGAAATATCCAAATATCAAGATAGACCTTAAAGACATAGCTGATTTGGTAAATATTGCCTTTTCAAGAATATGTCGCATGGAACTAGCTCAGTCAGGCTTTAAATGTACCGGAATTTATCCATTGGATGGCAATGTATTCAGTGACATAGATTACGCTCCTTCATTGAACAAGACCGCAATATCACAAAAGTACTTGCCTGTTCCTAACATTTGTACCCAAGCAACAGAGATTCGATCTCCACATTTTTCAAGTCCTACTGGGATTTTAGATCTGCCAAGTTCCTCTCAACCTTTTATCTCAAATCCCTACACTGAGCCTTCGACACCAGAAATAGAGAACGAAACAATAAAGAACATTGCAGAAGTAGGCCTAAACAACCATGAGACTTCTCTTGAGCTTGAGAAAACCGCACCAAAAAAGATTTTAGAGGAGATTTCACCTCTTCCAAGCACTTCAAATGCAAAGTTGGTAGCAAGACAAAGTCGTGGAGAAAAAAGTGAGATTTTAACCTCAACTCCATTTAAAACTCAACTAAAGCAGAAGAAAAAAGAGAAAGAAGAAAAACAAAAAAATGCAGAAGAAAAGAAACAGCTTAGGGAAGAAAATAGAAATAAAAGAAAAGAAAAGAAAAGAAACAAGAAGTTAAAATGAACAGGATAAAAATAAAGCCCACAACAAATGGGTCTACAAGACAGAATATGCCTGAAACAGATAGGAAACCAGTTGAAAGGAATGTAAAAAAATCGTTGATCTCTGACAAAGAACAACAACGAGAGGACGAATTGACTCACTGCATTATTTGCAATGAAACCTTCCAAGAGGATTGGATTCAATGCAATATTTGCAAAGGCTGGGCCCATGAAAACTGTGCTGATCTTGAGCTTAACAGCCTTTATTATGAATGTGATTCTTGTTTTTCTAAAAAACAATCAGTAGACTTAAATGAATAAAATACTTTTTCCTTTACATATAATACATTAATGTAACCTAAATGTAACTTTTTATTTTAAATTTAATTGTATAATTAGTATGTTTTTAGTACACTTAGCAGGCTTATTTTCAGTATTTTTAGTACTTTTTATATGGTAATAAAGTATATTTTTGTCTCATTGAATTAGTTACGATTTTTTACAAACACAACACCATGTCCGATACAAACCTAAAGACCAAATAGGTCAAAATGTCTTGTCCGATACAGTTACAGTTACAGTTACAGAAAAAACAATAAAAGTTAATTTAACGGAAAAGTTCTTTTTGAGGTATTAAGTAAATACGTTAAAGTTTATATTAGAATACAGAATACTCGAATTTAACCATAGATATATTTTGAAAAAGCTTAAGCGTCCGATACTACCCCACCTTCCCCCGATATTGAATAAGCAAATGTGGTAGAAAGAGTAAACCTATAAACACGTAATCAATTTGTTTTATATATGCGTATGAATTTAATTCTCGTTTGACTAATACTTCATAACCTCCATTTACAGGATATTATACGTTATATTTACTACAATCAGCGTTCTCTAATTTTCACAAAATTCACAATAACTAAATAATTGTATTTTGGAATTCTGCGGCTTTAAATGTTGCCATCGGGGTATATTTTCTAATTAGAAATTATTATTATTGTGACTCATGTTTATCATGTTATACCATATGATTGTATGTGATGACGTAGCGGTAAACACTCTTGGCGAGGATAATACATTATGCATACTCCAGCCTTGAAAAGTATGTATACACTTATTTCATTTTAGCCTATTAATTGAGTGGTGCTTTAAAAGGATATCCAATAAAGATAAATGCGAAATCACAACAAAACCTATGACGAAAAAACCAAAACCTACTGAACCGATAAAGTGCAGGTAAACAATACCTTTTGAACCTTTATTACTTTACCATTACTTCCATTTCCTTTCATTTCACATTTGCGTATATTAATTACCTTTTGAGAAAAGGGCATGTTGATGAGGTCAAAAGTTT
The DNA here is from genome assembly GCA_036346205.1 of Vesta saturnalis. NCBI lineage: Eukaryota > Metazoa > Arthropoda > Insecta > Coleoptera > Lampyridae > Vesta > Vesta saturnalis. The sequence continues at coordinate 2,243,047 of JARFJB010002143.1, read as the reverse complement.
TCTATGATGACTTACACAAACATCACCTTTTTTAAGCATTCTTCAATATCTAAGGTAGTGAAGGTATGACAGGTATTTTAAATAAACAATGTTTGTGTTTGATTTTACTAAAAACGGTTAAGACATTTTTTTTGTAGCTTAAGGGTATGTACCTTAAATATATCTATCTAATTTTTTAAATGTTGATTTTCAGAAATAACTTTTAAGCATAAACGTGTACTTACTATTATGCATCTTGGCCTACTTATTACGTGGATATGGGTAAAAATATTTGTTAAATGCCCTGAGTATTATGGCACAACACTTATTATGTTTTAACGTGAAACATATCCGCTGAACCGTCCTGAATCAATCTGTTTATTTTACGTTGCTATCATACAATTTATGTAAGCTTTGAAAAGGTATGTACAGATTTATTTAGTTTCAGTCTATTAATTGATTTGCATTATAAAAGGAAATACGAAATTACGATAAAAGCTATAAAGGAAAAACCAAAACCTATTAACCCGATACAGCGTTGAAAAGTGCTATAGTGGAATACAATTGCTGTGAAATTATGACTTTGAGTGACACCGAGGTATAACCAAACAAAACCCATAACATCTTGTAAAGGACACTTTGGAGCATAGTAAATGGAAATGTACAACTTTTTTTAGTAGGACCGAACTTTGCAAATGGCTGTTAAACGTGACTGAGGTCGAGTTAGAAAAACTGTTTTCTTAGCATTACCCGTTGTAACAATTTAAGCCTTTATTATAAAATTCTGATTAACTCGTTACCTTCGATAGTTACAGACATATGAATTTTTATTCAAGAGCTTGGGAATGCACGGAGTCGGTATTTTGCGTGAATGCGTTGAAGTGGAGTAAAATCGCTCTTCTACTGGCTGTTTTCTGAGGGTGCGTGACACGGAAGGTATAACCGGTATAACCAAATGAAACCTATACCATCTTGTAGAGGATACTTTGGGGTATAGGAAATGGAAATGTACAACTTTTTTTAGTAGGACCGAACCTTGCAAATGACGCTTAAATGCAACTCAGGCCGAGTTTGGAAAACTACGTTTTTCTTAACATTAACCGCTGTAACAATGTAAGCTTTTAATCTAAAATCCTGATGCATGCATATACCTGAAATATGAGCGCTTCTAACAGCAATTCAGGAATTTTGAAAATGTTTACAGTTTTTTTTTTAAATAAAGTTGAAAAAATAAAATTATCGAAATCGTTCATCCTGCGCCGAGCTATGTGAATTGTTGAATAATAACGTCGATGCTTCGAAATGTTTTGGACAAGTTTATTTTAATTAATTGCATATTTACTAAATTAATTGTTTTCGATTTCAGTTACATTTTAGTAAATGGAATTTTTAGGAAAAGTCCCGCTTCTCTATATTTATAGATATTCTTATTTTATTTCTAGATATAAGGCTAACACATATGATTTCTAGAAAGTTATGGTGCCGAGAGCGGCTAGTGGCGTTCTTGGGAACATCGTGAGTTTTAAGACTAGCGGATAAAAATTCATATTTCTGTAACTGTTGAAGTTAGCGACTTAATTATTTTTTTAACTTTCTATTTTGATTTTGATAATTTTATTTTTTTAACTTTATTTAAAAAAAACTGAAAATTTTCAAAATGCTATTAGAAGCGCTCATATTTCAGGTATGTGTGCAAAAAATCAGCATTTTAGATTAAAAGCTTAAATTGTTACAACGGTTAATGTTAAGAAAAACATAGTCTTTCTAACTGGATCTCAGTCGCGTCTAAGCGCCATTTGCAAAGTTCGGTCCTACTAAAAAAAGTTGTACATCTCCATGTCCTATGCCTCAAACTGTCCTCTACAAAATGGTATACGTTTCATTTGGTTATACCTTCCGTCTCACGCACCCTCAGAAAGGAGCAAGTAAGAAGAGCGATTTTACTCCACTACTATGGCAGTTTTGAGGATCCATTATTTCATTATTACTTCTATTTTGTTTTATTTTACATTTGCTTATATTACATTTCCAGAAAAATGTTGACGAGGTTATAAGTTGTCGGTGATATGGTAGTATTCTAACAACTCTTTAACTTGACTTTTTATATGTAACGCAATCAGGGTATGAAGGTTTTAAAAAAAGGTAAATTTTATCGTATACAATTGATGTAATTAGAAAAACGATAAATACCAATAATTTTTGCAAATCAGTCTATTTCAATACATTCGTCTCAATTTAAAGATGCTGATTTCTAGAAAAGCTTTTGTGCTCACAATCATGACCCACTTATTACGTCGATATGAGTGAAAATATTTGTTAAACACAAGCGCAACGCTTGCGTTGTACATTTGAAAACATTAGGCATAAATTCTGAACCATCTTGAATCATTCTAGTTTAACTATTGAGACATCAAGTTTATTTTCCCTTACTGTCATGCAATTTATACACGTACATCTTTATTTCATTTCCGGCTATAGAGTTTTAATGTAAAAGGGAATCCGATAAAGATAAATGCGCAATCCCAATAAAATCTATAATAGGAAAACCAAAACGGATTTAGCCCATAAAATTTGGTGAGACTGCGCATAGGCTATGGTTCGTTTTGCTGTTATGCATTCATCATTACTTCTATTACTGTACATTTTACATTTGCGTATATTATGAGTAAATGGGTTGATTTCGGTGTTATTTTAGAGTTTTAGGAGATTGAAAACTAAAGATAATAGTCAGGGGTCAGATATAAGCTATACGACACATTTCTACAAAATCATGTTTCGCAATGTCAGCTTTATAAACTCTTGTGTATTACCACCATAAAGGGACAGGACAACTTTAGTTAGATTTCACTCTCATAAGACTTTGGATCGTTACTGTGCTACTCTCACTCACACAATTAATCGTTAAAATGGTTTGACAGTCTTAAAAAAACGGTTGCTTTTATTGTTCTCGTCAAACGGCTCACTCCAAGGCATTCATGTAAATTTTTGAAACTCCTAGGGATGCTGCTAATTGTCGCTTATTTATTGTTTCTACGTCAACAAAGTGGACTGTGCGAGGTTCATCATGCAATGATTTTCGATCATGTTTTTTGAATTTTGACCATTCGCAAATTGTTGACTTGGAGGTACAACCGTCATAGGATGCCCCAACATTTCGCCAAGAATAATGTATGGAGTTTTTTCTACCTCTGTAAGGAACTTTATAACAACTTGACCTAAATCGGAAACCGCCTTACTCTATTCTATTCTATTTCGGATATACATATATATATATATATATATATATATATATATATATATATATATATATATATATATATATATATATAGGGAGACCAGGCACAATGAAACATGGGGCACATTGAAACATGTAAATTTGTCAAAATATAATTTATAAATGGGCTGGCGCCACCTCTTACACAATATACAAAGTTTATGAGTAAAGTGTCAAACCTGGAGTTACGAATTTATCAGTTCGTTCGAGGCTGTTTATGATACATGTGATTATTTGTGATCCAAAAGTATTTTTTTAGTTCTGTAGTAATTTTGTTGTATGTGCTGCTCTTATTAGACAATTTAAATATTTTAGTGGTTAATCTACAGTTGGAGGAAGTAGTGTTCGGTTGGTAAGTTTAAAATGTTGATATAATTTGTATAAACATTTTTTAACCTAGAAATATGTATAATTGACAGTTGGTGTATAATAATACACGTGGGTACGGGGCACAATGAAACGTGTGTCATTGTGCCCCAACCTGTTTTATTGTGCCCCCCAAACTGAAAATGAATTCTATGCAGGAATCATGGTGCGAAACAAAATTCGGAAAACTGAAAAAGGAAACTTTTCTGAGGACTCTATGCGAGCCGCCGTTAATTTTGTTAATCAAGGGATGAGGTTAAGGAAGGCAGCTGATCAAACTGGTTTAAACTTTTCAACTGTATTTCGGTGCGTTTTTATGTTGATTTAAAAATTATTTATCGAAAATTTTATATTATTGTCTAAAAATCATTGTTGTGATGGCTTGAATGTTTTCATTTCAGGTACGTTAGGAAAAAAACCCAAGCACAGGAAAATGAAGAGATCCGAATGAAACCTAATTACCAGGTAAGACAAATTTTTACCAAAGAGCAAGAGTAGAACTTATCGGAGTCCATCGTAACTTGTGCTCGTATGTTTTATGGATTGACAACATTCGAAATTAGGGAAGTTGCTTATCAGATGGCGCAAGTCAATTCCATTAATTGTCCATAAAAATGGTCAAATGAAGGAATGGCTGGTGTTGAATGGCTGTACGGATTCATGAAGAGACATCCAATGCTTAGTGGCCGGACTCCGGAACGATTTAGTTTGTCAAGAGCGACAGCATTTAACGAACACAATGTTAACATGTTTTTTGACAATCTGGACAAAATTTATAACAGTAACCCTATGTTTGCTGACGGAACAAAAGTATACAATCTTGATGAGACCGCAACCACAACGGTTCAAGAACGTCCAAAAGTTGTGGCAGAACGGGGAATCAAACACGTGAATAAATGCACTAGCTCTGAAAGGGGTGTACTTGTCACAACTTGCTGTATTGTGAATGCTGCTGGAAATACTATTCCGCCTGTAATGATATTTCCTAGAGTGCATTTTAAAAATCACATGATTTCCGGTGCACCTTCTGGTACTCTAGGTCTAGCTAACCCATCCGGATGATGACTAAGGAACTTTTCGTTGAAGTTATTCGACACTTCATACAACATACTCAGAGCTCTAAAACTCATCCAACCCTTCTGCTGTTGGACAACCACGAGAGCCATCTTTATATTAAGGCCTTGGATTTAGCAAAAGATAATACGATGACAATTCTTACGTTTCCTCCGCATTCAACAAATAAGATGCAACCCCTTGATGTCGGCGTTTAAAACATATTATAATATGCCAATTGACAGCTGGATGATGAAAAATCCCGGAAAAACGATCTCTATTTATGAAATTCCAGAATGTGTAAATTATGCTCATCCTGCGACAATCATAGCGTCATTTAAAAAGACTGGCATTTTTCCGTTCTACGTTTTTAGTGATATCGATTTTATGTCTAGTTCTGTGACGAATCGACCGGATCCTACATTAAAAGAAGATTCCATAGATGATGGAACAAATCCAATAGCTTCTACATCTAACTCTGCAACATCTTCAAATATAAACACTTCTATATCTAGTTCTGCAACACTTTCAACAAATTCATTTCTAAGTCTTGCAGAATTCATAGGTTTTCCTAAAGCCAAGGACAGAAAACTGGATAGATCTGGTCGCAGGAAAGGCAAAAGCATAATAGCTACTCCTGAAAAAGACGCCATAGCGGAAAGAGAAAACATAAAAGTCAATCGAACAAAAAAGCAGATGGTTACTAAAAAGATTATAGTTGAATCGTCCGAAGAATCATCTGAAGGGGAAATGGAATTTGAAGAGTCCGATACCAGTGATCAATTAATGGAAGAATGTGAGGACTATGAATTTGAATATTTAAAATCTGAGCCAACCAAAGGTGACTACGTGCTCGTAGAATTTATTACTAGAACAAAAAATAAAATGTATTATGTTGGTGAAATTGTCAATGGTAAAGATGCGAACAATGATTTTGAAATTGATTTCCGGAAGAAGAGTGATAAAATATGTGACCACTTTTACAAACCGGAACTTCCAGACGTATCACTAGTTAGTTTGACTTCAATAAAACAAATTTTGCCAAAACCATCTTTCTTCGGAAAAACCAAGCGTCAGAAATCATATATGAAATTTGGCCTTACTTTTGGTTCACTAAATGTTCACTAATTTGTCATTATATGCTGTTCACTTTAGAAAATAGATTTGTTTGTTACATTGTTTCATTGTACCCCAAAGGATGTTTCATGGTACCCCATAAGTGGGGCACAATTAAACACAAGACACCTGTTGTTTCAATAATAGTAATTCACCAAAAAAAAAATTAAAGATTGAAGTAACGTGAATGGATGCCAAAAGTTATAAGAATTCTGGTACCTTTTCATATTTTACATAATATTAAAATTTTACATAAATATATTCATTATGCATTTGTTCGGTTCATTGTGCCCCGGTCTCCCCTATATATATAAACAATAAATAAAGATTAGATAGAGCAACTTAAGAATGGGAAAGTCCCGCTTAATGAAAAGAAGAAAATATTATAGGAGAAGTGGCTGGCGCAGTCAAGAACTGTTAAGAGTGTCTCAAAGCAGTAAACTCAAATAATAGGAAATGCAATAATTTATGAATAAAAGAAAGTTTGTCAATTTTCTAATAGGTCATTTATTAATTTTCGTATGTATTTTATTATAATGTAATAAAAAGTTTAGTTAGTTTCAATTTTAATTCTGTCAATGATGCAGAAGTACTTACGGCAATAAAATCAATTAAAACTACATTTGCTGGTCACGACGGAATAAATATAACTATGATTAAACCACGTTTATCTTACTTAATACCAATAGTCATGTAATAAATCTTTGCTTGCAAAATTCTGTTTTTCCTAATAACTGGAAAACACAATGTTAATAATCCATCTCAACTCAACGAACTTCGCCCAATATCAATCTTACCAGTTCTGCCCAAAGTATTGGAACCGGTTAGAGACACACATCTTAAAGTACATCGGCACCGTTATAAGCCTTTGCGACAATATCAATAGGGTTTTAGAGAAGGATATAGTTGTGTTCCTACACTGTTGAATGTTACAAATGCGAGATTTACTTGAATAAATAATAATTTAGCTGCTACACTAGTCCTATTAGATTTTTCTAAAGCGTTCGAGTCAACCCACCATACACAGCTTTTAGCAATACTTTCCTTTTATGGACTGTCATCTAAATCAACTGAGCAATTTTGTAGTTATCTGACAAATCGAATACAGACGTGTCATATAAACACAACATATCGAGTTCTTTAAAATGTAGAATCAGGTGTACGTCAGGGTTCTATTTAGGGACCAATGTTATTCACAGTTTACACTTCTCACCTAAATACTTATATAGAAAATTTAAGTACTCGTACGTACGCTGATGACATGCAACTATATTTTACATTGTATTCTTACAGTATTGTGGGAGCATGTAATATTGTACATCGTAATTTACAACTATTAGTTCATAACTCGGAATTGACCAATTGCTTGTAAACCCTACACAGTCCAAGGTTATGTTGCTATGAAGTGATTATTTTTACGAACAGTTAGTGCGATAAGTCAGTGCTGAAGTGCAGGGAAAAAATTGAATAAATTGGTAGTCAATTTAGACATTTAGGATTACTAACGGGTAATACGTTAATGTTTAGATATCACATCTACAATTGTAATAAAAATGGTTTTTGTGCTTCAACAACGTTTTATGCAACAACACTAGTTCAAAATCGTCCAAAAACTAACTGTTTCTGGCCTAGGCTGGCAAAACTTAAAAATGTTTAGACGTATCACTGACTTTTATTACATCAACATCAGCTGACAGCTGCTATCATGCATCGGTTAACACGTAAATGTTCATTGGTGCCAACATAACTTAAAACATTATGCGTCACCAAACAAATTTGTGTAAATATTTTTAATGATTAGCACAAGAAATGTGTATCACACGCCCAGAAACTATTTTGGCAAGTATTCGCAGTTGCAGGTCTTCACAGCCTCCACGGCCCGCGATTTTGGTCATAATCGCAAAATGATCGTTTCTGTCCTCACAAATAACTATTTCAAAATGAAGATTTTCTAAACGATACATAAAAAAATTTCCCTTTAAGATATAGGTGTAATATATACTGAGCTGAGTTCCTGCACTGAAATAAGTACCTCGTATTCCCACACGATGGATCATACGTGTTCATTCATGCACGCGCGGGCAGGACTTCAGAATTGATAAAAAACGTGTACGTCGTCTTTTCCACCCACACACCAGCGTTCATGTCCGTACGTACATGAACGCGCGTATACGTCTTAAAACAAGTTTGACCGCGTGTGTCCAGCTTTTGAGACGAGTTCAACGACTGCAAAATTCGGCGTTTACGTATAATGTTCGGTATACCTAAAATTAACCCTCTATATCTCATACATTAAAAGATACCAAATGGTTAAACATGGAAAACAGAAAACAGAATCTTCATAAGGTAATTAAAAAGGAAATAACATCATATCTCTATAAAGAACTTAGTTATAAAGCCATATTCACTGTTTCAATTTAAGATTTCGAAGACTTCTCGCTTTACCCAGACACGGAACTTCAATGTTTTAACGATCATTTTCGTGTAATACTGCATCTCATGGAACAACTTAGAGTCTAATATAAAGTTTTTGTAATACTTATTCTTTAAAAAGCAGGCGGCAACATTTCTATTTAAGGAGGAGCAAAACGCACTTTATTAACTTGATTTTTAATGTATGTTTTTAATTCTCTCTCTCTTCTGAATACGATCAACGATATCGAGAGCGTATTGTGGAGCACTAACCCAGAGGTGAGATTTATATTCCAGATGAGGCCGAATTTGGGCCTTATGCAGCAGAAGGAGTTGTCGAGAGGTAAAGTACTGCTTAGATCTGTACCAAAAAGCCTATTTTACGAGCAGCTGTTTTGGTAGCTGACAGAAGATTGTCAACCCATGAGAGATTTGAAGATACAGTCATACCCAACAGAGTAATAGGGTCTGAAAACTTAAGAACTGAGCCACTCATACTTACAACGGGAAATGATCGATCTTTTCTGGCGGACATAAGGCAACACAGAGTTTTGTTAGCATTAAATTGAACAAGATTATTTCTTCCCCATTCGAGAATACGTTGAATGTCTTTGTTGATTGAATCTGCCATTTCAGCTTTAATTTCTTGATTTGACATAGAAGGTGGATTATCACTATGAGTAGACTGAGATGAACTACAGTGAAGAGTGCTATCGTCAGCAAAGCAATGGATTGGGTTATTTGTTGAAGAAATAAGGCCATTCATGTACAGCAGAAAAAGAGTAGGCGCTATAACGGATCCCCGTGGTACGCCCGCGTTAATGCTAGCCTCTTTTGAAAAAAAGCCATCAACTACGACACGTATTCATCTTTTATCAAGGAAACTGGAAACCTAGTTGATGAGCGCATCATTTAACCCAAACGAGGTGAGTTTGGCAAGTAAAAACTAATGCCAAACTTGGTCAAATGCCTTTGAGATATCTAAAGCGACTATAACTGTTTCACTGGACTGCTCTACTGTATTGTTTCAAACTTTGGTCACATATGAAAGGAGATCGCCTGTTGAACGACTTTGCCTAAACCCATATTGGTGGTCACTAAGGAGTTTGTTAGTTCCAGGGAACGTGAGCAGTTGCTGATTGATGGCTTTTTCCATGATTTTAGACAAAATGGAAGTGATGGCAATTGGTCGGTGGTTTGAGGGATCGGTCTTATCGCCTTTTTGGGAATAGGTTGAACATTTGCTAACTTCCATGATGAAGGGAATTCCCCAGAAGACATAGAGATCGTATAGAGCTTAGATAGGACTGATACTAGTTCGGGGGAACATTTCTTGAAGAAATAGGTGGGATACCGTCTGGGCCAGTCGCCTTATTGAGATCAAGCCTACTGATGATCGATTCCAAGAGCTTGTACCCAAAATGGATTGGTTTCATAGCGTATGGAGAAGAGTTGACTAGGGGCACATCTTTTCCAGAATCATTGAGACACGAGTTTGATGCAAACAAATCCACAAAAACATTAGCTTTGTCTACAGAATCAGCAACTACCGATCCGTCAATAGAAGGGGGGGAAATGAAGATGTTCCAAAGTTTTTACTAATGGCTTTAGCTAAAGACCAAAATTTACGACTGCCTAAAGGAGATAAAGCTAGTTCATTGCATTTTCGTTGTTCGAACAACTTTTTAGTTCTAGCGATTTCACTTTTGCAGATATTTCTAGCACCAACGTATTCTACATGACTGTCGACCGATTTATTAGATTTCCATTTAATGTAATATTTATTTTTTAAAGATATTGCATCAGCAGGAAAGTTATTGCGATCAGTGCAAACTTTTTAAATAAAACTGAGACCGGAATACAGTGTGTTGATTAAGTATAGAACAAATTCAATAACTCAAAAAATATTAATATTTCAAAAAAACAAAAATAGGTGTAATGGAAATGCAAACTTCCACGATTATCAATTACAAAAAAACAGAATGGTATGCCTTAATTTTAATTTTGACTCTTGGAATATCTAGGTTTCTGCTGTGTTTATGCTAAACCTCGAAGTAAACTCTGTAACAATGAAATACGTTTTCACAGCATTGCATTGATTTAACATATTTAGTTAGAAATTAGATAAGATTGAACATGCATACAGGGGAAAATGGGGGTATGGGAAAGCCGACAGACGCCGATCCGATTCCGACTACAATTGTTACTTTTTGACTGTTATAATTTTTTTTATGTTTTGGATCAATATAGAAAAAGGTAAACGTCTAAAAATTGGTGTGGGCAGTAGTTACGCTATGGATATAGATGGATTGAATCGAAACGGTGATAAATTTCTAAGAATTTTATGGTTAAATTATTAAATGTTGCTATTACAACATTAAATTGATGTGATATTGATAAATGTAAATATACACATAAACACATGCATGAACTGCTCTAAAAACTGGACGGCAGTTCTCGTTTGACCGAAATAGTCATCTAAAAGACGATTATTTTTATCTACTCAATAATGGTTTTATCATTTTATGAACATTCATATAGTATGAATAATTTTAACCAGGTAGGTAACAAAATGTTATTTTTTGAAGCTCCAGACGTCTCCCGTGCTGGTGCAACACCTTCCATCCACCCCTGCCGTAGACATTATGTTTTCACTATATAATAACCATTACAGTCCTTAAATATTAATTAAACTAATTATTTCTTTGTTGGATTTGTTATGATCAAACTAGTTATTTAATTCGTATGTTAAGTTTTTGGCTGTGAGTTCTTTTGCCACTTTGAAATTTTTCACTACTTTGTTGCTAATTTTTACTAAAATAAATCATATTCCGTAGTTGGATTTTTCTTATATGTTCCCTAACTATTCTAGCGGGCTTATATTTGCGTTTTGAGATTTTATTATTTATTTGCCAACTTGAATTTTCAAAAACTATTATCATTTACTCAAGACGATAACTGTGGTTCTTATCGAAACCCTTAAATTTGTTAAAAATTAATAAATCACTGTTCTTAATTTTAAATCTGTTTTATTTTACCACACATAATGAGTAAATATTATCATTTATTATTATATTATATTATACAAACAAATTTTAAATGTGTACCACGTTTACACATTTAATCTTGGCGTCAAAATGTAAACTTGTCAAACAAATGACTCTCATAGAAATACACTTTATATTGTACTTAAACAATTGTATTAAGTCGTAGTTTTATAAGATCTTCCACAGACATCCATACATATAGTGGAAGTAGTGGAGCAACAACTGTAGGGCCTCAACATTTTCTTTCATATCGCTACAATGCAGCAAGTCAATAACTGGAAGTTTTAGTGGAGCAGAATGCCGCAACAAATAACTTAAAGCACAAGATGCTCTTTATTTCGTTTTGTATTTTGTTTCAAACAAATCCGTTCGAAATAATTTGGAAATATATGGCTTTGGTTCTTTGAATAGATTATCAGATATTTTGTGATCTAAAATTTTAGTTTCCGTAAAGAAGCAATATTGATGCAATCAAACAGCTTTATCAAATGGTAGAACTTTTATAATGAGTGTCATTTTGCCAGGGAATGGAGTAGCTTTTACATATTTTAGGGGTAGTACACAACAGTAACCTAACACCACAATTTTTTGTCGAAAGTTTGAAATGCGAAGGGGAAAGTTAACAGGGCGCGGAATCAATTTTTGGGCATCTGTGGAGAAATGCAATCCAAAAATTGTAGTGTGCACAGTAGTGCAGTACAGATTCAGGCGGAAAAAAATTAATTTAATGTTATACAAGTGAGAGCGGGAAAAGGCAGGGTCCAGAAACAAAATTTGTCCATAACTTAATAAAAACTTTTAATACATTGCAGGGAGGGTTAGTTAGTTAGTAATGTTCAGAACCGATTGTCTAACATTTGTTAGGAAACGTAATTCAAAATCTTAACAGCGCACAGTGGTGCAATATAAGTACAAGCGAAAGGTAAAGAAAAAACTCAATGTTTTTAAAGTGAGGTGGAGTATAGGGCAATTTGTTGAAAACCTAAACGGTATAAAAAAAAGAATGCAGTGTGTCGGAGCGCAGAACTAGTTCAATCGTACAACATAGGAACGCTCAATAAATTTAAAGTGGGCGAGAACCAGTTAGTAATGTTCGGAGTCGATTATAGAACATTTTTTACGTGCAATACAAACTTTTAGCGGTGCATAATGGTGCAATAGAAGTGGAATCTGTAGGTAAAGAAAAAACTCATTTTTGTTGAAGGAGGGGGGTTAGGGTCCGCAAACATAATTTAACATAATTTAGCAGTCATATGTAAGGAAAACATTCATTTTTGTTAAATTGGAGGGGGCTATGGACCAGTAAACGTAATTTGTTCAAAGCCGAGCAGCCATAACGACCCAAAAAAAAAGTAGTGCGTACAAGCGCAGAACGAATGCTATTCAACAACATAAAAACAATAAATAAATTAAAATAGAGGAGCAAGTCAGTTACATTCGGAAGCGATCATCAGACGTTTGTTTCGAAGTACCCTGTCGCCAACTAAAAACGGCCGTCGGCCATATCTCAGGAATGGATTATAGCACAGGTTCGGGAAAAAAATTTTTATAACAAAAGTGGCCTCGAGAAACGCCTGGAAATTATTTTCAGAATTGTAGGTCCACCGCTAGAGGGCATATTTGACAGTTAAAATTTTAAAAAGCAAAATTTTTCAAAATTTACTCAATTAAGGGGCATATTAAATATTATAATCAGATTTCTCGACAAATTCTGCATTTTTTTATTTGACAAGTTTTAGTCCATATCTTCAAATAAGGGACGGGGAAGAGTGGGAACCTTGTTACGAAAAAACGCCTTTAATTCAGGTTCTGCTTGACCGATTTTAATAAACTTGATGTTGTTTGAAAGAGCTTTTGTTAAACAATAGAAAATTTGTAAATTTGAAGCAATCTGATTAATAACATAAATGCTAGAGGGCGCTGTTTAATATTTTTTTAATGTTGTGTTTTCTCTTTACAATTTTGGATGGAAGCATAAAAATTTAAGTAGTAAATTAGTAATAAAACAGTGAAAACTGCAAGTCGATATCTTTTTCTTATCCTGAGATATCGTAAGAAACAGGTAAATGGCGGGCATTGTTCTTCCAACGTCCAGTAGGCTAGTTCGCGTTAACGCAAATTATTAAATTTAGCCTGGATGAAAAGATCTTACATTGGTCTGCAGTAATTTAAACTGTTATCATACTAATGTTATGGTTGCCGCTAGATTACCTAAATGTAATGCTGTCGCTACTAACAATGAGAACAAATTATAAAATAATAATGTGATAAATCAAAACATTTTTGAATTATATAAGAATGTTATATTTGTTTTCAAGCGATGTGTTAGTAAATCAAAAGCATAAAATAGCAATAAAAACCGATATTTGCCCAGCAACAACAAATACAGTTTAAAATATGAATTACGATTTACTGATGACAACAAAATTAGTAAAGAGGGCCATGTAAGATATAAAATAAATTCCTTGTTGAAAACAATCAAGCTATGATTTTCAGGCATATGTCAAAAATTATTCATCGTGTTGCATTTAATAGACTTTTTTATCTTTTCGTACCAAAATGATTCTTACAAATGAAGAAGCATTTGATATGTTGGCAGTTTATTTTGAATGTATGAGAAATGCAACCGTTGCTGCTAGAGTGTATGCACTGCAGTACCCAAACAGACGGCATCACAGCAGAAGAGTTTTTTTCCGACTCGCACACCATGTGCGTACTACTGGGAATGTGAATCTTCCTGTGTACCGAAGACAACGCAGAGGTAGAACAGAGGAAAATGTTATTGATGTTGTAGCTTATGTAAATGTTAACCCTCATTCAAGCACCAGAGCTATAGCTAGAGACTTGGGTATATGTCGAACCATCGTCCAAAATATTTTGAGAGAACACAGGTGACTACTTATTTATTAATACATGTTTTATTCGGTATTATAATGATAAAAATATTTTAATTTTTTTCGTTTGTCGTTACATGTTTCTCATTTTTATCATACCAAAAATGTCATTACATCAAAGTTAACTTGTGACAACATGACTAATGTATTTGCCGCCATTTTATGTCTAGTTTTAATAAAACACCAAATTATTTAATGAAATTATCTTATGCTATGTGAATAGATTTTAACTAACAACATGATAATTAAGTGAGGCAAAGTAAAGTAAAAAGGTACAAATAATAAAAAATAATAAGAGGCCGGGCGGAAAAAATTCGTAATAACATTACGAGAGTTAATGCCTTTAAAGTCCTTGTTCGTTTACTAACAACGAAGGACTTCAATGTGTCTTATTGATCTGATTACTTTATAATATATACTATTTTAGATTGCACCTATATCACATGGTCCTACACCATAGTTTGAATGCTCAAGATTTCGATACCAGGTTGGATGTTTGCAACTGGCTCTCAAATATGATACACGACAATCCTGAAATACTTTCACGAATTATGTGGACAGATGAGGCTACTTTTTCTAGTGAAGGTAGTGTAAATCGACTAATATGCACTACTGGTCTGAAACGAATCCCCACTGGATGCAGGAGGTCCAACATCAGGGTCGTTGGTCTGTAAATGTGTGGTGCGGGATTCTAGGTGGAGAAATAATTGGGCCTTTTTTTTAATGAGACTGTTAATGGGGAAAGATATTTAGATTTTTTAAGCAACGAATTGCCACTTCTTGTGGAAGACGTACCCTTGGCCATTCGTCGTGGCATGTTCTTGCAACATGATGGGTGCCCGGCACATTATTCTAGAGATGTTCGGAATTTCTTAGATCAATCATACCCTGAAAGGTGGATAGGACGTGGAAGTTTATTTATTTGGCCACCAAGGTCTCCAGACCTAACTTGTTTAGATTTTTACTTGTGGGGGCGAATAAAAGATCTCGTTTATGCCGATAGACCCACAACAAGAGCTGACATGATTGAAAGAATACGACAGACAATACGAAGTATTTCAAGGGCAGAAATTGAAACTGCTGTTCTCTCCATCCGTCAACGATTGATTTTATGCATTGAAAATGATGGACGACATTTTGAACATCTAGGGCGACACTAATTACGTAGTTATTTATTTAAGGTTTTAATTGTTAGATTTATCATATTATTATTTTATAATTTGTTCTCATTGTTAGTAGCGATAGCATTACATTTAGGTAATCTAGCGGCAACCATAACATTAGTATGATAACAGTTTAAATTACTGCAGACCAATGTAAAATCTTTTCATCCAGGCTAAATTTAATAATTTCCGTTAACGCGAACTAGCCTACTAGACGTTGGAAGAACAATTCCCGCCATTTACCTGTATCTTACGATATCCTAAGGTAGGGAAAAGATATCGACGCAGTTTTCACTGTTTTATTACTAATTTAGTCTACTTTTTAAAGACCTACTTAAATTTGTATGCTCCATTTAAAATTGTAAAGAGAAAACACAATACCGTCAATTGGGGTGACTTGATACATTTTTGAAATTCAATTGCTTGTAGTTTTGGAATGGATAGACCTAGGAAGTTCATATACCCCTCAAAGGTTTAGTCTCGATCTCTAGTTTATATAGTCAAAGTGCCATAACGTTATAAATTTTAGTTTAGGTTTAGAGGAAAAAAATGTTGGTGTATCAAGTCACCCCGTGGGTCGGGGTGATTTGATACACGTATTTATTTCTTTATAAATATTATTTCACAAGCTTTAAAGGATGACTTGATACACAAAAATGTTTTTTTTTAAAGGTTTAAATTTAAAAAAATACATTAAAAGTTTTATTTATGCAAAACTTATGAAAAATTAACGTTTATTCGAAAAAAAGGGATTAGTTATCCCTTTATACAGTCTTCGTTTTTGTGGCATAGGTAATCGGTACTTCACTTCGAAAGGGTAAACTTGTGTCTTTAACATCAGGCCACGTAAATGTATCTTTCGAAACTTTGTAAGGTCTCAAAAATGAAACTTGGACCGCCTTGTTGGCGTCATTGGATGAACCTGCCACACAGAGGACCTGAGCAACAAACCGTTTTACTTGTTTTTTCACAGAACTAACTTGCATTTCAATAAGCAAAAAATCTTCTTCTTCAATGTCATTATAATCAACTTCGAATTTACTCCAATCCATCTGGGACTCGCTCTGGGAGTTTTCAAATTCTGAAAATATAGGGAGTTCGTCTGACTCATCTTCCAATAAATTACTCTTCTCGGCATCTTCAGTTGAATCGTCGTTTTCGTTGAGGGTTTCAGTGACGTCGAAGTCGTTGTTTTCAGAAGCGGAATCTGAATCGGAATCTATATTGACAACGCTTTCCAGGTTGCACTCTTAAATTTTTCTTTTCTGTGGATTTTCTTAGGTTCGTCATTGTTATATCTTAACTGTCTTAAAATATCAATCAAAGAGTTTTGCATATTGTGTTGATTAGCTTCAGCATCTGTAGTGTCTTTCGGAATTTGATCTAAAACTTTCGTCTTGTCAATCGGAATTATTCCAGACTTTTTAAATCCAGCTTTAATCATTTCGGCAGTGTTTGTTTCCATTTTGCTTGACAGTTTTTTAAGCATGGATGGAAATCTGTCTTTTGGCACTGTTCCTCTATTGCCTTTTAGTTTCCACTCCGTCAATATATCGCGCCATTGTCTTTTGAATGGCCTAAAATAGGCAACCTCTAGAGGCTGTGCTATGTGAGTTGAATTTTTGGGTAAAAAAATAAACCGGATATAATTATCTTTACATTCAGCAGTGACATGAGCAAAAGGTGCGACGATAAATTGTGTCCAATTAAGGCTCGTGGTGGGTCTTGTCTCTTCAAATAGGGCAAAGCTATCGTAGAAAACCATTCATCAAAAGTTTTTATCTATCCAACCTGATTTGTTATTGCCATATCGCGTTTCTTTTGGACCTCCATTTGTCCATGTGTCCCATAAATGAATTGAACGATATATCACGAATGGTGGTAGAAGAGTACCATTTCAGCACACGCCATCATTACTGATGTAGAAGCTTTAAAAGAATTTAAAACAAATTCTGGATGCTTGCATCCTTTTAACGACAACGCGCTTTCTCCTAGGGTCATCAGCCAAGTTGGTCTCATCGTAGTTAATTATTGACCCTGGTTTTACATTTAACAATGAAATTTCTAAATTATCGAAATATTCATTCACAATTTGTGGCGAAACTGCGGCGCGACAGCGTTTGATGTTTTCGGCCATTCTGACTGTTAATCTTTGGCCATTTCGGCTTAAGTAACCTTGCATCCAGTCTTCTCCTGGAAGATTTTCCTTAAAGACTCTACCTTTCGTCCTTGTCTGTCTAGGTAAGTTTTACTATTTGTCTGGCTTCATAAGATGTCATAGGAAGCCCCACTCACTTGCAGTGATTAGTTTATTAGTGAGAAAGGTTTCCTCCTCTACAGAGAGCGCCATTTGTCTCCCATACTTCTTTTAATTTTTCGCTTTTAAACGGCGATGGATTTTCATTTGTCAACACTGTACTTTTCACTGGCTCCCCGTAAACTTAACTTCCCGCTTCTAACATCTTCCAACGCCTTATTCAAATTTTCTACCGAATACGATGCATATCTGCGTGTCCCAGGGCACCTTTTGTATTTTCTTGGCATTTTACATGTGTATCAAGTCACCCCATCCTGGAACCAAATATGCTATTTTATTTGCAAAATTATTAATTTTTATTTTTTACTTCAAAACTTTGTAATATTGCTAACTGATATATAAGCTAACTTACCACCAAATTTCATGAAAATCAAACTTAAACAACCGTAGCTACAGATCAAAGTTTACGGACGACCAGAAATACGACGTTGTTTTGTTTTGATTTAAGCCGGTACTGAAACTCGTGTTTTAGCTTTGTGGCGCCAAAAGAGTAGGATCACTCATATAGTCGCTAGCGACAATCAAGGACAAATAAACTGTTAACGAGGATGGCTCTATATTTTAGACATATTAAGAAAGGGTAATGCGTCAAATCGTATCAAAACACCCCGGTGTATCAAGTCACCCCAATTGACGGTATTAAAAAAATATTAAACAGCGCCCTCTAGCATTTATGTTATTAATCAGATTGCTTCAAATTTACAAATTTACTATTGTTTAACAAAAGAACAACATCAAGTTCATTAAAATCGGTCAAGCAGAACCTGAATTAAAAGCGTTTTTTCATAACAAGGTTCCCACTCTCCCCATCCCTTATTTGAAGAGATAGACTAAAACTTGTCAAATAAAAAATATGCAGAATTTGTCGAGGAATCTGATTATAATATTTAAAATGCCCCTATAAATAAGTAAATTTTGAAAAATTTTGCTTTTTAAAATTTTAACTGTGAAATACGCTCTCTAGCGGTGGACCTACAATTCTGAAAATAATTTCCAGGAGTTTCTCGAGGCCACTTTCGTTATAAAAATTTTTTCCCGAACCTGTGCTATAATCCATTCCTGAGAAATGGCCAACGGCCGTTCTTAGTTGGCCACCCGGTACAATCCAAACTTTTAATAATACATAATGACGCAATACAAATGTAAGCAAAAGGTACAAACAATACTTAATTTTATTAAAGTGGGGGAGGGGGCGCTAGAGTTCCCACTTAGGTAGTGCAAAATAAAACGCAAGTGATGTAAGGGAGTGCAAAGGGGTTGCAATAAAAAAAACATAATCAATTTTTAATAAATAGAAAGTGGCGGAAGGGCCAATCTGACGCATCTAAGATATATACGTTTTACTCTTATCAATAGTAACAGAATTTGTTGCATTATCAGACGGGAATTTCAGGTTTATAATTGACTTTTCCAAAATACTAACATCTACCTAGTTATTTTCGTCTACTAATTTATTAAAGATGTAGGTAAAATCCTTATCTGAACCATTGTTGTTACTGACATGCGCTGTCATTGTAATATCACAACAGTTAAATCCTCATTTATG
Organism: Vesta saturnalis; assembly: GCA_036346205.1. Taxonomy (NCBI): domain Eukaryota; kingdom Metazoa; phylum Arthropoda; class Insecta; order Coleoptera; family Lampyridae; genus Vesta; species Vesta saturnalis. The sequence continues at coordinate 2,223,880 of JARFJB010002143.1, read as the reverse complement.
AATTTTACGGTTTTTAATATTTTAGGAGAACTTAAGAGATAAATATCACATTTTATAGCATTGACTACACTTCTTACATGCCAAAGTGTGTGCAAAACTATGGAGACTTAGGAGCCCGTTCTTCAAGTTTGCAAATACAACTTGCAGCGCAGCGTTAACATGACATCGTAAAAATGTTTTTTTTTTTAATTTTGGGTTCTAGTTTGGCGCAAATAAAATAAACATTGGAGCAATTTGGCGCAAGTTAAATATAATCAGGCGCAACTATTTGAACTCTGAAATTTCACATTGCAAACCTATGTTAATAAGACATACCTGGGCTTAATTTCTGTGCCACAACGTTTTCACTAAAGTACGGATTTGAGAAGTATCCATAGTCTTGCTAAAACAACCTTATGCTTGATTGGGCCAATGTTTGTTGTATAAATTATTTGAAAGACCACACTAAATTTGCATTTTGAAAAGTATGTTTTTTAACTGGGCAACAAGAACGGAGAGTCGATTAAAACAGTTATTGTGTATGGACCGTGTTTAACACTTTTGTATCTAAAATATGCAACGCTATTCTGCAAACATTAAGAGCAATTATATAACTCAATCTTATAATAATTATGGTATTTTGAAAAGTAAGTCATCAGTTTCATTCAGTTTGCTTTGTACACAAATTGTTAATTAAAACCACGCTGTCTCAAATCTTGTTCAAGTACATTTGTTGTATGTACGCTATGTGTTTAATAGTAATTTAGTGCGTACAGTGGCGATATTGTTATATCAGAACACATTCAACATGATAAAGTGATAAAAGTGTTACGCACAATTAATGATGATGCTGTAGGTCTGAAGAGCTACTAGAGTCTTTACAATTAATTTCATTGCATTCCGCATTCAAAATATTAATTAAAATTGGATTAAACGTCAAAAGTGTTATACAAAAGAATTCTGCTAGAAGACATAACAAATACTCTAGAGAACTGACCGAGATGTCAGCCTTGGGGATTCAGAAGCATAGTCTTTTGTGCGAGCGCAAACTTTGCTCACTTGACATCCTATTTTGAATTAAGTATTGGCATTTGAATTCATCTACCTTAGCATTTATGGAAATATAAAGGAAACTCTTTTTTTAGTGAAAGCAAACGTGAGAGTTTTTAAATAATGCGGGCGCATGCGGTTTACATACAAAAATTACTTACTTCTAATTTGACCTAATTTATTCAGTTTTAAAGATAACCTAAATTCATACGTTATGGTACAAGAATTTTTAATTGAGAATCATCTCATTTTAACCGTGAAATTGCTAACTGCAATATTAGTAGTGTATACGTGGCTGGTCGAAGCGCAGAGAGTTTGCTGGCGGGCGAGGTATACGACTCCCAGGGGATACCGTCATGGGAGCGCATATTTCCCTGTCTGTGTGCTGCCGTTCCCCCGGCACCTCCTGGGGCCCGCTGTTGCCGTTCGCCACCCCCAACAGTGGCGGAGATACGGTTTCAGTGCACATAAACAAACATATTTGAAATTTCTCTTATTGCATTAAACGCAAATAAATCTAATTTATTTAATATATCAACGTAATAAAATAAGTAAACACGTAATTATCGTTTTTTAACAATATGTAATTTTAGTGAAATGAATTATTATAACAATACACTTAAAAACCGCTAAAAGTTTCAGAGTCCACGTGATTTACTTTGCTAGTTTAAACACGATCGTAACGATAAAATGTTTAGTGAACAATTCAAATAAGCACGAATACAGTATGTACAATTTAATAAGTTTATAATAAACAGTAAATTTTGACAAACATCCTACCTAACTTTGCAGGATTTGGTTGTTTCCTTCTTGACATTGTCTTGTACAACAAAATATTCCTTGTCTATTAGGTACTTATAGAGTAAGATAGCACGTGGATTATAAAGTTCGTACAGTTTACATGACAGTAAGTATATGGTAACTGTAAATTACTGTAATTGAGATAAAACGACCGAAATGTATAAAAAAATACTGTGTTTATTTTTTGGCGCCATATACGACGTAAAGGCGCACTTTTAAAAGGGTTTTAGTAAGCATGGCAACACGACTTTAAGGGTTTAACACGGCAACTGGACTCGCCACCACAGTATAGTTATACGAACGCAAAGCGCGCGCATTTGCATCCCCTGGGATTTTAGTGCGCGATGTTCTCAGTTGCTACCTGCCTGTCTGTTGAAACCTTAATTAAATGATAACACATGACAACAATATACGTTCTCCAATTTGTTTATTGTTTAAATTAAAGGCGAGTTCAATATCCGTATATACACTGTTGAGCCACAACCATTACAGCTAAACGAGTTGAGATATTCAAACTTTTTAAAATATGCATTAAAAGTACAAACTCGCGAGATTTCTTTTATTTATGTATGTTACCGTAATAAATTAGTAATACAAATTTTGCCTTGTGTCCGTCAGTGTTCTATTTACAAAAAAATTCCATTAATGGAAAAGTATAAACCGCATTTTCATGCGCTTTTACACTTATTTTTTTCTTATTAAGGCTATAATGAAACTTTTAATTTTTGGCTTACTGTTCGTACTAGGCTATGCTTACTAACTTTAAATTATATTAGTCTTTCATTTTTGCTTTTTTTTCTTTCTCTTCTCTTGTTCTTGTATGCAAAAGAAAAACAAGGCATGTTAAGGCATACTTCAGGTTAGTCATGAAGAAATCTTGCTAAACAGGAATAGCTCGAGAGCTAACTGCAAAAAGTCCGTGAAGTTATAGGTACAACATAACACTCATATGATTAATACTCTAAAATTTTGTGCTGCTCTGTACAAATTTTTGCTGCAAAGTGATTTAGAGTATATGTATGTACAGGGTGTCCTATTTTCTATGTAATTGGGGGGTTTTAGGTATTTCCCAAATAGATAGAGTAAAATCATGGTCGGGACCCTTGGACCGATTTTTGAAACAAATTTAATAATCTAAAGAACATTTCGATATCTCGACTCGTTTGGGAAATATAGGGTGTTTTTCGTTTTATGCCGTTTTCTTTAAAATCCCGTAACTTTTTGTTTGTGAATATTTAAAATTTTGGTAAAACATCTTTTGTGCCTTTTTATGTGCAATTCAGTGGCGTACTTGATTTTTTCTAACTTAATTTGTTTCCGAGTTACAGACCAAAGTTGCATTTTTAAATGGTAACCATAGTTGGCTATGACTCCATTAATTAGATATTTCTTTTAGCTTTCTGAAAATATATAGTTTCATATATTTATCTCGGTAAATAAGAATATTATAAACGATTTTTGAAAAACACCTCTTGATCAACTCACTTTATATAGTATAGTTTCATATATTCAAAGGAAGTATATTACTATCGCAGAACTTATTTTAAAACTAGATAAAATGTCCTCATAGTATTTTATACCATATTAAAACCTATTGATTTAGAAAAAATAACAAATTTTTATTTTATATCAGTTTTTTTTATTTTAGGTATTGTTCAAACTGATGTCCATTATGATGTAAACAAACTTCACATCGGCGCAAATACACTCAATTGCCTTAATGAAATGAATAGATGTATGCCTTAAATCTTCAAATGCTGCCCTGGTTGAATTGACCAATTGTTCGTATGTTTCGTGGCAGTATGATATATTTTATTTTTAAAATCCACATGAAGAAATCCAGTATTGAAAGATCTGTAGATCTTGCTGGCCATAATAGGTCCGTTATTGCCAATCCATTGATTGTTAAAGTTTCGGTTTAAGTAATCTCGGACTAAAACAGTATTATGACTAGGCGCACCATCTTGTTGAAAATAATATTTCCATATACCTCTCGCCGTTAAGGTTGCCGTTAAAAATATGCTAAACAAATCTACCCCCCAAAATAAAGCATGATACATTAAAACCTTGATTTTGGCGTGCTAATGTTACAAAATTGTTATTTTTTGACCAATATCGATTGTTGTTGCGATTAAAAATTCCTGCACTCGTAATATGACCAAATGAAATTGCGCCCAAATTCCTATTTTGTCTAATCTGTTCTAAATACCAATTACAAAAAATAATTCGCCGTTCTAAGTCACCATCATTAAGATGCTGAATTACTCTTTTTTTGTACGGAGTATAATTATATTTTTTTAAGATTTTTTGTACTCTTGATTTAGATACGCCAACTTCTGTTTCTATTTGTCGGCAGGAGGTATTAGGATTTTCTTCAACTCTTGCTAAAACAGTTGTAACAACCTTTTTTCATGTTGTACTAAATTATACTTTAATTTTAGATCTTTCATTCATTTAATAGTAAACATAAGAAAAGTTTTTAAGTTTTGCATTTCATAGTACATATCTTTTTAAGTGTAATATTTCATAAAGATTTATATTTCCCTTTCCGTAAGAAATTGGATGCTGATCGCGCAAAGCGTGATAACTTAATTCTATGCACAGATGCGTGGGGGGACACTTACAGGAGTCACACTGAAATCCTCTATTAAATTCACTTCCTGCTAAATGTAATAGCATGAAGCATGTAGTTTTGGGGAGTTTTCCCTAAATTTTAGTGTAAAGTGCCATCGGTTTAGATGGTAAGAGATCTTTTAATTCATTATATTTTAAATTAAAAACATTTGCGTTTTTTAGGCATTTTGTTAGTGCATTCTTTTAGAATGCACACTTTTTGCATACTTTAATTTTGCATACTTTTAAATGGCACTTCGATTTTTTCATTTTTTCTCTTCATCTTTCACTTTTAAGTTTTACCTTTATTATACTACTTTTTGGATTACATTTTAAATTGCAATTTTAATATACTAAAACCTCAAGAATGCTATAAATTTATTGGAAAGAAAATTTCTACGTATAAATATTAAATAATAAACTCCAGTAAGGGTGCGGCTGATCGCGTTATTACAAGATTACGCAATAATGATGTAGAAATGATATCATGCTGGTTGACCGCTCCGTATTCATAAGTAAACACAGGAAGTTGTCAATAAGAAAGTATAAAGGTATTTATGTAATGATTTTCTTAGTTCTTTAAGCATAGCTATAAGACCTTTCTCTTTCCTCTCCTTAATCATCCCTTAATTCGGTAAATAAACATTATTGCCCATTGTTATTTTTTTTTATATTAATATAAAGCTTTTATTGTTCATTAACTAGGTTTTGTTGTTCCTATAACTAAAGACAACATGGCGCTCGAGATTTCATTTCATTATATTTTATAATTTTTGTATATTGCATTTTTTATTAATTAGTGAAGGGGAAATAATTTAGCAGATTGGAATCAAGCAGCATTCAAGATATTTGAGAAATCCTTTTATTAGAACCTCCCTATCTTAATCTACCGACAGGACCAACGGGAGTAGCGATTGTTATTTATTCATATTTTTTAATTAAATTTATTTGAACAATTGCTAATAGTTTAGAAGTAGCAGATTATACTGGCGTTATAATTAATGGTGTTACAATTGGCGCCGTTTAATGTTATACAGTTATTTCGTCGTCTTGTTGGTTCATTTTTGCATAATTTTTGATCCTAGGCTTCTCAAAAGATCCATAAGTTAATAGATGTTCTTTTAATCTGGCGAATATATTCTTGTTGGGATGTCTTGGTTCAGGGAATCTTCAATAAAGTAGCTTTATTATTTTGCGTCTTTATAAATACTAGCATTAATAAAGTATTAAACGCACAACCTACCTATTAAAATATTCCTCTGCAGCTTGGTCTGCATTAAAATTACACTGATAGTATATGCCAATCATATCTAACTTTTCAAAATTTTCATACTTCGTATTATTGACGGCCATCACAAAAAAGTTATTAACTTGAATAATTAATTATTTAAGCAAAGTTTTGAAACAATAAATCTAATCACATTTACGTTTCCACCATTTATTTATATGAAACAACTACGTGAAATGTCAAATAACTAGCAACGAATGCGTGCAGTAAACAAAGGTTCATAGATGACTTGATCAAGGGGTATTTTTCAAAAAATCGTTTATAATTTTCTTATTTACCGAGATAAATATATGAAACTATATATTTTCAGAAAGGATTTTAAAGAAAACGGCATAAAACGAAAAACACCCTATATTTCCCAAACGAGTCGAGATATTGAAATGTTCTTTAGATTATTAAATTTGTTTCAAAAATCGGTCCAAGGATCCCGACCATGATTTTACTCTATCTATTTGAGAAATACCTAAAATCCCCCAATTACATCGAAAATAGGACACCCTGTACACATGTTGGAATTTCAAACAATTTTTCTCAGTAAGCAGATTGATCACTATTTTTGTTTTGCCACAAACGGAGGAGCCACATACCACGTACACTATTAGGTTTAGGAAGTAAATCACCATGTTTTGGAATACTAGACTTTTCATCAAAGTCATGATCTGGAATGGGAAGTTTTTGTTTCTGATGAACTACTTTCATCGTTAGTGATTGAAATAAAACTAAACGAATAATTACATTGTTATTTATATACTTTCTAGACATACAGAGTGCATATTACAATAATTATAAATTTTTCACTTCTCCATTGAGTGGGTTGTACTGCATAATAGCATCACGAAAAATAAGACCATAGACAACAATTCCATTATCGGAAGGCGCTAGAGATTCCATTTCCAATTTGATGTCTACTGTTGAGTTTTATAAGGACTCTGTTTAGAGCAGTCCATTACAAATACTGGACATGATTTAAATCCCAAATAGTTGAATAATGCATCTTTATCATCTTCACCATAGTAATCACATCGGAATTTCAAAAAATTGCGTTAGGCAAGTTTGTATTATTTAGCACTGAAGTTCAAATGCATTACTTCATATGAATAATACTCAGAATTCAGATGTACTTTAAGGTTTCTGCTGTTAATGTGACCAAAATTTACGGCACTTGCCGACTTTGTGTACCTTTTACTTTGTTGGAATGCAACAATTATCCAACCTGGTTTTTCCAGTTGCGTTGGCATTTTTATTGACCATATGTATGTAAAGCAGGTAATTCATATAACTCCCATTGACGGAATGGAACAGTAGTTTTATTGATTCTTTGAAACAAGTTAAGTTTCGCAGCATCACGAAGTGTTAAGTGTGATACTTTCCATTGGATTTTATTTAAGGTTATTGCTGCAACAACGTCACCATAGTAGCAATTTCTATCGCTTCTGGATCGAATTAAAATCAATTCTTGACGCATATTCACGATTACTTGACGATAATCCTCCATTATTCCGAATATGTGGTTCAATGGTATGCATACTGTAAAAGATATATCTCCATTTTGCTCATCGAATTCTAGCTGTAATGGTTCTTCATTCTTTGGTGACCACCCCAAATGGCTTAATGCTTTGCTGTTGCTTGCCGGATAAGAAATATATCCCTCCAGTGTAGATATTGGACTTGGATTTATGCAAACGTCCACTCTTTGATCACCTAACTCATAACAAATTTCTTCGAAAAAAAATTTGGGGAAATTACTGGTTAAGTTCCATGATTTTTTATCATCTTCTTTTTTTGAGCTCAAGGTAACCTTCTTTGTATAGAAAACTATCGTGGGTAGCCGTATTTAGATCTAGACTTTTAATTAAGATGCGTATTTCTCCAGAAGGTCGATATTTAGAAAATCCGCAAGGAAGATAAGTGTGAATATCTGATTTAATTATAGTGTTTAAAAGGGGAGCTGGAAGAAAAGGAAGAAGGAAAGGTATCTCTGCTCATTCACAGATAGTGAGCACACCGAACTAGCTAAAAAGTGTCGGATAGGGCGGCGTGAGAGAAGAAGGATGTTAAATATGCCGGCGCCAAGAGCCGCCCCCCTAAATAGAGACAATTCACCGCTGTCGCGACTCTTGGACAGTGGTGCAGAATGGAATGAGCAAGGAGATTGTAGGAAAAGGGAAGTACACCAGGAAATAGAAATAATAACACTGCTGTAGTACGAAAGAAACAACTGTATAATATTTTATTTTCACAATCAAAACCAAATCGTCGAGGGTGTGGATCGAATTAATTCACAACAAAAAGAATAGATGCAAATACCCCAAATGTACAAAAAAAAAAATTCAATACCGTTCGTAAGCAAAATAATTTTATTCTGGGTTCGTCACCTGTGAACCAGTAATTTGTTTATTTACTTTTTTTTTAACAAAACAAACATTTCCCCTTTTCAAGGGAAGGCCTTCCTTTGTATACCTAAAAGAGAACATATATCGACGCCTATACAAAGCGTAAATTATTACCAAATAATAAAACAAACTTGCGGTGGTTTACACAAAACAGCTAATTAAGAAATAATTTTTATATTGAGCAAAAATTTTATAGCTCAGCAAATGCAATAAATACATATGTTTATATAACGGTTAGTTAGGCTACTTTGTAATTACTTTTACGCATCCCAATTAAAGTGATGCCGCGCACAACATAAAAATGGCAGGCAAACTAGGTACAATTAGATGTTACTATTATAATCACAAAACAAAATGAGGGAAGAAAATAATGGTAAAAGGACAGATAATGAAGGTCACGTGGTTGTGAAGTGAAAGATTAATGATACAGCAATAAGGATATAGCGATAACAGGTATACAAGTATAGGTTAAAATATTTTTGTAACTGACTAATTGGTTTACATTATTTTTAGCAGGTGTACTTCATCATTACTTGTCTAAAGGTTTACACAATAGTTATTCAATTAAAGCTCATGTGACAATAGAAATAGAACGATCTAACCTTTGTATAAGCAGGTAGTAATTACGTTCAGTCAATGCCCTCGGATCACGAACATATGAAGAAATTGTCACGATCCTGTTTTATTTTAGTTACGATTCAGAAGTTAAACCAGAATAGTACTTGAATGTAGATAATATGGAGGTATTAGTTGAAGTTAAATCGTTGAGACTAAAAGGAGAAGGTAAGTCGTTGAAGCTAAAAGGAGAAGGTAATTAACATTATGTAAGTAAATTATCTTTATTCGTTACACCTTAGATGGAACGGGCCCAATGAGAATCTATCGAAGTGCTTTCCTTGCTTTACGAAAGCATCAATAATTCATGTCTTGATTAAAACGTCTTCAAACGCTAGGTAAGAAGTCAGGTATTACTAAAAAATCAGAGAAATTCACCGGTAACTTACTCGATCTTGCCGAAGAAAAATTTTTCTAGAACCGCATGTGAGCAAGCAACAAAACTTGTAGATAATGATTAGAAAAGCAACAATTGTTTTATTGCAAATTATGCTTCTTGGAGATATATCCGATTATTTACTGTTACTGCAACTATGTATGGTATCTAAATATAAGGATAAACTTCTGAGTTTTGATCGCTCCAGAAATGATTTTATTGCTGCTTGCATTATAATTAGATAACGACTTTACTTGTTCGCAATCGCTCTACGACTAAACACTGTTTAAGAAATAATTCTAGTTAAAGCATGCGTAATTTACATATGGTGGGATTGTAGCACTACTATTAAAAACAAAATGTTATGTATGTTGTTCCGGCTACAACAAAACTACTTATGAACACTGTTCAGTTATGGTTTTACCTCTTTCAAGATAGTCAATGATCCATGGGTATCCCAAAATACGGAGGCCATAACCTTTCCCGTCCATTGTTGGGTTTTTGAGCGCTTCGGAACACTTTCGCCCAGAGAAACCCATTGTCTCGACTGTTGTATGGACTCTGATGTATAGAAATGTAAGGTAAGTCGTTGAAGCTAAAAGGAGAAGGTAATTAACATTATGTAAGTAAATTATCTTTATTCGTTACACCTTAGATGGAACGGGCCCAATGAGAATCTATCGAAGTGCTTTCCTTGCTTTACGAAAGCATCAATAATTCATGTCTTGATTAAAACGTCTTCAAACGCTAGGTAAGAAGTCAGGTATTACTAAAAAATCAGAGAAATTCACCGGTAACTTACTCGATCTTGCCGAAGAAAAATTTTTCTAGAACCGCATGTGAGCAAGCAACAAAACTTGTAGATAATGATTAGAAAAGCAACAATTGTTTTATTGCAAATTATGCTTCTTGGAGATATATCCGATTATTTAAATCGTATAGCAATATAAAGTAATTTTTCAAGAAGACAAAAAATTTTCAGCGTGGCAAAATGGATGCCACAGGAAAGAAAGAAGACGTAATTTTTATGTTAAATTCAAAATCTGGTATATCGACCTTTATCTATCAATAAGAACAAAAATTCTAAATTGTGATTTCTCCACTAACGCCATCTAGAGAGGACTTCTAAAAGCTTGTAATATAGTTCACCTTAATTACCTATATTTTAAGATACGTCACTAGAGGGAGTAACAATGCAGATTTTAAATGAAATATTATATAAATGTGAATTTATAACGTTTGAATAACCAAAGGTACGAAAATTTACATTAGGCTAATAGTAAAATTATTTAGAAATATGTGGTTCAAGTTATGAACAGAAACAACGTAAGCATTCCTAAAAAGAAAGTTTGAGTAAACATGTACAACTTGTACAGAAATTTACAGTGAAAGAACAAAGTAACCTAAATATACAAAACCCAAATTATTTCGTTACAATATTATCATCAAAATGTACGTTTTGAAAGACGTTTAATGAATCAGCGATTGTCATTGAGAACTATTAAACCAATTGACGTTAAACAGTATTTCTCAGCAGATGTGAACTGCAATGAAGGTTGATGATTAATTAAAGATTTACTGTAGGGATGAAGTCTTTTATATGAATTTTTGAAAGATGGAATTGATCCTTGATTAATTCTCAGACCCAGATCTTTTAGTTCTAGGCGTACTATGAATGGTTCACTTTCACCAAAGTCTTTTAATTCACCCTTTTGATTAGTCAATTTAATTGTTATATTATTAATTATATCGGTGTTTACTTGTAAATATTGAGTATTGTTGGGGTTTTTATCTAGACGATAACCTGGTGGGACAGAAACGTCAATCTCATGCAGTACTTTTGCAAGTTTCCTGTTTCGATAAGATCCTTTTATAATGTTGTACTCTACGTGTAGATTAGTGTGTTTAAGTATTTGAATTTCTAACGCAGACGTATGTAAAATATTAATGTTTTAGACCCAAACCCTATCATGCGACCACTGCTATTTTCTTTAGTAAAATCGATCTCAAATAAATTGTTTATCTCACATTTAAGTGTATTGTTGTTTGCTCTAATGATAAACTTTTGTGTGGATTTTTTAAACTATAGACAATCGCTAATTTTATCTAACTCATGCACCGTGTGGAATATTAATCACTTGCAAATGAGATGGATTTGTTCTAAAATAAAATCTATCGTTACCTGTAAAAATGTGTCTAATGCTGTTGTAACCGTAAAATCCAACCAATCCGATAACGTATTTCTTCCCCAAACCTAGTTCTATCGGTGGATAGAAGTTGTAGCTAGCTGTGTTACCAACACCTTCTAAACCGAATGTTATTGACATAAATTTGAGGTTGTGCCGATTAATTATATAAAAATTGTAGATATCGGTATCCGCAAATAATATTATTAAATTCTTGACCTTGGTTGTAATTATAATAAGTTTTGCATCCCCGAAAGTAGTTAATCACTTCAATTGGTGGTCGAAGATTATCGAAACTATCGTAATACCATACCTTTTTACCTCGTTTTTTGTAGCGAACCCAGTGCGTACCTGGTCCACTTTGGCTATCTAAGTTAATAATTCCAGATTCATTTTTATATGGTAATTTAGGAATGCTATCTCTCATAAAAATATCCCTAAAGTAGGATACATTTTTTATGTATTTATTAAAATCAATATCAGTTAACGTATACAGCACTACCACCAGATTTGTATGGTTTTAGACAAAGTACGCCGCCTTTCTTATTCACAGAACCCTATAGCGACAGATTCCATCATGCGATTATGATGCGATGTATCTTCTTGCATTTTTTTGGCATTTTGAGCTTCATTGACTGCTTTAGCAATTCCCGATGTGCCGCCAGCTAAAGCACCAACTGCTGATAATCCTGCCAATAACGGAATAAGAAATGGTAAAAACGCTCCTTGTTCAGGTAAGGACATTACTCTAGGAACTTTAATGTTTTTCTTTCCTCCTAAACATTTTACCATATGCTTTGCCGTTAAAAGCGCTGATTTTATTGTAAAATTTCCATTAAGTTTAATTTTTTTAGCTATTGTTTTTCGTAAATGCAATAAATTTTGCATAACGATTTTTTCTTCTTCAGATTGGATCGACGTTTACACACCATTCCTAGTTGCTGCTAAAGCTGCAGTTCGTTCACCTAATGTTGCGTCTGATGATTTAAAGCGTTCCCAAGCTTTTCCTTCTAAAATTTGATCTGCTTTATGTGTACTTTCTAAATCCCTGTAACTGATATCATGAAGTTTGCACTGAGCATCTGATTGATTAATACCGGGGTCACCGTATGCGAGTCGTTTCTCTAAGGTTCACAATACTGGTTACCATGTAAATGCAATTCAACCGGAAGTTTATTGATTAGAGTATTCTCTAAACCACCTGTACTCTTTCGCTTCTGACCTAACATCGCTTACCTGGATAGATATAGCAGGGTATTTATACCTAAAAATATTGTTTTATTTAGTAAATACTGTACATTAGATAAGCAGGACGATAATACAATATTTCCATTAATCGTGCAGCGTTATGTGAATTAATATCATACTTAGCATTTATAACATCTTCTGTCTTTATAAATGTCATCATCATCACTACCATGGAATTCTTTCTCGCGAAAACTTGTATCAGTTTTTCATAGATACATGTCAGATTGTAAGATTCAAGAAATTCCAATCTATAGCTTATTATATCCTTTAAATTGAATAGTTCTTCTACATTATGGGCATTGAATGTGCAAGAATAGCATTTTTCTATCATAACAGTTTTGAAATTCTGCCATATCCTTTAATCAATTCCCGATTGTAATAAATACCAAGATTGTAAGATAGAGATTCGTAATGTTGATCATATATTATATGTTCTTCTTCGTTTACATTTGACCAATCAATTTTATTTTCAATTTCTTAGGATCGGAAAAATTGTAATTCTACATATGAACACCATCTTAGAAGTTCATTCCAGTCTTTCATGTTTAACACCACACTGTTACTTTGATCACAGTTGCCACGCCTCATACGCACTACTGGTGCAAGGTTGAGGTGTGTACTATACACAATTTCCATATGTTTTGCATAATGAGTATCGTTCGATAGTTTATAATAAGCACAATCGATTAAGTATTGATTAGCTACTTGTTTATACACTTCATCGTTATGTTAAAATGATGGCCAGTCCGTGTTAGAAGAAGAATAACCTTCATCTTGTTTCTCTTCATTCTTATTTTTACTACTACTACAATCATCACTATTTTGACAGCATCAACAGCACAAATTATTATTATTCATGTTGTTACTGCAACTATGTATGGTATCTAAATATAAGGATAAACTTCTGAGTTTTGATCGCTCCAGAAATGATTTTATTGCTGCTTGCATTATAATTAGATAACGACTTTACTTGTTCGCAATCGCTCTACGACTAAACACTGTTTAAGAAATAATTCTAGTTAAAGCATGCGTAATTTACATATGGTGGGATTGTAGCACTACTATTAAAAACAAAATGTTATGTATGTTGTTCCGGCTACAACAAAACTACTTATGAACACTGTTCAGTTATGGTTTTACCTCTTTCAAGATAGTCAATGATCCATGGGTATCCCAAAATACGGAGGCCATAACCTTTCCCGTCCATTGTTGGGTTTTTGAGCGCTTCGGAACACTTTCGCCCAGAGAAACCCATTGTCTCGACTGTTGTATGGACTCTGATGTATAGAAATGTATCCATGTTTCATCCATGGTTATGAATCGGCGCAAAAACTCCTTTACATTTGGCGCAAATATTGCCGAATTATGCTGGGAAGTCGTAACACGAATTCTTGTTTGGTGGACTGTTAGCAAACGCGGCACCCATCGCGCGCAGAGCTTCTTCATACCCAAATGTCATGTATGATATTGAACACTGCCATTCGACATATTTTGTGGTCTCAGATAGCTCCCTCAATTTCACTTTTGGGTTGTTCAACGTAATATCATGGATTTTTCCACGTTTTCGGGTGTACTAACGTCTTTTGGGCGTCCAGATCGTTCAGCGCCATCCGTGCTCGTACGGCCACAACGTAAGTCAGAAAACTACTTTTGAATCATCTTTATCGACGGTGCAGAGTCCGAATAATACTTGTCTAGCTTGGCTTTAGTCTTGATTATCGTATTCTTGCGTAAATAATAATGTTTAATCAGAACACGAAACTCAGATTTTTCCATTTAAAAAACCACGGATGTTGGTTGCTACTCACTGTTATTACTAGTAAATACGTTAACAAAAATGAGTGAAATTTTGATAGATGTCTTGAAGGATGAAGATTTTTAGCAGTGGTTCACATCAGTGCATACTAATGCCACCTCTTAGGGTTATTCCAAACTTTTTGATCTACCTAGTATATGACTACCTTATAATAATAAAGTGTTTAAATACACTAATTCAAATTAACAGCTTCAGTTTGCAAAAGTGTAAGTAATTTAAAATTCAAGCAATTGGTTTTACGAAAATGTTATTAACATTGCGTAGCATATGGGCATGCTTTACACATCGATACTATCAACCATTGAACTGGTACGTAGTATACAGTTCATTGCTATCAACATAATAATCTTATTGAGCATGTACTCAGACCAATATAAAGCAGAGTTCTGGTATCCGAAGTTGTGTTTTTTTTAGTAGATGTCATTAAGCATATAACTCGTAGATTGTATAACCATATAAGCGTATAAAGAGACATGGAAAGTAGCACACCGAGCTAGTAGAATAGTGATGACACGATCTGTTTAGCATTCGAGAAGTAATGGGTTCGATTTCTGTTACCGTCTACCCTTTATGAGGTTTCTTTCACGGGGTGTTCCTCATACACATGTAGCGGCATGGTCATTGCGTATACGCACACTATATGCGGCTACTTAGGCGAATAATTGAGTAGTATTTTCTCCCCAGAACCCTAATTCCTTTCCGTCCAATTCCATCCTGACCGCACCCATCTTTAATCGCACCGTGCATATATACGTAAAGTATGTGTGTATGATGAGAGTCCCCTTGGGGAGGGAATGAAATACGTGGCCTTTTCCTTTTTTTCTTGCACATAAATATACCCACGAAATACCAATTAATTTTAATTTTTAGCGCTGCAACTTTTGGAAACCGGGTGATCTTCACTACGTGAACCTGAACCCACCCGGTTCATTATGGAAATAAAAGTTTGCTATTACAGAACATATTTGTGACTAAAATACCGTTTACAGCCTTAGAAATCCATGTAACTGCGTCAGTAGTACCGGGACACTTTAACTTTCACGTTTACGTCACAAACCCCGCCCCCTGGGACACTTTAACTTTCACTTTTTTGACCTTGGGACAACTTGGCTGCCATTTTTTATATGCGCATTTTTTTAGTCTTGAGTTCGGCCTTGGGTTTGGCCTTGGAGTTGGTCTAGGGGTTGACCGTGGAGTTGGCCTTGCCTTAATAGATAAGATATGTAAAGATGATGACAGGTGTTTTCATAATAAAAAGATGTTATTTAATCTATGTTTATTATTAAAACCCTTTTGGTTGTGTTAAGAACCTTTTTTGTCGGCTTCTTTTCGTGGGCCATTTTCAACCTTGATAGAATTTTCCCCTAATTTTCGTTGTACTAAGATCCTTTTTGTTACTTCAGCCGGTAGGATCATTTTTTGATATTAAAAAAGAAGCTAATCAAGGTAAAGGTAGCATATACATTTTGATTTTAAATGCGCTGTTAAATTCTATAATGATAATAAACAGTTAATGGTACTGCATAAGCAGTTAATTAACTTGTTGTTATACGTTATACGTTATAAGTGAATGCACGGTTTCGCGACTGGATGTAAGCAATACACACTACATATTTTACGTACATGTATATATCTGGCGTTTTAGCTATCACAAATATAATTAATTAATTTCTATCTGAAGTTTAAACGCAATTCTGGCATAGATAACTGTTTTTACAATGTGTTTTCGTAATATGGTTTATTATAAAGAGACATACATAATTGTTATTAAAAATTATTACATTTCTTTAAGACCTATTTTAATTACAACATACTTATTTTACTTTGGGAAAATATGACCTTCAACATTATACATAATTAAACGAGTAATTACCTTGTCGGCTTCGGATAGGCTCGTGTAAAACTGGATAAGTTCGGATAGAATAGTATAAGATTGGATAAGATCGGTTAAGATGCTTATTTTGCTATTTCCAAGAATTTGACCTTGTTTAGTAATAGCATTCTTCATATTTCCACGAACTGTTTAGATTCCTATGAATTGTTTATTACTATTAATATCTCTTACTGCTTAAAACATATCGATTATGTTCTATGCAATTTAAGCGTTAGCTCTAATTTTTTTCAATATCCGTGGTTAAACATGTATTAATTAATTAATTTCTACCTGACACGAAACGTAACTCTGATATAGATAACTGTTTTTTGTTTTACAATGTGATTTTTCGTAATAAGATTTATTATAAAAGCGATTGAGTAATTATCCTAAAAAAGTTATTACATTTTCTTTTAATTTCCAGTGTATGCCGTAACCTTCTACCTACATACGAATTTATAACAACACGCGATTAGGGCAACCTTCACCTTGTATTGCATACAAAATTATAGTCGACATCCAATAGTTGATAACACTATTGAATCGTTGCCCATATCTATTAATGGTTAGAAACATAGATCGATTACGTTTCATTTTAATAGTGTTATCAACTATTGAAAGGTCGACTGTTAAAGTATGTTTCTAATCACCTTTTGCATTAACTACAAGGTTGTTAAAAGGAGTCCTTGTACTATTCGTATACAGGTGATATATCGAAAATATTTATCGGGTAGAGTAATATTTCTGTGAATGCATCGGGCAACTAAGAAAAACTGTCAAGTTTTATCTAAAAAACGGAAATGAAAACTAGATACCTGTCATGAATGGAGTATTTTAAAAACGAACGATGCGTGCGATAATTTTTTTTTGAGCTAACCCTAATTCTTTCAGTATCTTAATAACGACCTCGAGATTGTAACCTTCAACATTATACATATAAATGAGAATTAAAGTTACATAATTAGTTTTGCTTTAAAAATCATGTTTTAAATGTAATTCTGAGTCGGAGGTTTCTTATATAACGATTTTACCTTGAGAAAAGTCACCTTCAACAGACCTTGAGGTTAGTTATGGACATGGCCTTGAAGTTAGCCTTGTGAATTTTCAGTGGTTTAATTTGGTTTTTGAAAGATACTATAAATACGTGTATTTGAGTTTAGTTAATTTAGTTCTATTCTGAAGAGCATTACATTGTCATCGTTATGGAATCTTTAAATGTTAATTAAATTTTGGGTTTGTTAAGTGCTGGTGCGTTATCCGAGGAGGGACTGAAAATTGCTTACAGTATTATTACTTATAAGATGTTGTGTGAAAACGACACTATCGATTCGATAGAAATTTATAATGATTTTGCGAGTTGTCGGAGTGTAAGTATATCTGCTTCATTTTTTAAGTTTTAATTATTTTTTAAAGCTCTGCTCAAGTAAATATGGAGGAAGTGTTTGTTCATGATGAAGAGATGTTGGAAACTTCCGCTGCGGAGGATTTGATAACAGTATGTCTTTCAATTTTCTATTGTTTCGCTTAGTGAATGAGTACATTACAGCAGCAAGGCCAATCGGACTCAGGCCTATCAACCCTGCAACAAGAAGCCGGACCATCCTCAGCCCAAATGAATCATGTAAATATTATTGGCGAATCAAACACTAAATTTATAAGAAAATTTAACACGACATGTAAATTGTTGAGATTTACGTTTAATAACGAAACAAACATGCAAGGGTAATACCTTAACATGGCTGCAGGTAAAAATATATTGCTTCCTAAATGTTATTTATCTAACACATATTTTTACAGGGTGCATTCCAAGAACTGTGTTCATACATTGTGAAGGATGCGGCTCCGTCAGACCGTATCGGTATCACATTAAGGAACCCAAATTTCTCAGAAAAATCAATAGGTGTATCATTTAGAAGAGTGGATCAGTTGTCGGTGAGGGTGATAATGTCACTACTGGAAAAGATGATGCAGAGCAACGCTAGCTTTTTTTCGAGTGACTTACAAAAGACGGAGTATTATTGTTGTGCCGACAGCAATCAACGATAATAATTGTTTGGTTCGCGCAATAGTCTAAGCAATAGCATTTAGAAGTAACGATGCAATGCGCAGCAGCATGGAAACGGGGTGCCCTTTACTTCAAGCTCGAGCTATGGAACTATGCCAAAACTGTGGTGTAGATCTTAGTCAGGGTGGTAGTGACGAGCGTATTCAAGCATTTCAAAATCATTTAGCCACATATACCATTGTAGTTTACAATTCGCGAATAGGTGATTCGGTTTATTTTGAGGGTCCTAGGGAACCGGGTAGAGTTGTTTTAAATTTGATACCAGAAGAAGAGCACTATAACGTAATTTCTAGCCTCACATCGACGTTTACCTGCGGTTATTACTTCGAACAGTGTAGAAAACGTTGTAATGACAAAAATCGGCTTGCGAAATGTATGTATCAGTGTCCTAGTTGTCATCAAAGCCGCCATGTTCCGTTAAAAATCCGAAAATTGTTTGCAATGATTGCAAGAGGTTTTTTTATGGGCAGGAATGTTTTAGAAACCACAAAGACAGTGAGCTATGTGAAAAACTACGTAGATGTTTAACGTATCTCAAAACCATTGGAGTAAAGGGTACGCATAGATGCGGATACATCCGTTGCCCCACGTGCAAGGACCAAAAGCCTATTGGACATCTTTGCTATATGCCGTTAACAAGACTAGAGGTGACACCGGTAATGGTAAAGCTTCTATGTTTATCTTTTACGATTTAGAATGCATGCAAGAGAAGGTGTGTGAGGAGACGAATGATAGGTTTCTGCATGAGCCCAACCTATGTGTGGCTGCGAATGTTTGCTATGTTTGTATCAGATATACTGACAATCTGGATGAGCGATGTCCGATGTGTAGCAAAAGAGTGCACATTTTCAAGGAAGATCCCGTTGAATCGTTTCTGTCGTATGTTACCGAGAAAGCGCGAAAATTGAAAGTTACATGCGTTGCACATGAAGGGGTACGATGGGTGTTTTGTGCTTAGATGCATGCTAGCTAATAATAATCGATGGAGGCCAAACGTAATCTCCAATGGTCTAAAACTAATTTCTATCCAATGCGACGATATCGGGTTTATTGACTCCCTTAATTTCATCCCATCACCACTCTCGGCATTTCCGAAAACTTTCAATTTTCCCGAGTCCAAGGGATATATCCCATTTCTTTTCAACACATCCGCGAATCAGAATTACGAAGGACCTTTACCACCGCTTGAATATTATTGTGCAGATCAGATGTGGGCGAAAGACCGTCAAAAACTTTTAGGTTGGCACGCGGCTCAGAGTAATTATGTTTTTAAGATGGGTGAAGAGATTCTAAAGTATTGTCTGATGGATATTAAGATTCTCGTTAAAGGTTGCATAAGTTTCTGGTCGACCTTCACGACACAAAATAAAGTCGACCCGTTTGAGGAGTCAATCCCAATTGCTAGCGCCTGCAATAAAGTGTTTCTTAGGCTTTTCCTCAAGAACACAATCGGGATCATTCCCAAAGGAGGTTATAGACGTGCCGACAACCAGTCAAAAGTCACAATACAGTGGTTACGTTGAGTGGAACATTCATACAGGTAACCATACAGCATGCTGGAAAAGCTCGCGAGTTTAGAACACCTGAAGGTGTTAAGGTCGACGGTTACTGCGTTGAATCACATACCGTTTATGCCTTCTTTGGATGCTATTGGCACGGCTGCGAGGAGTTTTTACCCAACCAGGCCAATATTGATCCTAAACTGAATGTAAATACATCCATGTTTGTCCGAAATTAGAAACAGACGGCGCGATTTCAATTTATACGCGAGCGCGGATATAATCTAGTGGAAATGCGTGAATGCGATTTTAAAAAACGAATACCTGTAAACGATGAATTAAGAGCATTCATACACAATATAGGCGGTCAAAATGACGAACCCTTAAATCCACGAGACGCGTTTTACGGTGGCCGCACTAATGCCGGCAAACTCTACTATAAGGGTGACGGCATTAGCGAGAAAATCATGTATTATGACGTGTGATCATTATACCCTTATGTAAATATCCTGTAGGTCATCCGAAAATTCATGTAGGTTTAGATTGCACGAATATTTCATTGGACACGGTGGAGGGTCTAGTTAAATATCGAGTACTACCGCCCTCTATCACCCTGTTTTACCTCTAAAAATGCATGGCAAGATGATGTTTTTGCTATGTAGGACTTGTGGTGTTGAGTTAAATGAAGGAAAATGCGGACATAGTGAACCCGAGCGTTGTTTCGTAGGAACGTTTGTAGCGGATGAGTTGCGTGAGCCTATCTCTAAAAACTATAAAGTTTTGGATGTTTTTAAAATTTGGGAGTATGAGGTAACCACATACAAGGCAACGAAACAGGGTGGACTGTTCAGTGGTTACATCGATAATTTCCTGAAACTCAAACAGGAATGTTCCATTGTACATCAGAAATCGAGAAGGTGCAGTACATAACAGAATATTACGATAAAAAGGGGATTCAACTAGACGAAAAGAACATTAAAAAAATCCTGGCTTAAGGTACTTAGCCAAACTAATGTTAAACTCTTTTTGGGGTAAGTTTGGCCGAAGAGAAAATTTAACGCAGAGCAGTCTTGTATCTGAGCCAAAAGGACCCTTCAAATTGTTTACGGATCCTTTGGTGCAGGTGCAATCCAGTATTCCCATTAATGACAATGTGGTGGTAATAATGGTGAATTGGGATAGGCCTGGGGGTGAAGGATAAGCTCTAAAAACCATAAATGTGTCCATAGCCGCGTACACGACAGCTCATGCACGTTTAGAACTATATAGTTATCTCGAGAAGCTGGACCGTCGCGTTCTGTATTACGATACAGACAGTGTCATGTTTGTGGCGAGACCCGACGACTGGAATTCAACTTACAGGGATTTCCTTGGCCAGATGACCGACGAGCTGGAGGCGTACGGTGAAGGAAGTTATATAGCCAAATTTGTTAGGGCGGGACCGAAAAACTGCAGCTATAATGTGTTTTCAACTAGTGATGAGACACTTAAATCAGTGCGTAAAGTAAAGGGTATTCTTAAACTATAAAAACGCTCGTGTTATAAATGTATTAACTAGACCTGAATCTAAGCAGTATAGAATAAGTTACTCTAAACGTCGAAGGATTGAGAACTTTGACACCTTACCGTTTGGGTATAAGGAATAAATAAAAGCATATAAAGAAAAATTATTTATTTATTGTCTCCAACTCCCTGTCTTGATTCATGTCTTCAACTTTGCAAGTTTTCGTTTTCACGTGTTTTCGTGTTAGCGTGTTTTTCGTGTTTGCGTGTTTTTGCGTTAGCCTGTTTTCGTGTTTGAGTGTTTCTGCGTTAGCGTGTCTTTCGATTGCGTGTTTTCGTTTGCGTATGTTAGTGTTTACGTGTTTTCGCGATAGCGTGTTTTTCATTTGCGTGTTTTCACGTTAGAGTGTTTTCGTGTTTGCGTGTTTTTCCGTTAGCGTGTTTTCGTGTTTGCATGTTTTCGCGTTTGCGTGTTTTCGTTTGCGTGTTTTCGCGTTACCGTGTTTGCGTGTTTTTGCGTTAGTGTGTTTTCGTGTTTGTGTGTTTTTGCGTTAGCGTGTTTTCGTGTTTGCGTGTTTTCGTTTATGTAACCGTAAATACGCAACCATTTAATAGCGTTATTAGCTAAAGTAAATTTGAAGGTTGGCTGCGATTTTATATACAGTACTAATGTTGAAAGTTAAACCGTCTTAATTGCATGCTGTTATTATAAATTCGTATATAGGTAAAGGGTCACAACTTACAAAAGGAAATTAAAAAAAAAATGTAATAACATTTTTAAGATAATTATGCAACCGCTTTTTTATAATAAACCTATTACAACAATCATATTGTAAAACAGTTATCGATGCTGGAATTGCGTTTAAACTTCAGATAGAAATTAATTAAGTCTGTGATAGCTAAAAATCCAGATATATACATGTACGTAAAATATGTATATCCAGTCGCGAAACCGTGCATTCACTTTTGTATAACAAGTTAATTAACTGCTTATGCAATACCATTAACTGTTTATTATCATTATAGAATTTAACAGCGTATTTAAAATCAAAATGTATATGTTACCTTTATCTGGATTAACTTCTTTTTTAATATCAAAAAATTATCCTACCGACAAAAAGGCAACCAAAATTAGGGGAGAATTCCATCAAGGTTGAAAATGGCCTACGAAAAGAAACCGACAAAGAAGGTTCTTAACACAACCAAAGGGGCTCTAATAATAAACATAGATTAAATAACATAATAATAAACACAGATTAAATAACATCTTTTTATTATGAAAACACCTGTCATTATCTTTACAAATCTTTTCTATTAAGGCGAGGCCAACTCCATGGTCAACCCCTAGACCAACTCCAAGGCCGATCTTAAGACTAAAAAAGTACGACCCACACGTGGGCATATAAAAAATGGCGGCCAAAGTGTCCCAAGGTCAAAAAAATGAAAGTAAAAGTATACCAGGGGCCGGGGCCCTGTGAAAGTGTCCCGGTATTACATGCGTCCAACACTGTATTGGAACGCGTGGCTTCAGTTATACTTTTCACGTCACCATAATTGTTTATTAGGCAACATGGAGGTACTTACGGGAATTACGATGTTTTATTAGGTAGCAAAAATTCTAATTGTATACCGAGAAAGTGGACCTGTGGCAATACGACCTGCTTAGTATTCAACTATTTTCCAATCACTACAGACATTCAAATGTTTCCTCCATGTTGCAGCATAACAACACAGTAAGACGTTCTTTTGAATGTTTACCACCGACGAACTTTGAGTAAAAATGTTTTATTTGGAATCCCTTAAAAAAAAAACGTCCCCGTTTCATAGTAACTATAAAAGCTTTTATGTTGATAACCATTTATAAATCTGGATCTTTTGTCAAACCTTCTTTTTTGCACTGGTGACTACACAGTTTTCGGTGACCGTAAGATGCACGTACATAACTCAAACAATGTTAATTATTAAAAATTATTATTAATTTTATTAAATACATAAATAAAAAGTTTACCTCGAGTAGGATTTGAACCTACGACCTGTACTTTGCTAGAGTACCGCGCTAACCAACTGCGCCATCAAGGTTCAAGCCCCAATCGATGAAAATGTTGTCTTTATGTATGTAGAACTGATGTAAATTCTAAATATAATGAGATTACAATCAAATTACTTATATTAATGGAATGTGAGCCTGCAATGTCGCAAGGATTCACACATACCAAAGCAACTTGATTAATATTAAGTTATTACTCTAGCAAAGTACAGGTCGTAGGTTCAAATCCTACTCGAGGTAAACTTTTTATTTATGTAGTTAATAAAATTAATAATAATTTTTAATTACATATTTAACTTTGAATTTATTCGTTCATAACAAAAACTTATAATAATGTTAATTATTAACTAATAAACAACTGCTTACTTACAGATGAAATTACCTTTAATAAATTAAAGAATCGCACTGAAGCAAATAGTGTGAAGTTTCACTTATCACTACCAACGTAATAGCAAATATAATGCTATTGTGTAATGACCCCTCTTTTATAGCTAGAGGCAATCAACAAGTCTAGGCATGTTCAAATAAGTTCAAAGCTGCACCCATTACAAATTCTTAAATACTTTAAAGAATTAACTACCGTGCAATCCTTGGAGGAACACATATTTTACTAAGAATTTATGCATGTTTCATAGGGATAATGCAATTTTTTTACAAACTTCCTAGGTATTTGATACAAAGGCGGCATAACGCGATCGTACAATGCGTTATGACTAAGTACACAAATTTAGGAAAATTGGTAAAATGCCCGTAAAGCAAAAACAGAAGTATGTATATCACGTTGTGACTGATTTTTTTTAGATATTTACCAAAAGCAGTGCCGTTTAAACATGAAAATAAAACGACTTTTTCAATCGAATAATACATTATTACATTAAGACTTATTTGCAGCTTGCTAACAGCGTCGGTCGAAACACACTATATTGCGTTGTCATTTTATAGTTCGCGTAAATCAGCTGTATTTTGAATATTATACAGGGTAATTCTTTGGGAGTTCTAATTAGACGTTTTAGAGAAACTTGACATAATTAAAATCTGAAAATTTGGTGTATGGGGTTTTCGGATACGCCCAGTTGATCTAAAATATTTAGAGTCTTCTACCACTTCCGGTTATACCGGAAGTTGGCTAAAACTTCCTTATTTTAAATAGAACACCCTGTATATTATTACATGTTTTGATAAAGCTAGTTTTGAGGATTCTCTCAATATACGGTTTTCCTACCTTATACCGAGTGTTTTACGAGATATGACCAATTTTAATACGAAACAGTGCCCGGTTTGACACACTGTATCTTTATAAATAATAAAAAGGGAAACAATCTGGTTGGTAAAACTTTCTTTAGTATCAACTATTTCAATAAAACTTTAACATTTTGTAGATAAAATAATTTTTAATGTACGAGGTGATTCAAAACGCGTACTAAAACATTTCTCAACTTTCTTAAATGGATCACCCTGTATTTTATAACGTTATTAGAAAGAGCTTTAACTGTTCTTTAAGTTTCATTAACCACTCCCTATACCTAAATCGAACCTTCATT
Source organism: Vesta saturnalis (assembly GCA_036346205.1). Classification (NCBI taxonomy): domain Eukaryota; kingdom Metazoa; phylum Arthropoda; class Insecta; order Coleoptera; family Lampyridae; genus Vesta; species Vesta saturnalis. The sequence goes on along the minus strand of JARFJB010002143.1, from coordinate 2,198,987 downwards.
GGAGTATTTAGTTTTATAGCACAACATATTAGATTAAAACATCAAAGAAATCAAAATGTAAAATTTAAAAAAATATGTATAAAATCAAATTTAACATTTAAAGTAAATGCTTAAAAACATCTCCTTATTGCTGCAAACATTTATTAGCACTTTGAAGTATGGAAGTCATTGTTGCTTGTCTAATCTGCACTGGTGTTAGTGACGCAAATGCATTCCGAACCCTTTCTATAGTGTCTTGTTTGGTTGTTACAGGATTCTCGTAAACTTTATTTTTTATAAATCCCCAAATGAAAAAGTCTAAGAGGGTCAAATCAGGGGAACGTGGAGGCGACAGATATGGACCTTTATTTGCTATCCACCTTCCTTCCATCACACATTTCGTCCAGACATCGGCCAACGGCTCTGGTACTGTGCGGTGTCGCGCTGTCTTGTTGGTACCATGCTTGATTTCTCTCTATCGCTGGCACATTGACCAAATTTGGTTGAACCACATTTCTTAAAATTTCAAAATACCGTTGTCCAGTAAGGTTTTCGTCGTAGAAGTGGACACATAAAATTCGATCACCTTAAACTATTATCAAAAGACTAAAGACAAAGATCTAGGATTTAAGCACCTGCCTTTTACCCTATTTTAAATTTTATGTCTACCTACTTTTTACTGCACAAAACACGTTAAAGGACCATCTTTCTTGACATGCTCTTGCCCTTTTTAGATGGGGATTCTCAGTTGCCCAGTAATGACAATTATGCCAGTTGAACATGCCATTATTCGTAAATTTTGCCTGGTCAACCCAAATGATACTACTTAAAAAATCTTCATCCCCATCTTTCTGCATAATAAGCCATTCACAAAAGTTAATCCTTTTTTCTAAATCTGTATTATTTAGGGAATGTACAGTGGTGTAGGAATAAGGTCTCCACTTATGTTTTTTTTAAATTCTTTGAATTGTTGAAAATGACAATCGCAAATGACGCGTTACATCTCTTATGGAAGCATTCGGATATGCAGTTAAAAATGCCAAAACATTATCTTGATTATTGACTATCGGCTTATCTCTAATAGTTTGTGCTCTAAATGATCTATACTCTTGCAAATTATTGATAATGGCATCAATGATTTTATTAGTTGGAGGAGGTAAGTCAGGGTATCATTCTGCAAAAATACGACATGTTCTGGCTGCGATTTTGTGGCATTCTCCGTGAATTAGAAATAAATTAATAAAATCTTCATTAGTGTATCCTGATCTAGCCATTATCCTTAACTATACTTTAAATCTTAAACTTTCTACAATAGGAAAAATGTTAACTTGTTTATCTATCTAGAATTTTAGACGCAAACTGGCAACTGTCAACTAAAATTTTCACGGCACACTATACAATAATAATCAAAATCATAATACAAATCATTATTCCATACATTAAAAGCTAAATACCCCAATAACGGCTCGATTTAGGTATAGGGAGTGGTTAATAAAACTTAAAGAACAGTTAAAGCTCTTTCTAATAACGTTATAAAATACAGGGTGGTCCATTTAAGAAAGTTGAGAAATGTTGTACGCGGTTTGAATCACCTCGTACATTAAAAATTATTTTATCCACAAAATGTTAAAGTTTTATTAAAATAGATGACACTAAAGATATTTTTACCAACCAGATTGTTTTCCTTTTTATTATTTATAAAGATACAGTGTGTCAAACCGGACACTGATCGTACATCTTCACAGTAATTACTACTATGATTGTGTAATGGTGAAAATTGGGTAATACAAGGCACATCGTTGTTTTTGCGTTAGTAACTTTCAATCTGTGGCTTCATCAGCAACATAAATGAATTCGCCCTATTACGAACCCACAACTGAAGATATTCAAGATTTTGAGGACTTAAGGGTAAATTATTATTGTACAACAACACTTGAAGATTATAAAGCTGCAGAAGAAGTTAAAGAAAGCGACACTGACAGTGGGGACAAAGTTAATGTTAGCACAGATATCGAGAAACCAGAGGAAACAGTGGAGATAGCTGTAGATCTACCAGATAAGGAGGGTAATGATGCTGCTGCTGGTACACTAGATACGGCTTTATGTAGTCTTAAAAATAGTAATATTATGCAATCTTTTTATTGCGGGTATATCGATTACAGGAAGAACCTACTTCCCATGAGACCCTAATTTCCAATGCTATTTCAAATTTTAAGTTTTCCACCTTCCATTACTTTTAAAGTATACCGCTAGATTGAACCCTATTACAGAAATCTGCAATTAGCTTTTTACAAAATAAAACACTAGATGGCGCCACAAACAAACAAGGGGGCCAATGTAGTGGGGCTACGGCTCTGTGACAAGTTTAAGAGTCCTGAGGGTATCTTATGAGATGGTATACGGACCCCATACTATTTCAAATTCCCCGCCATAATACTTAAATCTAGTTTTAAGAATGCACTACTAGGCGCAGCCACGATCAATTTCTACTACAGAACAGGTTCACTAGCTTTAAAAATACACTACTAGATGGCATCACAAATAATCAAAGGACGCGACTAGGGGCGAAGTCCTGAGAACATGTTCCAGAGACCATCTCCACCCCTCTTCATTGTGACGTCATCCGATTAAAAAGACTTATATTTACTGTAACTGTAACTGTGTTATTTTACTAAATAGTATTATCTATTTTATTTCAGGTCTTGAAGGCACTACATTTGATAAATTGTAAAATGCCTAAAATTAATCAATCACAACGTGATATTCATTGTTCTGTTCTTGTTTTGCCAGAATTTTCTCAATTTGCCTAAATTGTTAGATTGAAAAATGCATTGTACCCGTTTGGTCGGCTTTTTATAAAATGCCTAGGAAGTTTACAAAAACGCTGAATTTGCATTATGCCTATGACATATACATTTATTTTACTTAGTTGCCAATATGTTTTTAGGTACGAGTAACGTAATGACATTTTATGATTGGGAGTATCTTTTTGAGTTAAAATATAAATACAGACACACGTTTTTTATGCAAAAACTACATTTAATCATGAATACGTCATGTGGTGTCTGGTATTATTTCATTGAGGTCTGTGGACTAATATCCATTTTCTTGATTTTAATACTGCACACTCGTTGTCACTAGGTTTAAGTTGTTCGGAATAATAATAATAATTAAAAATTAAAGTCTATGTAAAATACTTACCTTTTTTTGGTTTTTAATGGTGTATTTTTATATTATACGATCTAAACGTTTCGATAACACTTACAGTTATCTTCGCCAGTAGTAATATCTACTGATATCTTTAACAATTTTAATAGATATTACTACTGACGAAGATAACTGTATATATCAAATTTAGATTGTATAATATAAAAGACACCATTAAAAAAACCAAAAAAGATAAGTATTTTATTATGTATAATAATGGTGAAAGTTTACATTTTCATATTACAGTCTATGTATTTTTAAAGCTGAACAGTGAAATTATGTGCTCACAAAAATGTTAACTTTGTGAAAAATTATGTATTATAAAGTTGTCTTAACATACAGTGGCCGGCGTGTAAGAAGACGAGGAGCCGGCGCAACGCGAAGAACTACGGCGGTTGCCGATTATAATAAAAATACTAAGCAGTGGCGTATCACATTTGTATGTTTAATTATATCTATATTGGAAGAATGCGTATGAAGATGAATAATTCCAATATTTCCATTGGTGACGCGTTTTTTTTAACATTTGGTTTTTCATGTTTGCATAATAGGCATCTATCCCTGAAAGTATGTAGGCATCTCTCCCATTTGTCTAATAGGTAATTTTGAATGTATTTTTAATATACACTAATAAAAATGAAATAATGAAAGCATTAGGTACCCATTAGAAAATTGTCTTAAAGACGATTATAGGGGAAAAACATACTTATCTAAATAATAAATTTATACGCAGTTAACATAATGACGACAATTAGAGGTTTGATATATAAATATCCGGATTCTTGGTACATATGCATATTAGTTTTTGAAAATTGATTATACGGTGTCAACATTTACTGATTTGTAATCGGTTTTAAAAAATGTCTAACTCTGGAAAAATCTTAAACGGTCAAACGCGAGAAATAGTGCATAACGTGTTTCAATACTTTTTAACACAAGAAGAAGAAACCGAAACCTTACGGAGCATCAAGGAAAAAACTTCAAATGCAACAAAAGTATCAGTCACAACAGTTTAGTGATTTTAGTGACAGTGAAAATGAAACATTCTAGACAATATTATTTTAGTAATAGGTATCAATTATGTGTAATGTAATAACATGTTGATTTTATTAATTTAATTATAGTATTACTTCCAGTATAGCTTTTAATTATAATAAATTGCGTATTTACATAAAATATGGTTCTTTGAATTGCTTTTAATATACCATTAAAATATACATTATGCACCATGTGAAGCCTCTGAGGTAAACGAACGCGGGAATTTGAACAACATCATAAAGTCGTCTTTCGCGCATAGGAGGGCTCGTCTTCTTACACGCCGGCCACTGTATACGACTATTTGCTAATATCCATGTTCTTGATTTTAATAATGCGCATGGGTTGCCACTAGGTTTAAGTTGTAATAATAATTAAAAATTGGAGGTATTTTGAAAGCTGAAGAGTGAAATTAGGTGTTCAAAAAAATTTTAATCTTGTGAAAAATTAGTTTACCGTTATAATTAATGTAAAGCCGCGATAACATGTGTGACTCATACTCAATGTTTAAATACATTGTTTCCAGTTAACACCTTCAGTTTGCAAAATTTAAAATATAAATGTAAAATAATGTAAAATACAAAACATACGTTTCAAGAAAATTTTATTAAAACTGCGTGGCGTAGTAATGTTCTACACGTCGATACTATCAACATATATTTGCTAATATCCATTTTCTTGATCTTAATACTCCGCATGTATTACCACTATGTTTAATTTGTAATAATAATTAAAAATTAGAAATATGTTTAAAGCTGAAAAGTGAAATGTTAATCTTGTGAAAAATAAGTTTACCGTTACAATTAACATAAAGCCGCGATAACATATATGACTCATACTCAATGTTTAAATACATTGTTTCCAGTTAACAGCTTCAGTTTGCAAAAATGTAAAATAATGTAAAATACGAAACATAGGTTTTTAGAAAATTTTATTAGAAATGCGTGGCATAGTAATGTTTTACATGTCGATACTAACATAATTATCTTATTAAGCTTGTACTCAAACCAATATAAAGTAGAGATCTGGTATAGGTAGTTGTATTTTTTTTCAGTAGATATCTTTGAACATATAACTCGTAGATTGTATAACAATATACGCGTATGAAGAGACATAAAAATTACGTTTACATACAAATATACCGGCAAAATCCTAATCAATTTTAATTCTCAAAGCTGCACTTTTTGGAAACCGGGTGGTTTTACTACGTAAACCAAACCCCACTCGGTTAATAATGAAATCAAATAAAGTGCATGTTCTGATTGCAGGCCAATATTTGAATGTTTAATTTATTCAAATTTCATTTAAAAACCATTGCACACGGTGGGCAACCACAAGCCGTGTACTGACTAAATAGAATCGCTTTGCATTAACACCGGTTTTAACAAAAGCTGGCCCCTGGCAGGTCACTATTTGTGCCCAGTGCGCGCGGGCAATCTGTTATTATTAATTTTCCTTTTTATTTCCATTTTTGAGAGACAGAAACCACAGGGCACAAATACTGACCTGTCAGGGGCCAGCCGCTCGTGGTTTTAACAACCCCTATCTAGAGATGTTCATTATCAACAGACAGCTGTTTGATGCATATCCCAAATCATTCAGCTTGTTTTAACGACCATTTTAATTCACTCAAGGCCAAGTTATCCGAATCATCATATCCCTCATAAAAGGTCTCCTGAAAATCGAATTTTGCAAAGTAGTTGCCACCGTAGTGACTAAGATATCGTTACAGCTTTTGAAATCAACATAACTACGTCCAATACTGTAATGGACTAAGTGGGAATACCAACGAACGTAAGAGGTACTTGCGGCAATTATATTTCATATTCTGAATAATCCAGTGGCTGCGTAATCGATGTTGTAGTAGGTAGCAAAAATGCCAATCGTATGTTGGTTAATTAAATATTCTGGTGGCATCCAGCGTTGTCCCAGAATAAAATTATCGATCTTTATTGCCATTTCATTTTCTCGTTTAAATTACCCAGAAATTCCTCCATTAGTGCACCAGTTATCCAAAAAAAAAAATTATTTACTTTCTGTATAACAGGTAGTGGATGAATTAGAACAACGATGTTCCATAAAATGCAGTTTCCATGTTGCGGCATAATAACACAGAAAGACGTTTTTTTTTGCGTTGAGTGAAAATGTTTTATTTGGAATCCATCATAATTATATATGTCTTCAGGATAATAACAATTTATTAATTGAAAAGCCTGGATCTTTTACCCAGCTGCACTGGTAACTAGATAGCTTTCTGTGATCGTCAGACATTCTTCAATTAAACAATGTAAACTGTAAAATAGTAGTTAATAAAGATTTATTCTTGTTCGAAATAAGCTAAAAGCGTAATTAACATAACTTGAGAATTATACTTCGTCAACCGACAAAAGATACACAAAATATTTTCGTGTCCTGTCAACGAAAATAAAGTAGTGTAATCATACGGCGGCTCGTTTTTATATTCTCGGACTAGGCATGATAAGAGTAGTTTAGAACACCAACAGAAATTTATTTTTCAATATTGGCCCCTTGCTTTTCAATACAAGTATTACATCGTTTCAATAACATCTTTAACCCATTATAAAAATATTCTTTTGGTTTGCCCGCTATAAGTCCATCTTCGTCCCTAAATTTTCTTCCCCATTAGTGTTCTTTTGAGATCTGGAAACAAAAAATAGTCACTGGGGGCTAAATCTGGACTATAAGGCGGATGATCAATTTTTACAAAGCCACATTTAGCAACGGCAGCTTTTTAAAGTCTTGACTTATGGGCTGGTGCATTATCATGAAGCAGTAGGACACTTCGCGTTAGTTTTCCACGTCTATTCACTTTAACAACATCTCTGAGGCGATGCATTAACTTGCATAATACTCTCCTGTGATTGTACCGCCCTTCTTCAGATAATCAATCATTAAAATTCCTTGGTAATCCCAAAAAACAGTTGCCATTATTTTTCCTGCAGAAGGGGTGACTTTAAACTTTTTGGAAGGAGTGGAACCCCTAATATGCCACTGCATCGACTCTTATTTCGACTCAGGATCAAAATGATGGACCCAAGTTTCATCTCCGGTGATAAGTCGATGATAATTAAATCTGGTTCGTCCCCACCAAGCGCAAAAAATTCTTCACACTTCTCCATTCGAGTAAGCATTTGAAAAGGCGTAAACATTCGTGGAACCCATCTCGCACTGACCTTTATCATGCCAAGGTAATCGCGTAAAATGCTGAAAATTGTGGTTTCTGAAACTCCTAATAAAGACGATAATTGTCGCTTTTTTAATCTTGCATCTTCGAATACCAAACACTTGGTTTTTTCAATAACATCCGAAGTGATCATCTGAACAGGCCGACCAGGACGGGGATCATCATGTAGTGATTCTCAGCCATGTTTAAACAATTTTGACCATTCACAAATAGTGGACTTGGAAGGGCAATTATCTCCGTATACAATCAACATTTCTTCACGAATAACTTTTAGAGATTTTCCTTGTTTTGTAAGAAACTTTATAACAGCTCGATATTTAAATTTATCCATTTTGAGACGTTACAACACAAACTGACAAGTATTAGAACTAATAATGCTGCAATTGTTTTGTAAATTGTCAAACACGTTACAATGGCATATGTGATTTAAAATCAATAAAATGAAAAATTACATTAACATTGTAAATTGCCTAGTCCGTGAATATAAAAACGACCTCTCGTATACAGGGTGTGTACGAACCGAGCCCCAATTCAGCGTCTATGACGCGTGAATAAAGATACCGCAACCGCGAACTGTACTTCAGCGACTCTAGCAGGGCGTGGCTAGGGAATGTCGTACAGGTAGCGGTCGTTGACCTCGGCTTACCCGCCTGGACTGCGAGGAAAGTAACTTCTGTAAAAAATCACCCAATCCCACGGTTATTTGGCTGTTTTAGGTGCTGAAGGGATTGCGCCACGGTCAGCCTGAGGGATGGCCAGGGGAAGGGGGAATTCTGGTCCCTAGCGCTGAAACGCCTGTCCACAGTATCATGCCCTGTTGTAGTATGTCTGCTGTGCTTCAGTTGACATCATTTTAGTTACGGTAGGAGGAATGCGTACCCCATGCTAGCCGGGGAGGTACCAACACCTTCACCACGGGACCCTTAAAAAAAGGATGGCTATGGTTTCTAGAGCACCAATGCCGGACGTACAATCTAACCTTAATGCTGTTCACCAACATCTTGAACAATTACAACCTGACATTTTGTTTCTATCAGAAATACAATTCTCCTCTGAAAGCTCGGATTAGCCCAACTTGAAATTTCCGGAATACAATCTTCCCTCTCACTTTCGATTGCAAGAGGATTTTTCTTTGGAAAATAAAAATTTTGTTGTGATCTGGTTTAAACATTTTGGTCCCAAATTTATGAAACTCTACTGTTACAATTCTCCTAAATACAGTAACTTTCAAGACTTCTTCAGTTTCCATTTTGCGATATCTCAATTTTGGGGGATTTCAATGTTCATAACTCTAATTTGCTTCAATATTCATCTACTACTAATCCTGCTGGCCATAGTGCAGAAATATTTGGTATTTCATGTGCTCTCACGCAAATGATTTCTGAACCCACAAGAATCCCTAACCATACTCCACATCTTCTAGATCCCTGTCTTACATCAAACCCACTCATTTATAAAAGTTCTGTTCTTCCCCCAATAAGTCTATCTGATCATTATCTAATGGAAGTAACTTATAATGTCCATAATTCCTCTGTTGCTCGCAACACTGGCAGGACCTTGTGGTGTTTTAAATCAGCTGGAGTGATTTACGAAATGTCTTTGCTACCTTTCCATGGCGTGAATATTGTTTTAAGTCGTCATCATCTTGGAACATCGCTTTTTCGAAATCTGAAGACTTCCTCATGGGCATGGAGTTACACATCGTTTAGACCATTTTCGATCCAATCCCTGGTTTAGTAAAGCTTGTACAGGTACAATATATTTGAAAAATAAATTTTATACCGAGTGGAAACCTAACAAAAGCGCTCGAGGGTCATGCAGAATACGTTGGTGCTAGAAATTTCTACAAAAGTGTTATCACTAAAGCTATAAAGCTCAACCTATTCCCAAAAAGACGATAAGACCAATCCCTCCCACTACCGACCAATTTCCATCCCTTCTATTTTCTCTAAAACCATAAGAAAATCCATCAATCAGCAACTGTTCTCTTTCATTGAAACTAAAAAACTCCTCAGTGACCACCAATATGGTTTTAGGCAGAATCGTTCAACAGATGATCTTCTTTCATATGTGACCCAAGTTTGGAACAATACATTACAACAATCCGATGAGACAGTTGTAGTCGCTTTAGATATCTCAAAAGCATTTGACAAATTTTAGCATAAGTGTTTACTGGCCAAACTTACCTCGCTTGGGTTAAATCATCAACGTGAGTTCTAATTTCCTTGATAGAAGACGAATACGTGTTGTATTTGATGGCTCCTTTCAAAAGAAATTGGCATTAACGCGGGTGATCCGCAAGGATCTGTTATAGCGCCTATACTTTTTCTGTGATACATAAATGATCTTATTTCTTCAACGACCAATCCGATCCAATGCTTTGCTGACGCCAGCACTCTTCACTGTAATTCATCTCAGTCTACTTATAATGGTAGTCCATCTTCTATCTCAAATCAAGACATTAAACTGAAATGGAAATTTAAATCAGCAACGATGTTCAAGGTATCCTCGAATGGAGAAGTACTAATCTAGTTAAATTTAACGCGAATAAAAGTCTGTATTGCTTTGTGTCCGCCAAAAAAATCGTTCATTTCCTGCTGTTTCTAAGTATGAACGGCTCAGATCTTAATTTTTCGGACCCTATTACTATGTTGGGAATGACTGTATCTTCAAATCTATCATGGGTTAACCATCGTCTGTCAGCTACTAAAACAGCTGCACGTAAAATAGGCTTTTTGTACAGATCTAAGCAGTACTTTACCTCATGACAACTTTTTCTGCTGTATAAGGCCTAAATTCAACCTCATCTGGAATATAATTCCCACCTCTAGGTTGGTGTTCCCCAATACGCTCTCGATATCGTTGATTGTATTCAAAAAGAGCGGTTAGGCTTATAAATGACATATTCTTAACTTCTGACACACAGTCCCTTGAGCATAGAAAAATCGTTTCTGTCATTTCTTTGTATTATCGGTATTACAATAGTTATTGCGCTGCTGAATTACATTATTTGATACCATCTCTGGCCACCTTTGCTAGGAATACTCTGTTTGATAATTCACAGCTATTACACGTCCAAACCGTACTAGGCGTCGCGTATGCTTATCGAAATAAGCGGGTTGCCAAGCCAGCTACATTGCAAATGGGCGTGGTCGATATAAGGAGTAAAATGATTGAGAAGTAGTTTCAAACACCGCACACTTACCATTAATCTACAACTCACAAAGCTCAGTCTGGGAAAAATTGTCTCTATGCGCCACCACCATCTTAAATTTTACTAAAATAAATAGTCTTAAACGGATGGTAAATTAATCCTATCTGACTGTGGAAGACAGAATTGCAGCCTACTCAGTAAAATGTCACCATTCAAATTCAATCACACTTCAAAATAAATTGATCCAAAAGCTTAAGAAAATTCTGAAGTACACGAGTCGTCGTAAACTTATTAAACACACACTGTACCTACAAATGAAAATACCCAAATTGTAATACGTTAATTTTAATACTTTTTAAGTATCCCTCGTATACCTGTAAATTTATATTTCTAACTGTTATAAAACTTTGAATTAAATAAATATTCCCAATTTAGAAAATTCTAAATAAAATAAACGAAATTGGTCTAACAATGAATTGTTGTTTCAAAAAAAATGTTTGTTGATTGCTGAATGATTCAAACATAGAGCGGTTAGTGCTTGTATCATCAATAATGTTATATTTTATTAATACTTTATCTTTAAAATCGTATTTAGATATTATTTATACTTTAATACTTGAAAACTGTAATTTATGCTGAATAAAAAAAAAGGTACTTTGTTAGTAGTGTTCTGCATTAATATTTCAAAGCTAAAATGAAATTTTGTGATCGATCTGGCTCATTGCGCAATTTCCAATCGATCCTTAAATTCGAAAATATGCAAAGACTAATTTCGCTCATCAGAAGGTGTAACCAGTTAGGCACACAATTGACACAAATAAACAACAAAATAAACTAAACAGTGGATATATATTGACAAATTCGCATGTAAATAGATACAACGGCGTGGTTCAAAAAAAAACCAACACATAAATACGTTAAGACTACAATTACCGCTTCCTAAAACTAAAAACAACAAAATAATTAAAGTTCGATAACAAAAAAAATGTGCTTAAAAATAATCGTACTTGTTTTGGTTCAATAAAATCTAAATCTAATTCTTACATTAATTGATCCTTTTTCGGTGAGGTAGTTGTAGTCCATATGATCTGATTTCGTAATCCTTTTAAATTCATAAATGCACTATGCACAAACACAAGAGGTAGCTGTTATTCTCCCTACGCAATCGGCTGTAGTGCTCACTAACGCAGTGTCTATGGTTTGTTCACTCGCGTATCTGGTGTAGCGGCTCTTTAGTCTAACATCACATCACCTTATACTGTGATATTTGTCCTTCAAAACGTTGGCTACAATGAAAAATGGTTACTTCCATATACACATTAAAATTGTTATTTGCGATTATACAATCAATTTGGTATTGCTAGCGATTGTACACATTCAATGTTAATTATGATCACCAGTATCTTAACTAAATTTTACAAACTTTTATGTCGGTAACCTTCGGTTAACTTCAGCTCTCTTTATAATAATATTAAGTCAAGCGTCCCACAATTGAACACATACCAAAATATTTGCTGTATTAACTTCTAATCTGCCTAAACACTTTTTATTTCTTGAAGAAAAATACTAATGTTTCCTTCAACTCACAAAATATACTAAATTATTTATTTGTGAATGTCTATACGATTTATCCCCTTATGGGTTAAAGTCGCTATACATGCCCTGCGTGTATATCCAGGGCATATAATTTTCACAAATAAACTCCAACACTAAACATGCCAATGGTTACGACGCGTGCAACCCGTACTCAAAACATCTAACCAAGTAGCTAACCAACAACTTACCCCAAAATAAACGTAGCCATCTTGAATTACTTTGTAAACTCACTAAAAACTTTCCGAAGAAATCATCAACTGCAATTGCATTCACACTGTAGATTAACCAGATTATCCTCAACTTTCTATGCAAATCTCGCATGTGAGCAAATTCTATTTCCACAAAATCTAACAAACTCCCTCACATTCTATCAACTTCATTCTTGAAAGTGCATTAATTTATCTATTGCACCATATTACAAACATTTCTACAAACAAAAATATGCATACATATTCCTTACTGCAAGTTAATAAAATATCAATATATCATAAACTCATTCACTCATGCGTCTACAACCATTTCTTTAGTTCAAATTCCTCCATACACAGTAGCAAAAAGACCAGTAGTTTTACCAGTGCCGTATCAACAAAAATTTACTCAAGACATTGCTTCTCAACCAAATTTAACGCTTTCAAGTATTCCTTCACACGATAACCAATGCCTCACTAAATTCCAGTGGCGTATCAATTACACCAACTTACATTACACATACACAATGCAAACTCACTTCAGCTAAATTCAAAACACGTCACATACGTTATCAAAATACTACACATACACGGTGCATCAAAATAACTTTACACCTCCTCCACAAGGAGATTTTCTTCAAGAAAAACTAAAAAATACCGGTCTCAGAAGACCTACCCTAAGTCAGAAATCGAAACACTCCACAGAGGTCAGCTCGTGAAGCAACAACTCAACTAACGGTGTGTGGTGGAGAGTGGATCTGCTCCGCTCCCCATTACCAGGACAACGATAAGTACACACATAACTGGGCCGTAAATCCGCCACTACGACACAGCCGAGAACTGTAGGGGACCGAACCGAACACAAAGTGGGCAGCAACCACACCCCGACATGGCCTGGCCGAGAAGCGGTCCAGAACCATGGGGACATTGGTTTATATAAAGTCAGTCTCTACCGCCGAAGCGGGGTAAAGCATAAATGGAGCGAGCTTCTGCTCCGCAGCTGGTAAGGTGATTAGCCCCACCAACTACCACCATCGTCACACACACTTTCTACGCGCGGGACTAAACCCATTGATACTGGGAGGTCCATAGCCGTGTCCCACGTGGCTACTTCCCAACCCAACGCCCGTCCCCTGGTTTCGACTTCATTCACACAAAATAAAAGAAAATGAACACATTCACCCAAAAACAAAATCAATAACGTCATATCCGGGAATTCAAAAGGTCACAAATCGGTATATAAATTTCTCAAATCAAAGTCGTTAATTCAGTAAAATATCGTAATCATTAAACAAATATCGTAATCTTCAAATGGGTATCGTAATTCTTCCTAAAACTAACCTAATCTAAACTGAACATAAACCTACACAAGGAAACAACTAACTTAACGTTACCAAAACTCAAAATAACTAAACATGTTATACATAACTAAAATAATCGAAACTAAACTCAAGATAAATATGCGTTATACTTACGCAACTATAAGCGTAACTAAAACAAGCTAAACTCAAAACTCAAATCAACCTGCCTCCTCAACACAACCCTTTGATTAGTGGCCTCTTACGACAAGAAGTTGGCCTCTGCTGTAGGAAAATTCTAAGGCCGTCCCTTGACAGCCAAATGTGCCCTAAGGACACGAACAAAACAAACAAGCTCCGAAATACTCAAAAGAATCAGTCATCTACTCGCCCAATAGTTTTCCGACCAACCTACCAACAGCCATCTGACGGTAGAAACAACCCAAACAAAAAAAAATTCAAATCTATAATTCGATAGCCTAACAACCTCACACTAGAATATTAACTAACCTAATCGTCTGAGGGTCTAAACTTTAAATCTCTGGCATGCCATATGCCCCTAGAATCGCCTGATGCGTCCGATAACTCGTACGTTTGATACGATACTTTTTTCTTTATATAAAAAGGTCCAATAAACTTAGGCGCTAACTTCGTTGCGAAATAACGCACAGCCTCCGATAAAACATAATTCTTTTTCCGCAGAGTATCTCCTGCTTGAAAAGTAGCTAATCTTCTCCGTAAGTCATAATGTTTACTGCTCTTAATATAAGAAGTATTCAGTCTTCTCTTAATATCATCATAACCTTCTCGAAAAACGTTTCCTCTAGCAATCAAAGGTTCTTCTCTGTCTGCAAACGCGATATTGTTCAGGGTATCTCCCTCTACAGGTTCTCCATGTCTCGTCCCATCGAGGCTCATTTTTCTTCCAAAATTCGCAAGATACGGTGTTATTCCGGTAACTTCATGAATAGCTGGCCTAATTGCACAAGCCACCTTCGCTAAATACCAATTTCTCTCACTGTCTTCAATATAGGATGCTAACATAGTCTCCATTACGCGATTAAGCCTCTCCGTTGGATTCGCCTGAGGGTGATAATTGGCATTAAAAATGATCTTAGCGCTATACGACGCCACCATGTTCCTAAAAAGTTTACTTCGAAATTGTGATCCGTTATCGGATAACATATACAAAGGTACTCCAAATAATAAAAACACATTCTCTTCAATATCCTTTACCACACTTGCGACCATAGCCGTACGTAACGGGAAAAATAACACAAACTTCGTAAAATAATCTGACACTACTAGAACATAACTATAACCACTTTTAGACCTAAGAAGAGGTCCCACTATATCTGTCGAAATCATCTGCCACGGTTTGTCAATAACTGAATACTGAGTCGTAAGTCCGGCCGGTAATCATTGTTCGGGTTTATGCGCTATACATACTTCACACTTATTCACATAACGTTTCACATCACTCTTGAACTTAGGCCTACAGTATAATTTCGCTACACGCTCATATGTCTTAAATATTCCTGCATGCCCTGCAGTAGGTTCATCATGATATTTCCCAATAATTCGCAACGCTTTGCTTTCGGAACTACTTCACGCCAACTCTCAGCGTCTTCACGTAAATTAGGGTAACTAAATGTGACATGCTTATATAACTTTCCATCTTGAACTCTCAATTTCGGGTACGTAATCGGTCGATTCTCAATACATCTCTTCATCCTCTCGTTCCACTTATCTTCCACTACATTCCCTTCAGTATTGTTTTCGCCGGTTGTGTCACTATCGGTATTGTCTTCACTAGACGTCTCCTCAATGACTGGAACTGAACGCGATAAGGTGTCGGGCACTTCATGATCTTTACCCTTCCTATGTATAACTTCAAAACCATATTGTTGGAGCCTAACTGCCCATCGAGCCAATCTTTCTGCCGGATCCTTCAAGTTATGTAACCAAACTAGGGATGCATGATCCGTAATAACGGTAAACTTAACACCTTCAATGCATGGTCTAATCTGTGCGTTAGAAAAATACGGTGCTCCTCTCTCAGGTTACACATTCATCTGTACAACAAATGAAAACAATAAAAATAAAATTCGAGATGTTGAATGGTTATATGTTCTCGGAGTGTGTACACACTTGGTAATTGACTTTTACAATTAGTAACCAATGCGGTATCATACACCCGTTCATCAGCCCACCTCAACCCAAATATAAATATAAACAACAACCAACAATACTAATTCGCACAAATACCAGAGTGAGAGGGTCCTGTACTGTCTTTTATTTTAGCATATTTCAACTTAATGATTCCGCGTATGAATAAGATAACTTTGCAAGGCAATGTTTGATTCTTTTAATACATTACATAGGCTGGTAAAGTGATCGGATGCGAGCTTTCAGTTATATATAAAACTACATACTTACACTAGAATCAATATTCTCTTAATTAATCACAAACTCAAAGCGGTCTGTACCGACACAATTACTTATTAAGCTAGTGACATTCTTTTTCCATCAAGAACGCACACAAGAAATTCCAATTATTTGTTACGCCCCTTTAGTAAAGCATTTTTAAGCATGCACCTGCGACTCTCCCCCCAACATGTGTTTTACAACCCTAGACAATTACACACTATCCAAATTCCTTACATAAAAATATATAAACAAAATATTTTGAAACTTTAGTACTAAAACAAAACTTAATTAGTAACCAGCTTAACTAGGCAAACTAAACGTCTATTGGACAACATGTTCAAAAATAATTAGAGAATATGAATAAACAATACATGCATGAAATAATATAAATAATAAAAATAAAAAAAATAAGAACAAAAAAAACAAAAGAAAGGGCATATACAACCAGACTTCTACCTATTTTTGGCCCACCTAAGGTGCCTAGGGCACGGCCGTAGATATTCCTAGGATTCGGGCCTATGATAAAACTTCAGGTTAGTAATGTTATAATTCCCCTTGATAGAATCCATCTCTTCATCCAACACACGGCACACGTTCGGGTAGGGTTTGGCTATAATACGAAAGGGGCCGGAATATAAGGGGAGAAACTTTGATATTTGTTTCCTGGAGGCGTTCGAAATACCACTTTCCTTCAGTAAAACGTAGTCGTCGATACACAGTCTGTCACCTTGGTGTTTGGACCCTCGTACTCGCGCTCTTGTACTTCTGTACCAAATTCTGACGAACGTTATTCCAAATCACCGCCGGCGATTCAGTGGCGGAGATGAGCAACCTTTTTCCCAGGTAAGTGACAAAACGATCCCTGAGACGCGGAACATTTACACTCTCACAATGGGGATACACCCGTGCTCAAATGGGAAACGATATTAAATAGACATTCTATATCCTTAATGTGATTCGCCCAATTAGCATGGGCATTTCGACAGTAGACCCTAATCAACCTGCTTAGTTGTCTCATAACACATGAAAAAGTGACTCGAATTCCATGGCCTAGGGAATCGTTGTATGGAAGATAATTGCTCGATATCAGATTTAACCCCCCTAGTAGTAATAACATCCCAAACATTTTTCCTTGGGTAATGAAACAAAATCGGTTTTTCTAATGTTTATGGTCATATTGGCTAGCTTAAATCGAAGAAAAAGTTTCCTAAGATGAATATGATCACAAAAAGATTCAGATACAACCAAAAGATCATCAACGTAATTGAATATAAACTGGCGTAATTCGGGCCCTAAAATCACATCCCTAGCTCTCGATAGACAAAAACCTAGTTTCACCCATGGTCGTCTCAAGTAATCATCCCCCGACAAGGGATACGAATCCGCAAACTGCTAAAATTTACGCAAGAAAGCAACAGGGTGCAACCAATGGTTACCGCGAAAAATTGGCCGCTCTAATTTTAAAGGGGACCTAGTTTTATTAGATAACGCCAACAAAATATTGAGACATTCTGTACCTGAAAAACTACCATCAGCGTTTTGAGAAGATCGTTCATAACTAGGGAGTGTGTTGTCTTCTCCGTTCACTTTACGCGGGGTAGATGTAATAAAGCGTACAGAATTACTATTTCTAACACTAAGTGACTGACCTTCACAAAAATCCGATGAAGTTGCGGACGCAGATAGGCCCGAACCCTGTGCATCATTTGGACCTCCGTTTCCGGGTGTAGTGACCAGCTTTTCGATGGTCATCTGCATCACCGCGCTTTTTTTCGAGGAACGTTTCCAGTAATCTTCCTTGATTCCATACAACCTCCTTTAGATCTTGAGCTGCCATCTGCAGATCCCGTTACCGGCTTATATCCCTTATCGACACCTTGGTGGCTACCGTACATATCCACTCCAAGAACTTCCGATTCGTCCATAATTTTTTCCCATAAACAAATATTAGTATTATCTTCGTTACATGTACGCAACTTTAAACCGTCAATAATAGCATTAACCTGAAAGCAAGGGTTGCATATTTCCTTAACCCATCGTCCGACAGGTGTTCCTGCTTC
This sequence comes from Vesta saturnalis, assembly GCA_036346205.1. NCBI lineage: Eukaryota > Metazoa > Arthropoda > Insecta > Coleoptera > Lampyridae > Vesta > Vesta saturnalis. The sequence goes on along the minus strand of JARFJB010002143.1, from coordinate 2,180,835 downwards.
ATTAAAATAGTGCACTTGCAAATTGCACTATTTTAGCAAAAGAGAATATATATATATATATATATATATATATATATATATATATATATATATATCTCCAAAATTTGACACTTAATGTAATTAGCATTGCAAGAAACAAAAAGAAATTTTTAAGCTTTTATTAAAGTACCAACTACTGAGAATTTCCAACGATTACATATTTCGATGTTCCTTGAGATCTCACAGGCGGTACTCTTGTACCTATGAGGCCTTAGGCGATTCACCATAAATCGACATTCACCCTTTCCCAAAATATGTTACATAACCAGTATCAATTTAAACAAACAAGCCTGGAAAAGTAATAATATTGTGGTGTAATACGCTAAAATCTAAACACTAGCTCCTGTTAGATAATACAACTGCCCTTAATGAAATATTGTAATTTAATAATAAATAATAATAATAAATCAAGAAGTCAACGCCTTCGAGAATAATTGCAATTTGTAATTAATAAAATTTCTTAATCACTAAAAAAATTTGTCCACAATTATTACATCAAAATCTTTCTCTATATGTTTTTATTTGACTTGCAAGGAAATTGTTTCCCACCCGGCCCTTCATAACAGACACTAATAACCCTTCACACGTACAATGCATGCTTTTCAAAAAAAAAAAAGAATGGTTCAAAGCTTATAAAAAACTAAATTGATTTGTCCAAATTTAAACAATTCTACCCCTCCTTTTTATAAAAATGTTTTTCTTTTTAATTAAAAGTGCAAAAGTTACCGTAATAAAACTGACAAGAAGTAAACACGCCCCTAATGCAACACCCCCTCATCCTATCCTGGTCACGAGGCACCACTCTGTAGTGTCACCCCAGGTACCCTATCCTGAACGCGTAATTTGAACTTATTTGCAATAATGCAAATTCAAGAACAAAACAATCGCTAAGTGATTTATCGTGACTTGACTGACAATAATGTCACTATTATTCAACTTAATTGCCTACCTTACTTTGACTTTCCGGGCAATAATTAATACATTAGAATTTATTTACAAGTCTGATATTTAATTACTCGCAAACCTCAAATCTGATTAAACGAAGTGGCCGTCTAGTAGTAGGTACGTTGTGCTATCTAAATTAGATAGGCTGGATGAGGTAAATGTTGCATCATGATGGCAGGTAAAAAAAAATGAAATTACTGAAATTAAAATCAACAAGAGTTACGCAGCAGTGGTTCAGCCCGTTAATATACTCTTGTGGGAAAAAAACACCAATAAAACCCACTTTATTCATCAATAAGTAATTGCACAAGTACATTAGTAAACCAAATAACAAAAAAAAAACAATGAAAAGGTTAAATATATAACAAAACTCTATTAAATCAGGTTAAAGTGCGTACAAAATTATAACATTAAGATAAAATGAATAAAAAGCAGTTTATTTACACAGAAACAGAAAATAAAAAAGTAAATAAGCACATAAAACAATAAAACAAATTACGGTACATATAAAATACAACAATAGTAAAATTTCACAGGTGGTAATAAGCTAGAGGCAAGGACAAAAAAAACGGACCAGGAATTTGCACGTACCCAGGTTTTAGTGACCACTAAAGCACAGAATACTTAAATCAAATTACAATAAAGCAGATACAAAGAGAAATCAGTTCACCGGCAAATAATTCTACTTAAACAAACTGACAAAAAAAACTCATTAAAACAAAGCCTTACAAGGGTAAGTAAATAGATCACTAACATCGTGACCGATATATAAGTTTGAGTGCGTTAGAAAAACACGGTGTTCCTCTCTCAGGTTACACATTCATCTGTACAACAAATAAAAACAATAAAAATAAGAGTCGAGGTGTTGAATGGTTATCTGATCTCAGGAGTGTGTACACGCTTGGTAATTGCCTTTTACAATTAGTAACCAAAGCAATATCATATACCCGTTCATCGGCCCACCTCTACCCAAATATAAATATAAACAACAACCAACAATGCTAATTCGCACAAATACCAGAGTGAGAGGATCCTGTACTTCCTTTTATTTTAGCATATTTCAGCTTAATGAGTCCGCGTGCGAATAAGATACCTTTGCAAGGCAATGTTTGATTCTTTTAATACTTTACATAGGCTGGTAAAATGATCGGCTGCGAGCTTTCAGTTGTATATAAAAATACATACTTACACTAGAATAAATATTCCCTTAATTGATCACAGGCACAAAGCGTTAACATACGCGGTTTAACCCTGAAAGGATAGACAACTTAGTGTTGGCGAATTCAAAAGAAAAATGGACACGCAAGACTTATTTTAAAGTCAAACTGTTTACGATGAAGGTATTTAATTAACCCAAAAATCGATTTGGCTCGATTGACTCTCTAACTGTAACTGCCTTTCCCCCGATTTCACCCAACCACTTCACTCTCGCAATCAACCCCCATCTTTCAAAAGTAATATAAAAAACAAGAAACATTAATTTCCTTTGGAACAGTTTCATACTAATTATTGCACGACATCTTAATTTTAAAAAGATGCATTCGTTTGTAACAACCCTAATTTAGCTCTCGAAGTTCCAAGTAACAAACAAAGATATCTTTTGATCACGGTCTGTACCGACACAATTACTTATTAAGCTAGTGACATTTTTTTCCATCAAGATCGCGCATAAGAAATTCCAATGATTCGTTACGCCCCTTCAGTAAAGCATTTTTAAGCGTGCATATCCCAACATGTGTTTCACAACCCTAAACAAATATTAGTTACAAGGAATCCTACATTCCTTACATAAAAATATATAAACAAAATATTTTTAAAACATTAGCAAATTACGACGTATTATTAAGTTATTAAAATCCACTAATTATCTTTTCTATAGTAGTAACACTGGCGATTTGACAAACGTTTATTACAATAATAAAATTTTCGTGGTCCGCTACCTACATATATATATATATATATATATATATATATATATATATATATATATATATATATATATATATATATATATATATATATATATATATATATATATATATATATATATATATATATATATATATATATATATAAATAAAATTCATATTGGAATTCAATACCCATTGGAGCGAATATATGTTTTACTTATATCTAATACGTTAGTGCATACATTTGTTGTATTTAATTGTCAATACGTTTTAGATACGAATAACATAATGACATCTATGACTAAAAATACCTATCTTGTGAGTTAAAATATTAATATTTTTCACCCAAAGGTATATTTAATGATGAACATATGTCATTTGTTATCTACTCTTATTCCATTGAAGGCAGTGGACTAATATCCAGTTTCCAGATCTTACTGTTGCACACGCGTTATCACAACGTTTAAGTTGTTCGGACAGTAATAATAATAATAATAATTAAAAATTAAAGTTATTTATAAAGTCAATATATTTTTAAAGCTGAAGATTGAAATAGGTGCTCACAAAAATGTTAATCTTCTGACAAATAACGTTACCTATATAGTTATTATAAAGCTGTCATAAAGTAGCTATATGACTGATACTTTATAATAATAAAATTCACTACTTCCAATTAGCAGCTTCAGTGTACAAAAATGTATCGGTTTGAACGTATAACACAAAGCAGTTTTTGGAAAACGATTAAGTATGAAATCAAATAAAATGTGTATTCTATTACTGCACATATTTGAATGATTAAATCATTCAAATTTGTTCTAAAACGATACACATACCTTTTAACCGTTGCACAGGGTAGACTACCACAAGCCGTGCACTGACTAAATAGAATCGCTTTGCATTAATAGTAGCTTTAATAACTTCTGTTTGGAGATGTTCATTATCAATAGTCAGTCGATCGATGCATACCCCAAATCCTTTCAGCTTGTTTTAACAACTGTTTTAATTCGCTTAAAACCAAATTATCAGAATCATCATATCCCTCATTAAAAGTTTCCTGAAAACCAGATTTTGCTAATAATTTTCTACTGTAGTGACAAAAACACTGTTTACGGCCTTAGAAATCTACATAACTGAGTTTCAATACTGTAATGGAACGAGTGTCAGTTATAGATTTTACGTTACAATAACTGTTTACTAGGCAACGTAAGGGGTGCTTTCGGTAATTACATTTCATATTCCGAATAATCCCTTGATCCAGTGGCTGCATAACCAATGTTGTATTAGATAGCAAAAAACCGAGGGCCTGTGGTAACCGGCCCTGATTAGCATTCAGGAGACAATGGGTTCGATCGCCGTAACCGTCTACCTGGTATGAGGTTTTTTCAGGGGTTTTCCTCATACATAAATAGCGGCTGCATATATGCACATCATGGGCATGTGCATATAAATATATATGTATATATATATATATATATATATATATATATATATATATATATATAATGAGCGTTCTTCAAGTGCGTTATAATATTGTAGGGGGCCATTCTATGACAATTCTAAGAAAAAAAGTTTGTATGAACCCATGTTCGCAAACGCTTCGTTAGAAAGATCAGGGTGTTGAAAATTCGCAAATAAATCTAAATTTTTCAAGTATCAGAAACATCGTAACTTAATTTACTCGAACAGGGTACATGATAATAGTGCATCATGCTTTATATTTTGCATAAATTAATATTTCATGGGACGCACCATTGGCGTAGATAAGAGAAGTGGCTCAAGGTTTTATGGAACCGATGGTATGCCACTTACTTTTTCAAATCGACTTTTTTGAATGTCTTAATACACAAAAAACCGTCACTTAATTTTTTATTTGATACAATAAGTACATAATTACGTTTTTTATTTCATTTACTTACCCTTATAAAATGAGTTACTCTTATAAAGGGTGACAGGATACAAAACAAATCCGACTTGTTTTATGTACGCCAATGGTGAGTCCCACCAAATTTTGATTTTTGTAAAATATGGTGCATGAGGCACTATTATCATATATTAAGTTTGAATAAGTTAGGTTAAGTTTCTGGTACATGAAAAAAATAAGTGTTTTCGAATGCTAACACCTTATATTTTGGAAAAGAAGCGTTTGCGGACCTATGGTAGACTAAACTTTCCCTTGGAATTGTCCCTTTCAATATCAGTACGTATTTAAGGTTCACCTTATATATATATATATATATATATATATATATATATATATATATATATTATATATATATATATATATATATATATATATATATATATATATGTGTATATATATATGACTACCAACCTCGACTTACACACTGTCGCGGGTCCTGTGATGTACCGTGCTCCTCCAACCGATTTGTACTATCCTTTTTTGTCTCTTAAAATGCACCGTAAATTAATGTTCGTCTTGTGTAGAACTTGTGCTAAAACTATGTTTCAGTATGATTGCACACATACTCAGGATGAGAGTAAATTTACCGGAACTTACGTAGCGTACGAACTTAGAAGAGCTATAGGTTTAGGGTATCGGGTTTTAGAAGTCTTTGAAGTGTGGCAGTACGAAGTTTGCCAATAAGAACAGGCTTAGTATGACCGGAGATCTTTTCTCAGGTTGCGTTAATAATTGCCTTAAAATCAAACAGATGTGTTCGGACTGGCCTTCATGGTGCATCGACAACGAATCGAAGGATCGATACGTCCGCGAATGTTTGGAAAGGGTGGGTGTCGAATTTATGAAGACAAAATTTCAAAATTATTTTTAAATTAATTTTGGGTAAAGTTCGGGCAGCGCGATAATTTAACACAAACTAGCATTATGTAAGCTGGCTTATACCCGAGGATGGGCTAGAACCACTCAATACTGTCAATGTCGTCTTGCAAATGCTCCTCTAGTACTCTATAACTAGCTGAA